>LR812529.1:33678434-34278434 GCA_903798195.1 Danio kyathit | reverse complement strand
GAGCGGGAACCAAGTGAGATTATGGGCTGCTCCTTAATTTTTGTTTATTTGAAAAACACATGTCACACAACATGATCATTTTTTTTTTAGCTGTTTTTGAGTGCATTACATACTAGTTAACTGAATCACCACAGTTTGCTAAAGCCACAAGCCACATGACTGTAATAGTGCAGAACATAGTGGTCAAATGAAGCGAGAGGTGAGTAAAGGGCAAAAGAAGGGTAAAGGGGGCAGAACCAAGCACTGTTTCACTGTCACAGAATGGCCACGCTTATTTATTTCAATAGAAACTGGGGAATCTTCTGTCATCTGTTGGTTTTGGGTTTCCCTGGGATCACAGTAAAAGTGTTTGAGTAGTTTTGTTGCTAATGATACTCTATGCACTTACTCAACTGTCAAGTGTGTGAACTAGGGCTCCACAATATATTGAAAAAGTATTGTTTTCGCCGTAATGGTATATGCAATATCTGTATCACAGAGAGGTGCAATAAATTACATTGGATAGATTGCTTATCCAAAGTTGACAAATCAAATGGGGCTTTACTATTTTGTATAATAACCAGTAGGTGCTATTATGTTATTGGCTAGACCAACCCAAAGGTAAACTTAAAGCCTCACAGCAGAGAGCTGAAAATAAATGCTAATGGCGGAAGTAGAGACATGTAAGGAAAATAAAAACAGTAAATAAAAATCAGAATATATGATGAGGTTTTTAGTCATTCAGTGTTTTAAAGTCTAAGGGCTCTATTTTAACGATCTAGGCGCAAAGTCTAAAGCACATGGCGCAAACCCATTAAGGGCATGTTCAAATCCACTATTGCTATCTTAAAAATGGAAAAATTCGCTCTGCACCACGGTGCATGGTCCAACAGGGTTGTGCTTATTCTCTTAATGAGTTATGGGTGTGTTTTGAGCATAGCGTGCATTAAACCAATCAGAGTTTCATCTCTCATTCCCTTTAAGAGTCAGTTGCGTCGCACCACGGCACATTTGCTATTTACATGGCGGACTTTGTAAGTGGAAAAACTGATTGGAAATGGTGTTGTACACACTCCACTGAAGACATCATTAGCCTACAAATTTAATTTCGTTTGTTAAGCACAAAGATTTGTTTGAAAACTATTTCTAAATTCAGTTCTTATTTCCAGCAAACGAACAAATGAACAATAACGAAGTGTGAGTTATATCCCTTAACACATCCTATGCCCTATATGGTCCAAAACCTGACAGGTGGACAAATCTAAACTTGTTTTTATTAAAACAAATATAAATATGCATATAATAAATAATACTACTAATAATAATAACATTATACAAAAGCAATTCCTCATGAATAAACTGGAAAAAAAAGCCCTGAGATGAAGAAGGCATGGAGGCAGTGGTTTTTATATTTATGTAGAAATTTTACTTTTTTGTAACATTTTAAACCTTAAATTTTTTTTAATTAAAAATGTGTAAAGATATTAGTGTATTGCTGTACAGCCTGTGTGTATTAAGCAAAGTGTAAGCGTTTGGACTCGCATAGGTGCACAATTAACGCGATCTGCGCTGTACTTTCTAGACCAGCACACCCATGAGTACACAAAGTGGTGCAAATGAATTTGCTATTTAAACAACGTGGTGTAAAATTAGGGTTGTGCTGGTCTGAAAATAGCAACAAATGGCGCCATACACATCTTGTGCCTTATTGCGCCGAGTGTGTGATAGGGCCCTAAATATTTGCACCTTGAAATTTTGGATTTATTTAAAAAAATGCATTTAGATGAGAAACATATACAGAGAAGGACAAAATGGCCCTTTCATCCTTCCACTGAAGAAAGGAAAAACAGTGGTCACTGAAATAGCTTGAAACTGAAAAAAGAAATGATTAATTAAAAATGGCTGAAAATAAAGTAATCAAAATCAGATATTGCTCTCAAACTACATCAAAAGCATTAAAAAAGGCAAACTAATGAAACTGGCCTGGACTAAATCAAAAGTGGACAAACAAATTTGACCACGTCTGTATGTTACCTGTTTATTTTAGTATGATCATTACATAAGTAAATAGATTTGTAAAAATTGCTACTAAAAACAGCATTTCTCTAGGTAAACGTTATTTATTGTAGCAAGAAATAATGTTATCGCGATACTCAACAAAAACATCGCATTGATTTTCTCAGAATCATGCAGCCATAGTGTGAACTTCATAAAGTTATTTTGTCTTTGATCATCTGAGTCTAAAAGCACTGTCCCCTCCAGTACTTACTTAAATCTGACATTCCATACTTCTGTTAAATAAGTGCAACACCTGGGCATTTAAGTGTACTATTTGTATTTAAGAACGTCTTAGTCTAGAACAGCGGTGTCAAACACAGTTCACATAGGCCAAAGCCCAGCAGAGTTTATAATCAACCCTAATTAAACGTATCTGATCCAGGTATCCAAATCATTCTGGCTTATTTGAAAAATACAAGGTACGTGTGTTGGACCTACTCGCGTTCATATGGGTTTCCTCCGGGTGCTCCGGTTTCCCTCACAGTCCAAAAACAGTGCTGTAGGTGAATTGGGTAAGCTAAATTGTCTGTAGTGTATGTGTGTATGTCCTGGACCTCCAGGTTGGGGGTTGAGCATTGGGCTAACGACCCACCTTATAAAACTAGACGTTTTGAAACACCTATATGGTGCAGCTAAATATCAACTTCGATATAAATGGCCCTAGTAGTAAGTAAGTAAGTACATGTGTTGGAACTCCGCAGTACTGTGGCCCTTTAGGAAGGATCCACAAGTAACGCTGTAACAGTCGAAAGCAGAGGAACTGTTACCTCATGCCAGCAGGTCAAAGATTCACAGTGAGAGAGAGAAGCAGAGATGGAGTTTACAGCTTTCATTTCCTCCCTACATTCTCAGAAATAAAGGTACAAAATCTGTCACTGGGGTGGTAACTTTTCAAAAGGTATACTTTTGTACCATACAGGTGAACATCAGTAACTTTAGGGTACCGTTTTGTAGCTTTAAGGATAACTTTTGGTTATTACTACTGTTAAGGTAAACATTTGTACTTTTTAGGTATTAATATGTACCTTTTTGAAAAGATAACGCCCCAGTGACAGATTTTGTACCTTTATTTCTGAGTGTAGCAATGGAATAGTGGCTTCTGGGTTCTGCTGTAACTTCAGTGTCAGTGAAAGACTGTCCCAGCAAACTCACAAGCAGTGAATTGTGCACAGTTGTCTGCTTTTTAAGTAGTTTAATTACTAGCAGTCACCTCCCTCGACATAGTAAGCTACCACATCATAGCGCATATGAGATAAATAACATCAGTACATTACAATCCTTTTATGATCTATTACTGAAGCTATACTAAACATCGAAGAAACCATTCATTCTGACACCCCTATTGCTAATAAACTAATCTACCAGTAAAAAAGCAACTCAAAATTTCGCTTATCATATAAGTAGAGATTAGACGGATCAGCGGCAGTACTTAACACTAAAGTATTAACCTGAAGTTAATATTCCATTGTTCTTGGTTTGCCCGAGTCACCTTGGGAGTCTTTTGCTTATACTTAAGAAAGCTAAGCCGGGACATTAAGGCTTGGACTGAAGTCTGTCAGGAGGTAAAGACGACGCCATGGTTCAACCTTTGAGCTTAAAAGCGGAGCAGCACGAACAGACGACTATCATGCCACTGCTGACTGATTGCAGGTGATTGGCTAATTAGCTTCGGTTGTTATAGCGTTGACCCCGTGACAGACCACAGCGCAGATGCCACGAGAGCTCCTTTTACAACTTGAGACTGGGCATGTGTGCTTGTGTACGCGTGTTTGTTTCTCCAAAGCCCAAACTGGAGTTTGTCTCACCCCTGCTGTTTTCACCCCTCCCCACGCGTCTCTTTTCTCATCATTCAAAACCTTGACAGCATTTGTAAAGATCCCAGGCCCTTTACCAAAACTCCCCTGCCCCCTTCGGCCCTCCGCAACGCCCTCAGACAACATTAACCATGTGTGAGGCTGCTGAAAGACAGGGAGACAAAACAGTCCCCAGAGGACATGGCAACCCATAGACTAAAACCACGCTCTCAGCCTCCGCAGCAGTGATTCCAGGTGTCAGAGGCACACGTGGTTCAGATCGAGTACAGAATGATGAATGAAAACCCTGGAGAAAAGCACACCACAATTAAAATCACAAGCTTCAGCGGAGCACAAAACATCTTTGTTACACCGATGGCACAATCGCTGCAGTTTATCATGCACAAGTCAAATCACTAACATTCCTGTCACTTCATTGCAGTGTATGCAATTTTAAATAAAACCATATTAAATCTATTACGTATTTCAATATGTTTAATAGAATTAAAGTGTTAATATAAATTCCTGGAATAAAATATAGCATTTCACATTCCTGTCAGTTGATTACAGTGTTACATTTGACACAGATTTTTGTTTTAGTTATAGCTTTTGTCTGATCTATATTAAATTTAATTCATATTTGTCATATTTTATTAACTTCACACAATTTTATTGAAATAAAATGCAAGTTAAATAAAATTTAAAATATTAAATAAATGTCAAAAAATGTTTTAATAAAATGTACTTTAAGTAAGCATTTTACTGCATCAAACATACTTTTCTTTAAATAAATAAAATAAAAAGTGAAATAATGAATAATAATAAATAAAATTTTTAAATGTTTTATCCAGTTTGTTTTAAAGGCCCGTATGATGAAAAAAATGTAAGTTGTTTGGACAGAACTGTGTGTAGGTACAGTGTGCCCACAGTCATATTAGAGTGCTAAAAAAAAATTAAGTCTTTTTTTTAATTTCCTGATGTTAAAATAGGATCCAAATCTCTCCCATTTTGAGGTCGACCGCAATGTGATGTAGGAGTGCGGTTTCCCCGCCCACCGAATTGATTGACAGCCGCGTATTAACATGTCTCCGTAGTAGCGCATATAATCATATCAACAAGACTGGACGTGTGCAAAGCAACTGGGATTAAAAGATCTGTTCAGCCCTCTGTGATCAATCAATCCTCATCAAATGTGATGAAGAATGAGTTTTACAAGTTTAAAACGTTTTTAAAACAGTGCATGTTTGTAATGAATTACAGTGATTTTACCGTCTTTACTTTATCACCACAGCTGCATGTCAGTACAATTATAAAAGACGACGTTGCAATCCCGATTTGTGGACGTTAAATCAGGTTTATTTTGTACATTAACAACGGATATCCATACAGCAGTAGTTATTAACCTGTATCCGGTCATGTTTGCATGCAAAAACAGTGCAAATTTAAACACATGTGTGTGTGTGTCTGTGTGTGTGCATGAACTGTGTAACAACATTGTGTGTGACTCATTGTTGCAGAAAGGCTTGAATTAACTCCACAACAAATACATCAAATAATCATTGGGAAAGTTCTTACTGTATTGTTTCTCACAAACGTTACGTGAGATCTGCTTCCTTCATGTCTGTCACTGTGCTGTTTATCTGACGTAGCCGAAGATTGGGAGAACTAGCATTTAAAGGCACAGGCTACAAAAACAGCTACATGTTGTTCAGAGCAGAAAACTCCAATATTCCAAAAGGTATAATAAATAATCTAATGGGTGTTTTGAGCTGAACCTTTACAGACACATTCTGGAGACACAAAAGACTTATCATAAATCTTGAAAAAGAGGTAAAATGCCCTTCCAGCCGCAACTCATCACTGAGAAACATCCATACACACACACACACACTCATACACTAGGGTCAATTTTAGCATACCCAATTCACCTGTACCACATGTGTTTGGACTGTGGGGAAAACCAGAGCACCCGGAGAAAACCCACGCGAACACGGGGAGAACATGCAAACTCCACACAGAAACGGCAACTGACCCAGCCGAGGCTCGAACCAGTGACCTTCTTGCTGTGAGTCGAACGTGCTTAAATGGAACTTATTATCTGATATTTACTTTTACAGTACACAGTGTTTGAACATAAATGTGTCAGCAGTGTGTGTACACAACCAATCCACTCACTAATTATTTTCATACTCCCCAAAAATCTATTTTATTCAAATATGTTTCAATTTTACTAAAAAAAAAGGCCATCACAGTATAATAAATGACCCAGACTGAGTTGAAACCTCAAAGAAATGTACAACGTATCTCGCAAAAACAAATATGAGAGATTGTTATTGATTAGTCAACATCAACATTGATTAATCATTACTAAAGTGAGCATTTCATCCTTAATTTTTGCTGACATAAAACGTTGCAAGTGAACATTTTTGTTGGTAATTCCATTGGCGAGATTAACACTGGTTGACTGTTATGTGGCTGAGCCATCTTAGCGAGCAGCGGAGAACCAAATCCACTCCATCCTTTCAGCATTTACCCCCTAATCCCAAACTTCTTTACACATTATTGAGTTTAAAGAAGCTTTACATGTGCACTTCTCAAAGCAGACAATGCTTCTTTATCAATATTGCAAATCTTCATGCCGCAAAGCAGTCTAAAATCATGGTATACATAAAGGCTGCTCACATGAGCTATGGATAATTAGCGTGTGACAAGGCCAATCCAATGGCACAGACCCTGAAGATTAATCTGATCGGAACGCTCAATCGCCTCCGTCTAATCTAGAGATTTGCGTGGCTCGGATCAAGCTCATGCTGGTAACTGGCTTAGTACCAGCACATCTACTGAGAGGTCAGTGCAGAAAGGCAGAGCGAACTGTAAAGTCCTTCAGATTTGTGGTCAGATGGGCCATACACGTTCACTGTTATTATATTCAAATCATATGCTAAATACACCCAGAGGCTTAACAAACAAGCACTGAAATGACAACAACAACACAAAAACGAGCTTCTCCCTTTTTATACCTGTTAAAAAGTACTGCCTTATATACAGAGAGAAACTGCATATATTGTAGCGGTCACATTGAGGTCAAAACAAAATGACTAAATAATTAGCCACTGCAAAAAAACTACCACTGTTTATGTTTTTTCTCTTTACAAAAGTAGCTTCTCCAGATGGATTTAAACTACTAGTCATTTTCTCATTTGTTCAATGAGAAATATAGCCTTGCTAAAATGATTTTGTATATATAGGCTAAACTAAAAACAAAGTAATAGCATAATTTTCATCATGCAGCTCAAACATAGTGACTTTCTCCATTTCTGAAAATATTCTGAAATAACATGTGTTTGAATGAGAGAAAATACAAAGTGGATTCATGATGATTATACACTGTGAAAACATACACACACCGCAGCTAAATTTAGTTGTCAATTCATTCTGTTCTGTACACACACACACAAACACACAAATTTACAAGACAAACGTTGACAATTACCAAATGAACTGCATTTACAAAACATCAAAGCAATGTGCACAGAAACAAACTAAACAACTACAGTAATTGTTAATGATGCATCAGTCTTTTTTTAACAAGGTATCTTAACTTACTAGACTAGTGTTGCCAGATCTTGCATAACATCATTCACTCTAGATTTCTTGCGAGATGTTTTCACCAAGTTTTTACTCAAGCTTAATATTTTACCTTGTGCAAAAGATGCGAAATAGGGGAATTCAGCATGTTTGCAGAAATTTGCTTCTATTCGCGTATTTGCATTGATTTTATATGTAATCTACTTATGTGAATACTTAAAATTCACATTTGGTGGGAGCCCAACATAACATCACAACATGCACTTTGCTTCTTTATTGACTCCTATATAAAGCAGGGATCAATCTCAGGACCAATCTCAGTTCTAAAGGGCCGGTTTCTCTTCAGAGTTTAGGCTCAACTTGTCTCAACACACCTGCCTGGAAATTTCAAGTATACCTAGTAAGAGAGCTTGACTAAATTGTGGTGATTGATTAGGGTTGTACCTAAAGGCCCAATCCCAATTCTATTTTTGTACCCATACTCCTTCCCTTAGCAGTTGAAACAGAGTGTGAAAGAAAAGAGCTTTAAAATTTACCCCTAAGAAATGAGACACCACTACAGCACCTGCACACATCATCATATGTCATCGTGATCTCTTACTTCATATGAGATTGACGATCGCTACTGCTGTAGTTATTCCAGTTGCGTTTTTTATCATAACAATATAATGTGGCAATAAGATCGTAACTGCAATGTGTATTTACACCGTGGCCATATTCATGTAAACACTTGAAAACAACATTAACATTATACTAGACACTGTAAAAAGGTCATTCCCAGCCACTAGACTTTTCTGACAGGAGATTCAAATGTCATCAAGTGTCAGAATGTTGTGGGACTGCTATACAGGAGTTATGATTATAGATTATAGATTGCGAAATTTATCGGTTTTTATTTTAGTGTTTTTTTTTTAAAAGCATGACGGTTATGAATGTATTAAAACATATGCTTGTTTAGATTAAAACCCTATCTTTTTAGCAAAGCATACACTCAGTGCATCACTTAGCGGTTTGATGCATGAGTGTACCCCACGCAGGTTTTTTGCATCTCGTTTATATACACTATGAACAGCAGCTACGCTAATTATTCTCTTTATTCTCTATTTCCACCTGGGGATCATCCCGAGGCCCTCAGACTATGCAGCACCACTGATGCGATCCAAGACCAGCGACGAGATGATCCCAAGGTTTTCATAATCCTGGACCAGGCCGTATCCTGAGCAGCTACTGTGGTGGTCATGGAGGAGTGGAGAGCATGAGACTGATTCCTGTGACGCTCCAAGGACAGACGAGTCTTCGCTGAGGTCCAGCATTCTCCAGCCTCCGGCGCCTAGACTGCAGCTCTGCACAAGACGTTTGGCCATAGGAGAAATGGTCGTGCCCAACTGAGCCTGGTTTCTCTCGAGGTTTTTTTAATTCTTCACTTTCGCCAATTGAAGTTTTTTCCTCGCCGCTGTCGCCACTGGCTTGCATGGTTCAGGATCTGTAGAGCTGTGCATCGATGAAATTGCTCCTCAGTGTTTGGACTCTCAGTAGTGATTATTAAACCACACTGAACTGAGCTACACTAAACTGAACTTAAACACTGAAAACTGAACTGACACTGTTTCAATTCACTATAATCTTCTACGTGAAGCTGCTTTGACACAATCTACATTGTAAAAGCACTATACAAATAAAGGTGAATTGAATTGAATTAAATTGTTTGTTGTAAAAAATCATAATAATGACAAAAAAAATACAATATGGCAGCCATATTGCGCCAGACCGCACACCACACACCAGCTGATTGGTGGAGAGGAGACAGAGTGATGAAGCCAATTATGATATGGGAACAGTTAGGAGGCCATGATGGACAGAGACCAGTGGGCAAATTTGGCCAGGATGCTGGGGTTAAACCCCTACTCTTTTTCGAAGGACATCCTAGGATTTTTAATGACCACAGAGAGTCAGGACCTCGGTTTAACGTCTCATCCGAAGACGGCGCTCACTGAGCAGTATATAGTCCTCTACATTATACTAAGGTGTTAGGACTCACACAGACCACAGGTTAAGCACCCCCTGCTGGCCTCACTAACACCAATTTCGGCAGCAACCTAGCTTTCCTATGTGGTCTCCCATACAGGTACTGACCGGGTGCAGCCCGGCTTACCTTCAGTGGGTGACCATGTGAGAGTTGCAGAAAGCTAGCTGCCGGCAATTATACTATATGTCTAATGCCAGTCTCTGTATTTGTTTACGTACGTAAATGTGTGAAGTATCACAAGTATCAAAATTCCACTGATTTCTTGAAGTAAACTTTGCATTTGAGGATAATAAGCACAGCTCTTTGATAACAATATGCAGCCTATTCCTCTTTTTTGATTTTGAAGAAGGGAGAGGAGAACAAAGTGTGACTGCTTGAATTGACTATGAAATGTTTTGCGTTGTTTTATGACATGGATTGCTTAATACGCATAGCGGTCTCAGTGTGCAAGGTTTGTGTACTTGATGAATTTTTCAGATCTGAATACTTCAGACTTCGGTGTGCAAAGACCTTTAGTCTTTATTTTGTCATCAAAATGTTTTTCATCTAAATCTGCCTTTTTGTTTTAAACCCCAATTTTCAAAATGCCCCAAATTTGACAAAAACTGAACTGATTCCAAATAGGGCCACATTTTCAGAGAGAAATGATTTAGCACAGCTATGAAATACTGTTATGGAACTTTCAGCATCATTTTTGCTCACATTCCAGCTTTTCTGTCTGAACATTTTGAGAATTCTCATTTTGGTTTGAGAAAACTACAGACACAACGATAAATAAATGATGATGAATCAATACAGTACCAGACTCATGGCTGAATGTCACTCTAATAGAGTACAAGAGTGACATTTCAGTGATGCAGGATATAACCGCATGTCATAATGATCCTCTCAGCTTTCTGTGCCTCTGTGCTTTTAAAATCTGTAGATTCAGGATAAACAAAACAAGCGGGCAAAAGCAACAGCAGATGGTGCCACAGATAGAGAAATATAATGACCTTAGTTAGTTTCAGGATCACCCATCTTGATCTATTAAAACCATATGGCTGATCTGCACTTCGCGCCCAGGGAGAGTAATTCAGCCCCTCCTCATGCAAATGGGACGCGTCCTAAATACAGCACACATTCCCTACAAAGACTTACACTCACAATCACTAACACTACTGAATAAAGAAGGGGGAGGGGGGAACCCAGTGGAAATTACAAGGCAAGTTAATTGCAGTTTGGCATAGCTGTAATTATTCAACTGCGTAAAAATAGTCGCCTTCAATTACTTGATCATAGAGTGAATGTAGATCTGGATCTATCAGACAAATGAGGCTTCCAATGCCCCATGATGCTTTGCATGAATTAGGGGGAGTAACGTCTTTTAAAAAAAATTGCTCAATGAGGTGTTGTGATTCCCATCAAAGCTCATTCATTAAATAGTAAAAGGAAACGTATCAGAATTAAAACAATTACTGTGACCAAACCACGAACAAACTCCAAAAAGTCTTTGTAATACTGTACTGTAGTAATACTGTTCATCTATTGTACATCCATGACATGTAGAGAATACAAAGGAAAAACAACCTTGAGGACACAGTGAACTCAGTAGAGCTCAAAACATGATTGTGATACTAATGTCACAAAAAAACAAGTGTTTCAGAGGTGGATTTACTCAATAAGCAAGATAAGAGGCTGCTAGGGCCCCAAATAATCTGGGGGTGCCCAATTCAATTCATCTTTTTTTTTCTAAAGCACTTTTACAATATAGAACATAAAAGTACTAGTAAATTGAAACAGTGTCAGTCCAGTTTTCAGAGTTGAAGTTCAGTTTAGTTCAGTTTAGTGTGGTTTAATTTTTCACTGCTGAAAGTCCAAATACTGAAGAGCAAATGTATTAATGCAGAGCTCCACAAGTCCCAAACCAAGCAAGCCAGTGGCAACAGTGGTGAGGAACAAACTTCACCAATTGATGAAAGTGAAGGAAAGATAACCTTGAGTAAACACCTAGAAGTATAAATTATACCTATAAATTATATATAACAATGTTTTCTACCATGGTTTGTATAAGGGTCTAAAAAATACAATCTTAATGTAATTTTTACATCTACACAAATTTGTCCATTTGCAGTCCATCATTCCATAATTTACTATATACTAAATACTAAATACTAAAATATACACTAAAAATGCCACTATGAAGGAGGAGAGTTTGCATTCTAAAACACAGCTTTAAAAAGAAAACATAGCACATTACATGGCACTGGAAAGAATTACCTACAGTATAAGGGGCAAACTAAAGGACTGCCATAAAATTTGGGATCTGTTTATACGGTTTCTGAAACAAAACCAAACATAAGCACAAGGATCAAATACCTCTCACTCTACTGATTGATTGATTAATTGATTGATATGTGTATTTTTGTATGTGGAAATACAGTATATTGTTTTATCTGTCTTAGCCCTTTTCTAGTACTGGGTTGTAGCTGGAAGGACAACCGCTGCATAAAACATATGCCGGAATAGTTGGCGGTTCATTCCGTGGTGGCAACCGCTGATAACTGACTGATTAAACTGACAAAAAAATGAATTAATTAATTTTCTTAGAAAGGGCGTAGTGGGTATAGCTGTCGCTACACAGCAAGAAGGTCGCTGGTTCGAGCCTCGGCTGGGTCAGTTGTAATAAATCCTTACATTTATATAGCGCTTTTCTGGGCACTCAAAGCGCTTTACACATAGGGGGGAATCTCCTCATCCACCACCAGAGTGCAGCATCCACCTGGATGACGCGACGGCAGCCATTTTGCGCCAGACCGCACACCACACACCAGCTGATTGGTGGAGAGGAGACAGAATGATGAAGCCAATTATGATATGGGGATGGTTAGGAGGCCATGATGGACAGAGGCCAGTGGGCAGATTTGGCCAGGATGCCAAACAGGAACCCCTACTCTTTCTCGAAGGACATCCTGGGATTTTTAATGACCACAGAGAGTCTCATCCGCTCACTGAGCAGTATAGAGTCCCCGTCACTATACTGGGGCATTAGGACCCACACAGGCCGCAGGTTGGGCGCCCTTTGCTGGCCTCACTAACACCACTTCCGGCAGCAACCTAGCTTTCCCATGTGGTCTCCCATCCAGGTACTGACCGGGCGCAGCCCTGCTTAGCTTCAGTGGGTGACCATGTGAGAGTTGCAGAGAGCTAGCTGCCGGCATTGTCATTTCTGTGTGGAGTTTGCATGTTCTCTCTGTGTTCGTGTGGGTTACCTCCGAGTGCTCCAGTTTACCCCACAAGTCCAAAAACAAGCGCTATAGGTGAATTGGGTGAGCTAAATTGTCCGTAGTGTTTGTGTGTGAATGAGAGTGTATGGGTGTTTCCCAGTAATGGGTTGAGCTAGAACCTCTGATTAATAAAGGGATTAAACTGAAAAGAAAATGAATGAATGACTGAATGAATGAATTGTCTTAGCCCATGTACAACAACATCTTTACCTGTTTAACTGAATTTGGATGCTTTGGGTGAGAGGAGGAGAGTTCAAATATATTTTAAAAAGTGTAATTTCACTGTAAATTTCATGTGGCTTTTTTACAATGAATAAAGAAAACACACTAGTGAAACACAACCTCACTATGTATATGGATTATTTGTAGCACAACTTCGTTATTTAAAATGATTTGTTTGAGTTCCTTTGAATGGATGCTCCCCAAAATGCAGTCATGTGTATAAAAAGGTGGAATCTATTCATCTAATGTGCGATTGCATGATCTAGTGCAGTACGTATGTCTGTTTTGAGTGTGCTTTAACAGTGGAGCAGCTGCACGAGCCTGCAGGCCTGCAACACACCACTACTGCTGTCAGCACACGACACATCAGCCCACTCAGCAGACCCCGCACAAATAAACTCATACAGACTGATCTGGGGCCAGCTGTCTGCCAGCTAATCTTTTCCTTAAGAAGGCAAAAGGTTCAACGGTTGGGCTGGTAAATAAGACTGAGGGCTTAAAATCAATTGTTATCGCTCACCGTTGTGACTTCAAGGAAGGTGTTTAAAGCCAGTTGATTTTCATGCATTAAATACACGGCTCTCAGAAACAGATTTGGTTTTTGATACTGACCATTTAGAAAAAAACTCTACTGACCATTACAATGCGTTTTTTCTCTGAAAAACTATTCATTTCTTTTTAAAAACAAAAATAAATTGTAGTTTAAAATTACTATACACTAATAATACACAAACAACCAGACTATGCCCTACTAGCTCAGCTAAAAAATAAATATGGTTAGTCCTGTCACAATAATCAATATATCATGCAATATTTGTACATGACCTCGATAATTTTTGGGGTTGCAATATATATTTACAAATTCATAAATAACGTTAAAGTCATTTTATAAGGACATTTACATTTTACCTCACCGATGTCAAAGTTAATAATTGGAGTTTTACTTATTAGTACATTTAGGGTACCCAAGTTCGATTGCCCCCCCCCTTCTCGGTTGGTTTGTGTTCACAATGTCTTTTTTCCTAATGAACCCCCGGTACGCATGCGTCATCGAGGTGCTGTGTTGTGTATAGCTGTTGCTAGGTGACAGACACGAAAGCAAAGCACCAAAATGTAAAGACGTCGTTCTGTTTTGGACATACAGAAAGCGACACGCGTCTATCTGCCGAAAAAATATTATAAACGTTCAGAACATCACGCGATGTCTACAGAAGTTGTTTTTGCAGGGGAGACACACGAATGAATATTATGAAAAAGATAGTTTTGTTGTACTGTTAGCAGTTCACTTCCGTTATTTGGTACGATTGCATTCATACCAGAAGTGAACCGGACCAGAGTTGGCGTGAACCGTTCCCCAGACCACCTCTTTCAGGCGGACTCGGGTACGGTTCGTGGGTGCACACGCGAGTTCAGAAGACAGCGTTCAGACTAGCTAAACGTATCGTACTCTGACATCAAACGAACCCGGGTGCGGACCAAAAGTACTAGTGTGAAAGCATCCTTAATAAAATATATATAATAGGACATTTACATCACTTTTAACATCAAATGACAGAATCTAAATAACCTTAAAAAGCCTTAGTCCCTTAAAAGTGTTTATGGCTATTTGCATATACAGTTGAAGTCAGAATTATTAGCCCCCCTGAATTATTAGCCCCCTGTTTATTTTTTCCCCCAATTTCTGTTTAATGGAGAGAAGATTTTTTCAACACATTTCTAAACATAATAGTTTTAATAACTCATTTCTAATAACTGATTTATTTTATCTTTGTCATGATGACAGTAAATAATATTTTACTAGATATTTTTCAAGACACTTCTACACAGCTTAAAGTGACATTTAAAAGCTTAACTAGGTTAATTAGGTTAACTATGCAGGTTAGGGCAATTAGGCAAGTTACTGTATAATAATGGTTTGTTTTGTAGACCATTGAAAAAATATATAGCTAATAATTTTGTCCTTAAAAAAGCTTTTTAAAAAATTAAAAACTGCTTTTATTCTAGCTGAAATAAAACAAATAAGACTTTCTCCAGAAGAAAAAATGGTATCAGATATACTGTGAAATTTTCTTGCTCTTGTAAATATCATTTGGGAAATATTTAAAAAAGAAAAAAAATTTTAAAGGGGGGCTAATAATCCTGACTTCAACTGTATGCTGTTGTGTAATCACTCTATAATCAGTGGCATAAAATGATCTCAAAATGACAATAATATCGCTTATCGCAACAATTTCTGTGACAGCATATCGTTCAACAAATATTCATTATTGTGACAGGCCTAAATATGGTTAACTTAAGCTTTTTACTTGCAATATGTCAAAAAATAGCAAAAAAAATAAATCAATATAATAATAAAACCATCAACTTTATTTTAGCTAGTTGCTAAAAAAAAGATTTATCTTTTTCATTTAGTTTATCTTAAAGCTTAATTGACTTAAACTAAGATAAAAATAAATGAAAACTATAAAGACATAAAAGACCAATAATATTACAAAACCAAATTACTAAAACTAAAAAACAAATAAATCCTATTAACAAAAACTACAATATACTCCATCTTAAAATATCTTCCATTCTTTTGGTGCATTTGACGAATAAGCCCACGTCTGAAATTGAGGGCAAGTCAAAATAAAAAGGACAATCCACATTGGCACGTGGGCAGGGGATGTTTGGACTGCGCTTCAGCGTCCCGGCTGGAGATTGCTTTAATTTGTGCCCCAGTAATAGAGTAATAGCAGTTAATTCCTCAACTAATGAGCCCGGATTTGCGTTTTGCTTTTGGTGTCTGTTCTGCTTAAGCTGCTCCTAATCTGTTCATGCTGATATCCCTATATCTGTCCAGATATGACTTCAACATCATGTGACCCCACAGGACGTCTCTTTCAGGAACAGTACGGGCGGTTGTCCTTTAGACTGGGAACAGTGCTGTAAGATGCTTAACAAAGACACTGTGTGCATTCCAAATCAAATACTTATGCACTATTCTATGGCATTTTGTAGTATAAATAGTAAAAGTAGTGCATTCACATAGAAATCTCCAAAAAAAAAAAACTAAGTGCACTTTAAATACCCGAATGATGCACTTATTCAATCTTTAAAACAAAAGTGTGGAATGTTGAACACTTCACGCATTCAACACTCACAGCTTTGCTCATGTGTACTGTAAAAAATATCCATTAATTAGCAGTTTTCCATATTTTCTGATTGATGTTTTTTCATTTATTTATGGTTTTGAATTGCATTATAGGATCTTGATCTTTGCTTCAAAAGCTTTTGATGTTGAATAGTTTGAAAATTGACTTGTGTTGACATTTTTTATAGTTTGAAGTGATATATTGCCTGTGTTTGTGTTGTAAAATACAGTACAAAAGCCTGGTAATAAGCTGCCAATATATTTTCTGTTACTTTACAGACTTAATTCTCTCTACACTTCCTGTCTTGTCATCGATCCCAGTTGTAAGAGCAACAAATAATAACTTGATTTCTTGTTGATTATTTGGAAAAGTGGCAGAAGGTAGATTTTTTAGATGAATCATCTGTTGAGCTGCATCCCAATAATCACAAATACTGCAGAAGACCTATTGGAACCTTCATGGACCCAAGAATGTCATAGAAATCAGTCAAGTTTGGTGAAGGAAAAATCCTGGTTTGGTTACATTCAGTATTGGGTCGTGTGAGAAATCTGCAGAGTGGATGGCAACATCAACAGCCTGAGATATCAAGACATGTGTGCTGCCCATTACATTACAAACTACAGAAGAGGGCAAATTCTTCAGCAGGATAGTGCTTCTTCTCATACCTCAGCCTCCACATCAAAGTTCCTAAAAGCCAAGAAGCTCAAGGTGCTCCAGGATTGGCCAGCCCAGTCACCAGTTATAAACATTATTAAGCATGTCTGGGGTGAGATGAAGGAGGAGGCATTAAAGATGAATCCAAAGAATCATGATAAACTCTGGGAGTCTTGCAATAATGCTTTCTTTGCCATTCCAGATGACTTTATTAATAAGTGATTTAAGTCATTGCAGAGATGCATGGATGCAGTCCTCCAAACTCATGGGAGTCACAGACAATATTAATTCTTTTTCCACTGCACCTTGACTTTATATTCTATACTGTACATTATTTCTGTTAAGTGACAGGACTTTTGTCTAAGCAAAGTTAGACCTTACTGTCCTAATTAAATATTTAAATATCAAGGCATGATCATATTTTATTTTGGTAAAATAAGCATAATCTAGAGGTCTTTGCCTTTCATATAAGCCACTTCTGATACTAAATGATCAACTAGAAGTCAAGTTATTATCTGTTGTTCCTAAAACTTAGTTAGGCGACAAGACTTTTGTCAGGTAGTGTGTATTACTTCTTGAAGAATATCTTGACTAAGGCTACTAAAATTTGCCAATAAAAGTCACTTTGTTAAACTGTAGAGTTGAATTTTAAACAGAGCAGAGATAAAAACTCCCATAATGCTATTCACAACCCTATATAAACAGAAAACACCATGTGAACCTCAAAATACAGAAACTATTAATTAACTGATCATTTTTATTGTGTAGCAGAAGGATCTGAGCTATCAGGCACTGAGGTTGGTTGTTACTTTATTTTGGATTGTGACAGCAAAATTCTCCTACGTGAGTGCTGTTGTACTCATTACAGATACTATTGGGTAGTTTGGTCATTAATTCACTAATTTGGCAACCATTAAATATCAACTAGGAAACGATTTGAATTTCTGTTTAGTAAAAAACTTTAGCATTCCATTTGGGATGACACTAAACTCATACACTACGTGGTTGAGTGTACAAGTGCATTATATTGACCTTATTTTTTACATCCGAGCGGGTGCAGCCATTAGAATCTTTTTGGCTCGAGGATTCCGGTCTCATTCACTTCCATTGATTTTTAGAAGTTAAAAACAGCTTGCTATGCAACAAACTGATATTTTATTATTATATTATTCTATTTTTTATGTATAGTCATGAACACACTTGTTTGTAGAGCAAGCAGTTTGACTGTTTTTCTGCCGTTTATTAGTCCTTTCTCCCATAGGCAACTGAACCGGAACTTCTAAAACTTGCAAAAACGAGCGCACTTCCGCATTTCAGAATAAGGTCAATAGTGCTCCATTTGGGACGCAATTAATCTGTTAAAAAAATAGTGTGGTTTAAGACCCCACACACACAAACACACAAAGCACACACATACACGACACCTCTAAACTACATATGGGGATCTACAGTCTTTGCTAGAGAAAACTATTTTCAACACTTGACAAACAACTTACCTATAGAGATGCTCCTGAAACCTGAGCAGAGCAGTGAGGAGAAAAGACACAAGGGATTTGTTATTGGTCAAATAAGGTGCTAATTTATCTGTCTGCGTAAAGATTTACAATGTTTCTTTTGTCTGGGACATATTATTATTCTTGAAGTGGACTGTTAATCTTTGCAAGTGAACACACTGAAAAAAATGGTTTTGTAATCTTCGATCAAAGTCAAAGATCAAACTTCCGGTTCACACAGACTTTAAAAACTGAGGTGTAAAAAATGATAGGTGCTCTCGATCAGAATTTGGACAGCCAATTCCTGTTTCAGATTCAGATTATTGATCATGAGGCCAATCTGAAGCCTTAATTTTGTGAGAGCAATATTTATATTATCCGATTAGCAATTTTTTCAGACATTAATATTTTGATTCAGGAAGGATGAGTTCAAGAGAGTGAGAGAGAGAGAGATAGAGAGAGAGGGGTCATGTCTGTGCACTTAAATGAAACAGGCATATCTAATAGCTCATACTAACATATTAGCTACCTTTTCACTAATATTTTGGAGCAGATTTGTGAGTTGATATGTCCCCATTAGCTACCTGGTGAAGCACACGTCAGTGTCCTCGAGATTAATCAGAGGAATGAAGGCTCTGGCAATTGTCACTGATTTACTATGGTTATTACTAATGTTTGGGGGGAGCTCTTTTATTTCGAGCTATGATCAAAACTGGAACTACCTGTGCACTAAATAATTTTTTTCCATGGTCTGTTGAAATTATTGATTCGGATTGGCTGAAGAGGTGTGCATTATTTAAAAAAAACAGGTTTACTAAATTATTTTCCAAAGTAAAACAGATAAGCTTATGAGGAAAGAGCCTTCCATGCTTAATGATAGATTGATGGTAATTATAACCCAGGGTTTATGAATTATTCATATGTATTCTAATTTTATTTATCATCAAGCATATCATATAAATATTAAAAAAATATATTATATGAGGGTGGTTAACATTTCCTAAAGTGTAAAATCCAACAACACTGACCCAGAATAACACTGAAGGAAATGAAAATTTCTGAAGAGACTCTTGTATGGTTGAGATGTTGTATGGTTGCTGACTATTGAACTGCTGCTGTTAATGCAGACTGGTCAACAGTTATATATTAGCAGAATTACTATTTTATCTGTCTAAATGTTTAAGATGGTGCTGGTGCAAGCATATCTGATTTAACAGCAGTTGCATATGTCTTCTGGGATCATCCGCATGAGATTGGCAAACTGAGAAGTTGCTGATCAAGTATTAATAAGCAATTATCAGACGATCGGTAGTCGATCAAACAAAGCAACCCTAGTAAAAACAACTACAATGTCAAAAGTTATGAGAATGGCAAGCTGAGAAGTTGCTGATCAAGTATTAATAAAGAATTATCAGCCGATCGGTAGTCGATCAAACAAAGCAACCCTAGTAAAAACAACTACAATGCCAAAAGTCAGTAGGAATGTTCCTGGCAGGTCTTAAAACAGATGCCGTATTGCTTTAGTCACACCCCATAATGCTGTACTGTACAGTGCAATGCTTTTTGGACATGGTCAAAACTTGCAGAGATTTATTCCCTAAGGCTCTTGAAGTCCCACAGAAAAGCAAACTCAGTTTAGAACTATTACATAAGAACGAGTTGTTTATCTGGCTCACTTTCCTTTCTCAAAGTGGCATGTGTTTTTTGTTAAAGGATAAATATAGCTTGCTTGGTCCCAAAGAAAAAAAACTTCAGTCGTTTGGTTTTGTATCAATTTAAATATGCATATTTCATTTTACACACAGCTGTCATCTGTTAATATAATATAATATAATATAATATAATATAATATAATATAATATAATATAATATAATATAATATAATATAATATAATATAATATTCATTCATTCATTCATTTTCTTGTCGGCTTTGTCCCTTGCGGGGTCGCCACAGCGGAATGAACCGCCAACTTATCCAGCACGATTTTACGTAGCGGATGCCCTTCCAGCCGCAACCCATCTCTGGGAACTTCCACACACACATTCACACTCATACACTATGGACAATTTAGCTTACCCAATTCACCTGTACTGCATGTCTTTGGACTGTGGGGGAAACCGGAGCACCCGGAGGAAACCCATGCGAACCCAGGGAGAACATGCAAACTCCACACAGAAACGCCAACTGACCCAGCCCAGCCGAGGTTCGAACCTGCGACCCAGCGACGTTCTTGCTGTGAGGCAACAGCACTACCTACTGCGCCACTGGGTTGCCCATAATATAATATATATAATATAATATAATTGAGAAAGAGACTAGATGTACTCAATACTCTTTTAATAAATAGATTTTGGTTTACAATGATGTAGTATAATTATATAATTTAATTTCAGTGAGTAGATGACGTGGTGGCGCAGTAGGTGGTGCTGTCGCCTCACAGCAAGAAGGTTGCTGGTTCAAGCCTCAGCTGGGTCAGTTGGCGTTTCTTTGTGGAGTTTGCATGTTCTCCCCGCGTTCGCGTGGGTTTCCTCCGGGTGCTCCGGTTTCCCTCACAAGTCCAAAGACATGCGGTACAGGTGAATTGGGTAAGTTAAAATTGTCTGTGTATGTGTGTGAATGAGAGTGTATGGGTGTTTCCCAGTGATGGGTTGCAGCTGGAAGGGCATCCGCTGCGTAAAACATATGCCAGACAGGAGGTTATTTTTCCATAGTCAATTGCTAATAATATTTAAAAAATTGGAATATTATGAATATTTCATTTCATACACAGCTGCCATCAGTTTTTGCACAACTATAATAATAAAACTAGCATGTTGTTAGCATGAATTTAGTATGAATTAGCATGCTGCTAGTATGATTGGTATGTTGGTTAGTATGTTTCTAGTATGTTGTTAGTATTGATTGGTATATTGTTACTATGTCTCTAGTATGATTAGTATATTGCTAGTATGAGTTGGTATGTTGTTAGTATGTCCAATATAAAGTCAATGGCAGTTTTTTTTACAATGGAAGTCTATGGGACAGTTGCTAGGGTGCCGTAAGGGGTTGCTAGGGTGTGGCTAGTAAGTTTAAACATCATCAGTGTTTGGCAGATTGGTAGTCTGAGTCAAATTAGCTCAACCTTAAGTCTTTATGTCAGTTTGGTGGAAAGTTATGAGGTCACAAAGTTTGCTCTATGTTAAGTCAATGGGACTTTTCTGAATTTTCCGGGTCAGTTTTCGGAAAACCGCAAGTCGGATCAGTTGGAAAAGATATAGCAACCTGAGTTTGGTGGTTTGGTGTTAGTTTAGTGGTTGTAGTACAAACGGTCTAAGAGGGGATGCATATAGAAATTAGTCTCAGAAGAAGAAGAAGACGGAAGAATAATAAGTTTATTTAGTATAACAGTATGTACCATAAATATAAAATAACACTACTAATCTCCACAAAAATATATATATTCAATAATTATGTTTTTAACTTAAGCCAGAGTTAGTAAAGAAATGCCTCAGCAAATAGTAATTTGTAAATGAAATAAGAGGTCAGTTGTCCATTTAATGCCACAAACAGCATTACTGCACAGTGATTTTCATTGATCTGTTGGTGGAGTAGATTAAAGACGGCTCAAACACAACAGACCTGTTTACAGTGTCAGCTTTGATGCACTGTCATCATCACAGCCCTCTCTCATTTCTCTCCCTCTCTCTGTCTGTCTTAATTACGGCTATTCCCTCTGTTGTGACTCAATCAGCCAAGTTTTTCCTCTGTTTTCCCTCAGTCTCTCTCTCTCTCTTGCAGCACGAGCAGCCAAACAAACACTTCTCCTTCTGTTCCTCTGACACAGACAAGCTTTTCCTTCAGTCACTGAGAGAGTGAGGAGGATTCACACTCATGTCTGTGCCATTAGCAAAGCCAATGGAATAGGAGAGATCTTTTTTTTCAATTACTTTTACTGGCCTTCATCCTCGAGTCTCAATCTTTTACTGTTCAGATTAACTAGTCATTTCTCCAGTATAGAGCAGGGCTGGGCCGATAAACGATATATCGAATCGCAATAACATTTATGTTGATAACGATGATAAGCTCTGGACATTTTTACACAATATTGATCCTAAGAGCCAATCACACAACAGAAATATGCAACAACAGGAATATAGAATAGTGTTGATGTTAGAGATTCACAGAATTTTTGGTTGCTAAAAGTTATCGGCCGAAAATAGGTCATGCTGCGTCACCGAGTATTGTTCAGCAAGCTCGTTTCACTTTCCCGCCAGCAGTTTACTTTCCTGTCAGCAGTATTCGCCTTCAGTCATAGTTGGGATACTCTTTTAAAAGTGGAAGCATTAACAACTTAAGTCGAAATCAAGCGGCACCCTTCCGCTCTCCCTTGGGAAGCCAATACGGAAGTAACTGAAACTGCAATTCATCGAAATTCCGCTAGTCCTGGCTCCATAATAGAGCACATTTCTATTGAGCCCACTGTTAGAATGGCCAACTTTACAGCAGAAAAAAAGGTGTTTACAGCCTGGTACAAAAAACGATTTTGGTTCATATAGCTAATATTACCCTTCGTGACAACTGTGAGGGGGGTGAATTTTTTATAACTCATCCGTTTCCTTTATATTAGGTTATATTAAGTCTGCATAATTAAGGGCGTGGCCACTTGAGTGACAGCTAGGTCTCGCTGGTTGCCGTCACTTCACCTTAGCTGATTACGACTGATTAGCCGCTGATCTCGGCATATTCATCGTATTTATGTGTTGTTATATGTGGCTTTACACAGTCAGTTGCCTTTTGGAATTATTTCCTACAATTATCAGATGATATGGCATGCTGTGTGCACTTAATTGTGCTCACAAGCCATTCACGTGGCCTCCATTTCCCAGGTGTGTGAAATTATATACCATCTCTATGAATGTATTTGTTTTATTCAAGATCATTTATCATTTATAATGTTCTTTAGAGCTGTAATGCACTCCAGAATCTGACAGATTATTAGCTGTAGGCTCTAGAACAGTCATCTGAAGCGTTGTCATACAATGTTCTGCCTGGACTTCATAATTAGCCTTGCATTTACTAACACAGACTATATCTGAAGTTTTTGGAAGTATTTCGCACTTTCCTCCTGTTGAAAAACGTCATAAGCACAATGCTTAGTGGCTCAATGTGTAATGCATTGAGCCACTAAGCATTGCGCTCATGACGTTGCTTATGAAACAGTGTTTTTAAAAGTCTAAACACTTTATTGATAAAGTGTACAACCAAGCACATGTGGTCAGAACACAAACGAGTCGCAGGTGATGAAGTATTAAGCGTTTCTCCCTTAGGAAAGCCCGTCTAAGCAGAATGCCAACATGCGTCTGTAGCTCCGCTCATGCTCCACCTCTTTGCCCTTGTATGGTATGCCCGGGGTTGGTGCGATGACGCGCGAACAAAATGGCGACGGTCGGCCACGCCTTCTGGTAGCTTCTTTTGGGTTCTTCATAAACCTATGGGTGACGTCACGGATACTACGTCCATATCTTTTACAGTCTATGGTCGAAATGTATATCGCCATCGTTCAATATAGAAAATAATTATCGACATTGCATTTTTGGCATATCACCCAGCCCTAGTATAGAGCTTATTATAGTTGGTTACAAATTAGTTATTTATATAGTATACAGTAGTCAACACTTGAAGTGGATCAAAACATTCCATAAAAGTCATCCTGAAAGTATTGAACAACACTCCTTGTTTACTTTTTTAATCTACTTCAAATTTACTATAGTACAGCGCTTTTTATGGGTACCCAAAATTATATTAATAATAATAATAATAATTAGGAAGGTTGTTTTACACTGACTTTTGGTCACAGTTATTTAATCTGTATTTAAAATTGTGAATTGCGTTTGGTTTTGAGGTTGGAAATGACCTTAATCTTAACAGAAGCATTATTCGTGTTATACTTTATTTTTCTTATAGTAAACCAGGAGTTTTTAAAGAAAACTAATACTAAAAATAATACTATTTTCAGAATATTGTTATAGGTTTAAATATTTTTTTCATAAAACTCACTGTTAAACAATTGCTGTAAAATGTACAGTATTACTGGCAATTTTGGTTGACAGCACAGTTGTTGTTAATTTACAGTGCACTTGTCAATTTCACAGTGTTGCTGGCAAGCAAAAAGCCAGTAATACTGTGCATTTTACAGCATTTTTACAGTGTTATTTTATAGAAATGCAGTAAAATTAAAAAAACAGGCAGTTTAGATCGATTTTTCATTTTCTTTCAAACATTAAGCCATAAAACTGTTATTCTGACAGAAAAACGGCAGACAAACGTATATTTTGTAATGCTTCTGTTCTGCTGACAATTAATGAACTATCCCGATATAAAGATTTGGAGCATGTTACATTTTCAAAAGAGTATAAAAATGCAGTTTGTGTGGAACAGTATTTGCAGATTGATCTGCTCTGAAAAACTGAAATCACTGTAATGTGAAATCCAAAATCATTACCGATTGACTGGGAAGAAACACTACTACACATTAAAAAGCAGCTAGTTGACTTTACTTATATATGTAAGTAAACCTGTTGCTTTTAAAGCCATTAGTTGACTTTACTTTAAAAAGTTAGTAAACCTGTCGCCTTAAAAATATATGTGCAAAATTACAAAAATTAAGTTAAGTCAACGTTGCTGGGGCTTTTTTCCCCCTGATCTCTCACAGCCCTACTTTAAGGACAGTCTGGGAGGTGCTTTTTTTGCCTCTCTTTTCCTCTAATGTATCTTATTTCCTTTTTCTAAAACTACCTCTCGTCTGACTTGTCTTCCCCTGAAATGTGTGATGTTTGTGTATGGTCGGAGGGGTGCAATTTCGCTACATGTAACAGTGTATGTTACAAATAAAGACTTCATCTTCTTCGTCTTTACTTATCACTTTTAAGGTAACAGGTTTAGCTCTTAAGTAAAGTAACTACTAATTTTTTACAGTTTTAAATCACATTTGTTGCTTACTAAGCGATAATTTCAGGACTTAATTGAACATTGCTTTTTTTTTAGTTCTTAAGTCCCTCTGTGAATTTAATACATCTGACTAGAAGAAGTAGAGGATTTGGAAATGATGATAGACACATCTCTCGCTGTCTGCAGGGCATAACTGTGCTCAGTCTAGGCAGATCGCCAGCTCGAGCCGAACTCCAGTTTAACCCATCCATACATCCAGTCAATCCGGAGAGGCACTTAATGATTTCCCAAGGTGCCCTTCTGAGGTATGAAAAATTCCCAAAGTTCTTGAGCATTGCAGCATGCCATAAAAACACATACAAGTACGACGTCAGTCATTCCAGCGTAACCTGACTGAAAACCATCAAAGGTATAATACGAGGGCACATCAATATAAATCCGTCTATCTCTAGCTGTGTATCTACAAGGAGAGAGAGGGGGGGGGGGGGGGGGGGGGGGGACTGAGCTCGTTCAGTTCACATGTATGAATTCTGCTTGTTTCATCATCATAGCTGCGTGATCAAAGGTATGCCGAGATTACTGGCAGCTCCCAGGCAGAAGACTTGATTATAGTCTGAAAGTAAACACACACACACAGGCAAGAAAAACCAAGCAGGCCCAAACCAGAAGCTTCCTCCCGCTCTCGCTCTCTCTGAACTAACAAGATATCTTATCATGGTGTTGTTTGTTGTGAAGATCACGCTGTATTGCAATCCAAAGTTAAGCACATACTTCAGTGATATTCACTCACAAGTCACAACAACAATATTTGTCATGCTGCAGAAATGAAAGGAAAAAAAACTACATTTTACTAAATAAATAGCATACTCATATACGTAGAGCTTGGCAATTACATTCATTCATCATACATAGTCTCTATTTTAGAGGTCGCCACAGCGAAATGAACCGCCGAGTATTTCGGCACATTTTACACTGTGGATGCACTTCCAGTTGCAACCCATTATTGGGAAACACCCACAGACAAAAATTTGCACACACACTCATACACTACAGCCAATTTAGTTTATTCAATTCACCTATACCGCATGTCTTTGGACTTGTGGGGGAAACAGGAGCATCCAGAGGAAGCCCACACGAACATGGAAGAACATGCAAACTCCACACAGAAATCCTAACTGATCCAGCTGGGACTCAAACCAGTGACCTTCTTGCTGTGAGGCGACTGTGCTAACCACTGAGCCACCGTGCTGCCCTCTTATCCCAAACTGTATAGAAAAAAAAGCCAATATCATGGTAGATGTTGGCTATTGTTGTAAAAATGTCTTAAGTAGAAGTACAGAGATGCCGTTCACAAATATTGCATATTACAAAGCTTTTCCATAAATATTGAGACAACATAATAGTTAAGTGTCTGGCTAAATTGATTTTGGAAATTTAATCCAGAACTTCTGTTCTACAATTGTAAATTTATCGAATGAATCAGCGAATCTAAATAATTCCAATCCTCATTTGACTGATTCATTTTAAAGAACTCAAAAGTGATTAAATCAGAAACAGGTACGCTATCCAATGATGCACCGCGAGAGAATTCATGAATGGGAGTGAAGCAACGCAACTGACACGGGCAGGTTACATGATGATGACAAAATGGCGGATGTAGTACATCCAAGTTCCATTCATACTGCTCACATTCATACTGTATAAAACATACTTTTCTAACGGCTGATTAGTACGTTTATATTCAAATGCAGTACCTACTGATTAGTAGGTGATTTCGGACACATCTATTAATCATTTATACCTGTCAGACTGATTCACTGAAAAGAATCAATACTCAACATTCAAAATACTGGTTTATTCACAAATTGGTTCAGATCTGATTCAATCTAATCTGGAAAAATACAGATTTATCCTAAGACGCCAGAATACTGTTGTTTCCAATGCAGTTCTGAGCCCAGGTTATGCAGTAGATTAGCTATTATAAAGTCTCTCAACATTGTACCCTTAAATAAAACCATAGTTTTAATTCAAATAAAACCACAGTCACTGAAGTTAAGCAATGTTAATCCAAAATTAACTATCATTTTGCTAAACTAACCATAATTAAACCATGGTAATAACAGTAAAACTGTGGTTATACTAATGGTACATTACTCTAATAAAACCATCAAGGTTTCCACTACATTCCTTCATCCGTGGCGGGCCGCCACGCCAAAATTCATCCCGCCACGGCTACATTACAACTTTTCATTTAAAACATTTAGTCATGTTTTTTTATAGCGGGTTATAATCGCATCAAAACATATTAAAAGGTAAGTGAATTATAACAGCGCAAACATTTCTGTAACCGAAGTAGTGCTGTGCGCTATTTGTTCAACCCTTTAAGGTGACATGCTGACTGACTGACTGAAAGGCGCGTGATGCGTGGGGCGCCAGCAAACACGGCGTAGCTTTCAGTTAAGATGAACACAGTTTCCATAAGTATACTTATCTTTCTGGAGTTTATAGCCATTTCACTTGACTCCAGGACGCGCTAATGTCGGAAAAAGCACAAAAACGCACTAAATCGCACTTCAGCAGCGCTTACTGGAGAGCGCACGAGAAGATCAGCACTTGAGCATGTAAATTTGAGGGCGTGCAAGAAGTTTTGTGCACGAAGAGGAAATCGGCGCGCAAGCAAAGAGATTCGCATGCTCGTATTACATGAATGCGTTCTCGACTTGTAATACTGCGTAATATTTGTCTTTGAAATAGTTGGCAGATCTGTGTAAAAAAAAAAAGCCTGCCGCCACAGCTGGGAAAAATCCTAGAGGAAACACTGACCATGGTTATTTTTTGTAAGATTTGCTCTCAGGATCTCAGGAGTTTGGATTGACATGAGGGAGAGTAAAAAATGGTTGAAATTTGGTGAACTAACTCTTTAAGATGAGCTGCCTAAATACTAGCATGAGATACCAAATAAGATCTTATTTATTGTCTTTATGAATCTTTTGTTTTTCTTGTGGAGGTGACCTTGTAATGTGCTTTATTACAGAAATGTTTACCAATCTCTTAAGTGCCCCCATGTACAGAAACAAACAAAAAAAAAGACGTTGGAATATAGATTTTTTCTTTTGTTCTGCCAGAACGGTGTAGTTAAAACATCTACCAGCAGAGGCTAACTGGTCAAGTCTTCACCCTTTGGTTTAGGCTGTCACTTCTCATCTCAGTTACCCCGTTAAAAATGGGACGTGACCTGAAATATAAAATGGACCCACTGCTGTGATTACTTCAGAGAGCAACCCGAAACTGACACAAATAGCCTTAAAGTTAAGTTATGGTGACAATCCCCAACTGAGAAATGGTTCAGTCCATTTATATTTTGTTTTAGCACAAATTTCGTTCACT
Source organism: Danio kyathit (assembly GCA_903798195.1). Lineage (NCBI taxonomy): Eukaryota > Metazoa > Chordata > Actinopteri > Cypriniformes > Danionidae > Danio > Danio kyathit. Next base: position 34,249,905 of record LR812529.1, on the reverse strand, counting down.
AATAGACTTCAGATTATATCTGACAAACAAGTTACCATGTCATTTATCAGAATACAGTATACTCTAAACACACAATACTTTTCAGTCTCTCTCTTTGCTTTTTTGGTCTATTCAGCACATGAAAAATAGACATTAATTAACACGTTGCTGTAATTTATGATTCATGCATTTTTCGTTCATTGGCTCTTTCAAATTGCATTATAGGACTCTGATGTCTACCGTGGATGTATATTACAATATACTGAAATTATATATTTTCTGTGTTGGTCCTCTTAATTACATTAAAACCTGGTTTTGAGCTGTAAGTACTTTTTTTGTTATTGTGTAAATTTATTTCTCTATATTTTTCTTAAGCAAAACATTGTTTTAAACTACCACAAATGTCAATAAAAGTCAGTTTGTTAACTGTAGAGTTAAATTTTCAACATTAAATATTATAAGAGCAGAGATCAAGACTCCACAATCCAATTCCATGGGTAAATAAATTGAAAAACACCCTTGAATCATGAGGTAGAACTAACCTTTAATTAAGATATTGTATTACCGTGTAACATTATTCCTCCTCATTTACTAGTTTGTCTATTTCTCAGCTCAACCTCTATTTCTGTGCCTTTGTTTTAAGAGGCTGCAGTTTTCTTTTCCATCACGATAAGCAGTTCTCAGACAGGCCTCATACCAAGCCTTGATGTGTCTCCAGTGAAAATCAAAGTGCATTAAACATTAAAAGTACTGTCAAATGCAGAAGTAGTCCAACTCTAAGGGAAAAGTAGAGCACTGAGAAGGCTAGAAGGCACAAGGCAAAAATGTTGACTTTATGATCCTCTTCTATTTGCATGCATACTTAAATATGTAAATTAATAGGCAAGTAAATTCACTGATTTCAAGTTTATATATATATTCTAAATCAAGTGAGAAATATGATCACATTTGAATGAGTATGTTTCTGAGTATATTCCTTAAAATGTAAAAAAGAAATAACCCTTTATATGTGGTTTAATAGCCATATGAGATTTTTGTCATAATGCCCAGCCCTAAATTGTATCATGCTATCTTATACACCATTAGATTTTGCCACACTTTTACAGTTATTTACTGCAAAAATGGCCAGTAAAAATACCACATACATTCTTTACAGTTTGCTACTGTAATATGCACTGCATTGTGTTTCATTTTAAAACTTTTACAGTAACTTACTGCATATTAGGAATTTGCACTATTCTGCTGTAATCAACGTATTCAAGTACTGCTACTCTAGTTGAAGACAAAAAATTCACTTACAGTTTTGTAAAGGTTTTGTACTGCTAGTGTAAAATGTAAATAAATGTCAGTAAAGGTACTGTAAAAATTGTCATACTGTAAAATTAAAATGTGGTTAAGACCATTTTACCATAAAAAAGAAGTTGCTGTAAATCTATTTTACTGTAAAATAAAACTGCGGTAGGGAGCTGCTACTGTAAAACACATTTACAGTTAAGTAAAGGGGCAGTTGCGGTAACTTACTGGCAGTGCTGCCAGTATGTTACCACAAATATAAAATAAAACGTCTGACAGTGTGACACATGCTTCCCGTCTAGTATTGCAGGAGTTTAAACTGACAAACCCTTAAAATGCTTGTCGTTGTTTTGCCTGTTTTTACCATAATTACCCAGGGTGAGCTATAAAGCTAATCCCTAAAGCTAAAATTCTTCTGAAAAGCTCATTTGGAATATAACTTTTATTTACTGCATTTGCATACACATGGATGTAAGTCAATGGATTGAAAAGTATGGTATGTCCACTCCTCAAACATTATCCAACCAAATAAACTTGAAATATTATATACTTTTTTCAAATATACCAGTCATGCACTTGGCAGAGAAAAGCAGCACCTGCCACTAATTCAAACACACACACACACACACACACACACACACACACACACACACACACACACACAGGTGCTCTCTGACTTGAGTATGTGTCTGTGCTCGGTCTGCTGGACTCTTTAGGATGGGGGTATTATAGAATTTCCGCTTGGAACAAGTCGGGACAGACAGTGGATGGCGTGTTTTTTAAATGAATTCACTGTGGTCCTGCGGGTTGAACAATCCATTGGCTTAATTTAGTCTTGACAGAGTATCAGTGAAAGCTGGAAGATCCACTCTGCTCCACATCACTCTACTTTAACACAGCGAAGCCTTTACCACCGCCCTCAAAACTATACACTTTATCAATATTTAATGCCAATAAAAGAAACAGATTCGTGCTGGACCTGCTGGTGTTACTAATAATTCATGCGCTCAGGACTTAAACTCTGTCATTTACCAGATGTTTGAATGAGTGACAGCATGAAGTGCCGCTTACACTATGAAATATAAATATACATTTATATAAATGGATTTTTGATTTATGAGGTCTGTGTTTAGATAAAGCATAGTTTTTGTTTTATTCTATAAACTACTGATGACATTTCTTGCATATTTAAAATAAAAATGTCAGTTGGAGCATTTTGTTTTACATATAATAACAAAAAGAAGCCATGATCGTTTAGGCATGTTTAATTTCATTTTTAAATGACACAATCGCAAAACTTTATAAATTATAAAATATTCGTTACTCTGAGCAATTGTCATTTCACGCTAAAAAATCTAAAATCCTAAATGACAATATTTTAATTTTTAACATTTGAACAAAATGTTATCATAACTTTACAGAATAAAACAAAAAAGATATATTGTAGTCATACCCATACCTAACATATCAACATAGGCTCAATCTGAAAATGTAGCTCTATATACATTTCTGGAGATCGCGAAATATGTAGCCAGAAGTACGTATGGCTGTATTTCGTCTTTAAAACGAACATTACAGGGTGGTACAATGCTGTTCCTTTTCGTGCTTACCACTGTATGGACGGATTTCTCGCTGTTGCCAGTTTGTCCAGTTAGCTCGCCATGTACGTCAACAGACTTGAGAAAAAGAGAGGAGTTGACCATGACGACGGTGTTCGAGTCTGGCGAAGAACATTTCCATAAATCAGGTAAGACAAAAACAAAAGCCAAAAAATAAAATTAACTATTAAATAACAGGGTGAGAATGTGGAAAATTTTGAAAACGTGGTAAAGATCAGGCGAGGGCTTTTCTTTTTCTGCGTTTCTTTTTGAAAATGTTGGTTAGGTTTAGGCAAGGGGGTGGGCGGGTCAATCTATGCTTTTGAAAACACTATTAGTTGGGTTTAGGGAAGAAGGGGGGTGGGTCAGTCGATCGGTCAGTCAGTCAGTCAGTCATTCAGTCAGTTGATCAGTCAGTCTACAGCGGCCTCTGGTGGATTTACGTGAGAACAGCAGGCGAGAATGGCACTCTCAAAAGAAATTTGAGCGTACACAACGGCCTCTGGTAGATTCGCGAAAACAAACACTGCAAAAAAACGTAGCTCCTGGAATGTATTCCACTCTCCAGAAATTTATATAGTGGTACATTTTCAGAATGAGCCTCGGTTGTAACAAATCCAATAAATCCAAAGAAACATTTTCAGATGGTCTCTTAATTTTCTGTTTTCATAGTTTATTGCTTTTATTATTTTATTGTTTTTTGTTTAATATTGCATATCCCGCGATAGAATAATAATGACCTCAGATTGAGCTGTGAAAAATAATAATAAAAATAAGAATATTTCCAACGTTGAATGACATATTTCAGTCATAGATAAAGTTGAAGTCAGAATTATTAGCCCCCCTGAATTATTTTTTCCCCAATTTATGTTTAACGGAGAGAAGTTTTTTGTTAACACATTTCTAAACATAAGTTTTAATAACTCATTTCTAATAACTGACTTATTTTATCTTTGCCATGATGACTAAATAATATTTGACTAGATATTTTTCAAGACACTTCTATACAGCTTAAAGTGACATTTAAAGGCTTAACTAGGTTAATTAGGTTACCCAGGCAGGTTAGGGTAATTAGGCAAGTTATTGTATAATGATGGTTTGTTCTGTAGATTATCGAAAAGAAAAATAGCTTAATAGGCCTAATAATTTTGACTTTAAAATGTTTTTAAAAAAATTTAAAACTGCTTTTATTCTAGCCGAAATAAAATAAAATGAATAAAACTTTTCTCCAGAAGAAAAAATATCATCAGACATACTGTGAAAATTTCTGTGCTCTAATAAACATAATTTGGGAAATATTTACAAAAGAAACAAAAATTCAAAGGCGGGTTAATAATTCTGACTTCAACTGTATATCTATCTGCCAGAGTCTTACATTTCTAAAGAAAATACAGCTGGAACAACCAGAGGTACAGTACAGGTCAGCATAAAAACTCCTGACACTAACCCAAAGCACCTATTAGACCATAAATATTATATATTTTTCCTCTTCCCCTTCTTTGAACCTGCCTAATAAGTCATTTAGAGCTTATATTTGAAGTAAATTATAACCTGAGAGTCACTCACCCTTTGTGTGTACCCTATTATAAATTACCTGAAAGGAAGTGGTATAACACTCCTACCCATTCCATTGTGTTAACCCGTATGTTAGAGACAGCCCAGCCCCAAGGCAAAGACAACTGCAACTCGGTATAGTCTAGTATATTCCAAAGTATATTGTCAACCATTCGTCAAAGCTTTACACCATGCATTAGTAAAAACTGTTACATTGCCTGAAAAAAACAGGAATTCCCGTCTTATGTTAAAGCTGTTTTGAGCTGCAGTATATAAATCACTGCACATATGATTTCTATAAAACTTTTAATGCACTTACTAGTGTGTGCATGGCATTAGCTTGGCAGAATTTGTTTCAGAAATGGCTCATGCAGTTATGCAAATGGTAGCATATGTTTTTGCACAAATGCAGCAAATAAAAAGTAAAATACGCCAATAAAATACCAGAAAAATTTTCATTTCATAAAGACCAGAAAAATATATATTTGTGGCTTAATTTCAGCTAAAAGTGTTAATATTAATCCGGCACATCTGTCAATCACGTTTAAGCCTGACCAATAGCATTAGTTTAGGGGTGGGGCTACTTTAGCAGGCAGGTTGAGTCAGAGAGTGTTTTCCCAAATTGGGCCACAGTTGACGTTGCACAATAAAATAAATTTAGATTCACTTAATTTGCAAAATTGCAAGACTTGCAGGATCATCGTGTTGGCTCAACATCATCATGTCTGTCAGCCATAAGCAATAGATGATGACATCGTCTGATGGCCCAACACTTTTCTAGTTCTTAAACAATTGAAACCTTAGTGGTTTTAACAACCAGTTGCTATGCGATGTTGTGCCATCTTGGAAAACTCATTTTTAAGTAACAGTATGTGGACCATTCCAAGATGGCGATCATTTTGAAGTGTTTACAGCAGTCAAATTACATATGCATAGAAATTGTAACATGTACATATAATCAGACTACAAAGTTCACCTTTAGAGGGGCTCTATATTGCAAAAATGGACTCATTTCACATCATAATGTCTAAATGTTCAAATATTTCTCAAGTGAACAGAGCAAGGGAAATTTTCACAGTATTTTCTATTTTCTATTTCTTATGGAGAAATTATTATTTCTTTTAGTTTGGCTGGAGTGAATATCCATCCATCTTACAAATCACTGTTGCCAATGACTTGCCTAATTAACATATGTTGCCTAGTTAACCATATTAACCAAGTTAAGCCTTTAAATTGTACTTTAAGCTGAATACTAGTATCTTGCAAAATAACTAGTAAAATATTATGTACCGTCACCATGGCAAAAACAATAGATTATTATTATTTTCATTTGATTATTTAGAAAAATGCTTACTATATTGTGTTCAAAAACAAATTAGGAAAAAATATTCTTTGTTAAACAAATTAAATAGTTATTCTAATTAAAGAATTAAAATAATAATTTTGTCTTCAACTTTATGTAATAAATAAAAATGTATTAATATATGTATGATCTAAATTCTAAACAGACCCAAAACAAACATTATTGGCTATTGTTGGAAGTGTTTCATCCAGTATACTAAGAGCTTCATTTTATATATATATATTCATTCATTTTCTTTTTGGCTTAGTTCCTTTATTAATCAGGGGTTGCCACAGCGGAATGAACTGCCAACTTATCCAGAATATGTTTTACGCAGCGGATGCCCTTCCAGCTGCAACCCATCACTGGGAAACATCCATACACACTCATCCACACACATACACTACGGCCAATTTAGCTTACCCAATTCACCTATAGTGCATGTCTTATGGGGAAAACCGGAGCACCCAAAGGAAACCCACACGAACACCAAGAGAACATGCAAACTCCACAAAGAAATGCCAACTGACCCAGCCGAGGCTCGAACCAGCGACCTTCTTGCTGTGAGGCGACAGTGCTATTCATTCCGCTACCCCATTATATACATATTTGGATATTATTTTTGGGGATAAACAATGATTAAATGGCTAAATGTTCTTAGATTAGGCTATATATGAACACTTTTCCTGCACATTTCCCATATTCCACGATGGATTCAGACGTTAGTTAGATCAAACATCAGCTTCATACCATCAAAACATCAAAAGTAAAAGCATTCATCTCCTCATTTTGACCTGAGGCAATGCACAAGTGCTCACGCTAGACTAGTTCTCCGAGACTGCAAATGGTGGGCAAACGCAGAGTGTTTAAACCAGGAGCCGCAGCGCTGTCTGAGTCTGGCCAATCAGAGCCCAGCACACTGTGGCCTGGAGCTGAGAGGAGGATGCACCGTCCATGGCTACTTTAATTCCAGGCCACTGAGACTCATTTATGTATGATACTTATCAAAACGGAACAAGCCAGAGAGCCCTTCACATATTATAAGACAAAGAGAGAGAATAAAAGATGAGTGTGGGCCACGTGTGGGCTTTCTGGGGTGAACGCGTTTGCTTGCTTTGGGTCTTTCATATGTATATTTACAGTACATTTGATTGTATTTTAGTCTGGATGAACAATCAAAATGTGTTTCTGTTGAAGGGTGTGTGTGTGTGTACGTGTTTTTGTGACATATCAGGACACAAATCTGTATAATGACATAGGTATGACACAGGTATTACAAAAAGGAGGTGAAATATGAGGACAAGATAGGTGACGTCCTCACTTCTCAAAAAGCTTCTAAATCACACAGGATGAGTTTTTTCAGGGAGTAAAGCTGTACACTGTCTCCTGTGATGGTTGGGTTTAGGGGTAGGGTGGGGTGAGGGCAATACAATATACGGTTTGATTTGTATAAAATGAATGGAAGCCTATGTAATGTACCCACTTTTCACAAAAACAAACGTGTGTGTGTGTGTGTGTGTGTGTGTGTGTGTGTGTGTGTGTGTGTGTGTGTGTGTGTGTGTGTGTGTGTGTGTGTGTGTGTGTGTGTGTGTGTGTGTATAGAGATGGACTATTAAAGCTACAGGACAATGAATTTGGCTGCAGGGGCTCTTAGAGCAAAGAGAGTGGATGCTCAGTGGGCTCAGTTAAAAGGTTATACCCCCTCTCCCTCAGGCCTCTGCTACTCTTGTAATTCAGTGTGCTGGTATGGCTGGAAGATGTAAAAACAAAATACATTAATAATTTGGTAACACATATATTTATGCCATTTAATAAATGTGCATTTATTAAATCTCACAAATAAATTATAATATGCACTATATGAATTATATATAAAATGTATGCATGTATATAAATATTTTAAAATCATATTTATTAAAATACATATATATTAAAGTGGTTAGCAATGGCACTTATAATAAATGTAATAAATGTATTTGCTTATATATAAATGATTAGATTAATAAAATGTTATTTATAATAATAATATACAACATTTCACAAATTAATGACATAATATACATTACATAAATAATATTAACGTATAAATAACCATAGCGCGTTAACTTGTTCAGCCCTAACATAGTCTGGATGAACAATCAAAGTTTCTGTTGAAGGGTGTATAAGTACTATAGTGTATATATATATATACACACACACACACACACACACACACACACACACACACACACACACACACACACACACACACACACACACACACACACACACACACACACACACACACTTTTATGTAACACCACTTTTATGTAACACCATGGAATGACACTATATATTTTTAAATAAAGAACTGCATAAAATTATTGCAAGAAAAATAATAACAATAACAATTCATCTGCAGAAAGTTTTTTGGGACAGATGCAGTTTTTGACAGTATAAAGTTCAGTCAGTTCCCATTTGAAACACACTGGTGTGGGTGTTACTTGTAACAAGTCAAAAGTGTTTCTCCAGTTGCTGCGAGACGACTTTTCTCAGTCAGATGTTTTCCCTTCGTTAGTAAAACCTCCAAACGGCTGTATGCTCTGGGAAAGATCTTGTCTAATTAAACAAGTCCGGGGGCAGGCGAGGTAATCTCTACCCTTCCTCACTGGGGAGGAGGATCACAGGACGGAAAGAGAAAAGCGTCCCAGAATGGATTATATCTCAGACTTGACACTAGGGGACTCTAACAGTACTTATTCTGTGCTCTAATGCAATGTGACATGTAGTTTACGTGTACTTTCAAATTATATATGGTCTGTGATGGTCATGTAAGTTATGGTACAAAAAAAACACTCAATGGACTGCCAGTACAGTACTTACACTATACTATGCCAGTACTTATATGTACACATTTCCATGTAAAGCAAGTTTAAAACTCTTTTTAAATGAGTAGAATTAACTTTCAGTAAATTTTGAGTTAACTACACTCATTTCATTTGCTAAAGTTGACTGTTGGGTTTACACTGTACACATAAATATAATGAATAAATAATATTTAAATAAAAATATCTAGTATGAATATGTAAATGAGTCCTGCAATTTTAAATGTTCTCATTTGCATATTTTCCAGCACTACATACAGAGTATATACAGGAATCAGAGAGTGAAATTCAATACCTTTTAAGACTCTTTCCATACATTTTAGGAGCTTATAACCACTTTTCAACCGGAAACACTGGCGAGATTTTAACTTACAGTATATTTACTAAATATTAATATAAGAAACTAATCCAAAACTAAAACATTATTCATATACTGAATAAAAATCTATTAAATTTAACTAATTCAGAAGGTTGGTGCCTATAAAACTGCAGAAATAATGGTGCTGCCTTGGTTACGGCAGTAAACAAAGTAGCATGATGTCAAATCTAGTAGGATTTCATTGATTTCATAAACTACACAGCATCCTGAAATTCGCAGATTTAATTCAGGCAGACTTTAGCATACAACCATACATTGCATAATCAAAATGATATAAAATTTAATACCTTGAATTATGAAAATAGCATTTAATACTTATTAAGGGCCTTACATTTTTTCTACATGGATTTATCAACTTTTAATACTTTAGGACCCCGTGGACACCCTGTACATAGTATGTTGTCAGTTTCAAAATGTTTACTTCATTGCTACACATTATAGTCAAATGTTTTTACAGAGGGATTTTGAGAATCTCATTTTATAACTCCATAATTCAGAAAATACCGCAAACAAATGCTATATATAATCAGGCAGATCATGAACGAAGCCTTCAGTAAAGACCTCCAGAATACAGATATTAATACAATTGGAAAAATTGGTCTATATAAGTGTTGCTGAATTGCAGATTTAGAACTGACTGAGATTTATGAGAAAACAGGCTTTAAAACATGCATTGCAATTGAAATCTACAGACACAAATTTATAAAGTGTGACCAAAAGGAAAGTGTATTTTAAATACACTTTTGTTTGTTTAGCTTCCAGTGTCTCGCCTTAATCCCTCATTTAAAATGGCAATAAAATCTGATTAATACAGGAAAATTCTTACAAATAGCTAGGAACAGTTTCAGGTGGTAAGAAATGGCAACACACACACACACACACACGACTCATATGGACCCTCCCCATATATTGCACATACATTGCATCACATTTACTACTCCAGTAGGCGCCTTAAAAATCCACCTCAATCCAGCCATTTTAAAACTACGATAATTATTAAGCAATTTACACTACTGCCATTGTCATACAAGGTGGCACTAGCCGTTTATGCTGACTTTGTCTATTGTTTGTATATTTAGTCTGTTTATTGTCTCTCGTGTCTATTTATTGTTTGTAACATTGAATTACTGTTCTTTACACTGTGCTTGGTTTCTTAGTCCCACTGTGCTTGGGACTTGTGGAGCTGTGCATTGATGGATTTGCTCTTCAGTGTTTGGACTTTCAGCAGTGATCATTACACTGCAAAAAAATGCTTTTCTTACATAGATTTTTTGTCTTGTTTCTAGTCCAAATATGTAAACATTCTTATATCAAGAAAAATTTTCTAGACAAGCAAAACAATGTCTTGTTTTCAGAAATAATATGGCAAATTGAAGTGAGTTTTTCCTTAAAACATGCAAAATAATCTGCCAATGGGGTAAGCAAAATAATCTTGTTTTTCCTTTTGACATAAGATTATTTTTCTTACCCTATTGGCAGATTACTTGGCTTGTTTTAAGGTAAAACTCACTTCAATTTAGCATATTATTTCTTCAAACAAGACAATATGTTTTGCTTGTCTAGAAAATCCTTCTTGATTTAAGAATTTTTATCTATTTGAACTAGAAACATTCAAAATATCTTATTAAGAAAAGCATTTTTTTTGCAGTGTATACCGAACTGAATTGAACTAAACTAAACTTCAACTCTGAATACTTGACTGACACAGTTTCAATTTACTAGAACTTCTGTGATAAGCTGCTTTGACACAATCTACACTGTAAAAGCGCTATAAAATAAAGATGAGAAAAAAGAATTGTTAATTAAAAATACATTTCTAAAGAATTAAAAAACAGTGTTTTTTGTCTATTTGTCCTCCAAAAAATGAAAATAAATAAGAATATTTCAAATTCTGATTTGGCTTATATTGACCAAAAGTAATGTGGACAATTCAATTCTAATTTTTGTGAAAAAATGCCACAAACCTTCTGTCATCTATGTCTATGTTTTTTTTTTTTTTGATTTTTGGCAAAAATGTAAAAGTTCTCTCAGTATAATTAAAAAAATCTACCTTGTGAAGAAAACATTGTGTAGAAGCAAAACTGAAAACTACAGTACATAGCTTTGATAATAAAGCTAAGCATTTTAAATATCTTAATGGGATATAGTGATTAGGCATGGGCAGGTATAAGATTCTGACGGTATGAGAACCCTGAATAAAAATATCACGGTTTCACAGTATCACAGTATTGTAATTACTACTCTAAAATATGTTGTTTTTAAATGTTAAAGTAAAACAACAATTTTCCCCATTGAACACAATATATTTTAATTTAAGAAACTAAATTAAGAAACTTTCATATTATAGAACTATTAAATATTTTGGAACAGTGAAGGGTCCTTTTCAGCTGGAGATACTGTTGCCCTAAAAAACTAAATAAAATAGTTGTAAAAAAAAACGTAAATGATAAAAAAAAAACATATAAACTTGCATATATCGTAGGAACAGAATAACAGAGAGTTTTGGCGGTTTTCAAACCTTGACTTTTCAAAAAAAAAAAAAAACAGTTATCGTCCCATGCCTAATAGTGATAGATATTTATACAAACTAATATTTCTATGATTTTATGTAAGTATAGCTTAAGTGTAGGGCTGCACAATATATCGTTTCAGCATCGATATCGCAATGTGCACATCTGCAATAGTCACATCGCAAGAAATGCAATCTTGAGTTTAAATGTTGGAATTATAGTTCTTCCAGGAGCCACAGATCAAATCCAGGGCTGCACAATTCTTGCAAAATGTGAAGAATAATGATTTTTTTTTTTCTTAAAATAAAGATCACGATTTTCTCACGATTCTGTAGATGTAAAATAAAAGGTAATATTAAGCTGTTATTACTGTTTTTTCTCAAACATATGGTAAAAACAATAATAATATTAGGCTTATATGTGTGTACTGTAGGTTAAAATGCCAAATTTTGTATAGACATGGAACGGAGGACTTGAATAGACTTTAAATTTGTCCTGGCCGTTTATGCACAATAAAGTGATTTCATCTGAATACAGTTAATCATAATTCTATCACAGCTCACGGTCAGCTCATGTGTGATTTGTCACCGCGAATACATCATTACATGAAGACAGAAATGAAATGTGGGTGAATTATACCTTATAAATACAACATGCAGACTCTTTCACTTCCAATTGGAGGTGTCCACGTTGCTAGCAATGTATATAAAACAATGTGAAGACATGAAACCGCCTATATGCTTATCTCCTAAACTTAAAAATAAAATTGGCTGAACCGTAGACATGCTGGATTAAGATCGTGTGGGGGGTCGAATTATGATCATGATCTTTTTTTCGATTGATCGCGCAGTCCTAATCAGAACACGGAAAAAATTTTAATTCTCTGAAGAGTTTAAGAGTTTAAGGCCTGTGATCTTGTATACATTCAGGCACGAGAATTTAAAGTATTCAGGCACATGAAATTGTACTGTTTATAACTTTAATAAAGATGCATTTATTGAAGTATTTATATACTGTAATGGTGTTATTTTATATTCAATTATTCAATTTATGTACCTGAATACTGTGAGACACTTCTATTTTCCCAATAATAATCCAGAATAATCCCCGTAATCTTCCAGAATAACGCCAATCAGTCTACATTAATGAATTCTTTCCAAAGAGAGCCATTCAAGCTATCTGGTGAAATTGTATTCATATCACAATATAAACCTAGCTAAACAAAATATCGCAATGTCAAACTTTTCCAGTATCGTGCAACCCTACTATAGTGTTAAAAAAAATTCCATTGATTTTGACAAATACCAAAATGCCTGATGTTTTTTTTTTTAATAATAAATCATTTAAAATACAAGTAAAACATCTGTGAAAAATAATCATTTTATTTTAAAACAGCACACTACAGTGGTATATTTAATACTAACTTTTCATAGAATGCATCGATATATATCTTAATTTTTCTCCATATACAAAATACAACCAACTACTCTAAATTGCACTATTTTGTCTCTGAAAAATAATCTAAACCGTTTTTTTACTTGCAGTTTGTTTTAGGTAATATATGCATCTAGGCAAGTTAGCAAAAGGTCACAGTTAAAGTTATATGAGGGCCCTGCAGGTCAACAGTCTATTCACATTCAGTAGGGTGTCGTTCCTGGCACCACATGCCATCATTGGAATAACAAGACATACACCACAATTATGGGATTAGGATCGTTTACGCTAATCGAGCCATAAAGAGCTGTGACACACGCCTCACACGCACAATGAGATCTTTGGAGGTTCCCAGTACAATACTTTACAACCAGTGTTTTCTATCCAGGCACAATGTAACATTACTTGATGTTTTATATCAGATTTCAATCAAGAACATTAAATATAAGGATCTCAAACAGAGAGAGAAAAGCAGTCAAACTTCTCAAGAATGCAAAAATGACACGTTTGAGCTCCTCAAAGCCTAAGACAGCAAAACTCCTCTCTTTTAATCTTTTTATTTTGACTGCAAAGTCAGACACAGCAACCAGCTTTAGCATAACACCGTCCTCCTTTCATCGAGGCACATGCAAAAACATTGGAACAGCATACGCCATCATTTTTGGTAATTAGTTGCTTTTATCTACAATAGCCGGGCTACAGGATAATACCAGGGATGAATCATATTTTTTTTGATGTGGAACAGGCTTTTGGAAATCTCTGGATTTTGAGAACTTCTCAGAAATCCACAGTCAGATTTATAGTCGAGCTTTTAGATGTCTAATGTTTGGGAAAATCAAGCCTTTTGAAGTGTAAAGTGAACATGTGCCTATGAACACCATCATGTGGAACTTTTTATACAATAAAAAAATTGTAGAATCAATTTTCTCTCAGAAATGAAAAGCAAATTTCTTAAACTGATAGAAAACAGCTACAAAGAAACAAAATGTAACATAAAAAATTATTTAGCAGCTACTAATAAAAAATATGAAAAGTGACAATTACTATGGCTTTTTAAATTCTGACTTTTTTTCTTCGCTAAAAAGTCTGAATTGTTAGAGGTGAATCAGAATACATCGAAATAAAGTTAGAAATGCAAAATAAAATAGACTGCAAAATAAAAATAAGTAACTACAAAATAAAATGCAATTCAGAGAAAAAAAAATAAACGTGATAAAAGCATTTTTTTTACTGAAACAGGATTCCCTAAAATAATTGAGCACAGAAAAACCCAATAAATGAAGAGAACTCAAACCAATTGAGTACTGTAAAACCCAATAAGTTAAGGCAACTCAAAGCGTTTGAGGAAACTGATTGCTACAAACCATTTAAGTTCAAAAACTAATCTATATAAGTACTGTGAACTTACTGCATTTAAGTTGAAGTAATGAGGTATTTAATTAACTCATTACCTTCAACACTCTCTTTTCAAATGAGTAACTTTCAGTAAATTTTGAGTTAACTACTCTTATTTCATTTGATAAAGTTTACTGTTGGCTTTTACAGTGTATACTTGACTGAAATAAATGTATTATTTCAATTACAATTCCTCCTTTTTATGTAATTTCTTGTTACACATGTTAGTTTTTGCTTTATGTTCAAATCTATTTGTGTTCAGGTAACAGAATGAATTAAGTCCAAACAACTGTATAGCTACTCAAATGGTTTTAGGAAACTGATTGCGGCAAACCACTTAAGTTGACTAACTTTATTCATTTGAGTTCAGTCAACTTAAACCATTTGCCGCAATCGGTTTCCAAAAACCGTTTGAGTAGCTATACAGTTGTTTGATTTAAATAGTTCAAACTGTGTAAGTTCAGTTATCAAATCTGTAAAAGTTATTAATACTCTAAATGTTTGACAAACTTAAATAATATAAGTGCATATGATTCAATATATATACTCAATATAGTACTCAAACTATTTGGTTTCAAAACTTAAACGGTTTGCCACAATCGGTTTCCTCAAATGGTTTGAGTTAACTGAACTGATCGGGTTTTACAGTGTTAGGGTTAAAATTAATTTAACGTTCTAGAAAAGTGAGTTTGTAAATATATTAATCACTGTGGTCAATATTTGTTCAATAAAAAAAGCAAATATTTTAATACATTTCAGTGATTAATTCTATAAACAATGGACCAACTTTGATACGAATTTCAAAAAAGAAATTTCAATAAAAAAGCCCTTTAATTCCAGCCAAGAAAACCATCCTGTAGTTTCCTGAGGGTGAGGTTGGCAGTCAAATCATGTCCGCAAAAAAAACCAAACACATCACCAGTTTTACCTCAAATCTGTCAAGCTACAAGATCATGACATGCAACAAACTTCATAACATAGTCTTCAAGAAAATGACACACTGATTCTGCAAGGAAGCAAATGAACGTAAAATCTGTAGGGGTGAAGTAGTTTGGATCTGATGATAATAATCACTCAGGGAGAAAAAGATTATTTCAGCAGGTCCTAGCTTGACCTACATGCCTTAATCTTTTTTTGGGTCACATCAGTTTATTCCTGGATGTGACTGAGTTCAAAACACACTTCATGCCATTGGTGAGAATGAAACGATTTGATCCTATTCAAACTAGTCTGTAGACGTGCCTGTTTTGCCTTGGAGGAAATCTCCATCTTTCTGGTGCTGTATCCATGCACTGGATTTAGCCCCACTGCAGCTTAACATCCTCTTATAATTAAAGCTATACAGCAGCACCCAGTGATCCACATGAGGCTCTGATCTCCTCAGAGGCTTGACAAGGACGATCCGGCTCCCTTTTTATTTCAAAGCAGGGCCTGGCTTCATTGGCCTGTGCATTTATACGGTTTTTAGAGCCCTTTTTTACTCTTTCACTATCCTGTTGGACATTTCTACAGGCATATAAGGAGGATGTTGCATATCATTTAGCACTGCATCCATATTTTCTCTCCACACCCATAATATCCTGGAGGTTTGAATGCATAATTTGCTCATCTTTAAGCGTTGGTTATAACATATCACAATTCACAGTGTTTAAATTTCACATCATCGATAATCTTTAGGTTAGGTTCATCTCCTTTATATCTTCAAGAAAGGGTGGATACAGTGTTTAATTAAGATCAACTCTGAACTAATGCAGTTTGTGTTTACTTGATTATCCAAATCATGTCTTTTTTTGTTAGAAAATGATATTAAAATACGAGTATGTCTATTATCTCAGTCATCTTTGTATTGCATTGCGTGATACGTTTCGAAGAGAAAATAAAAACTATATTATATAAGTATTTAAATAATGCATTATTTAGCAGATATTTTTAGTAGGTTTCTGCCCGTATGTTTAATTTTGCTTTAATTATTTTGGACTAAATGGGAGGTGAGGTGCTAGTTCAATATTCACAAGGTCAAAATAGTATATTTTCATTTAGACCGAATTCATAATAGCTATATGCGGAGAAAAGCCTATTTTTTCTCGTGTCCTAGCGCAGATGATTGTGATTATGCAATCACGCGATTTCAATTAAGACACCACTAAATCCTTACTACCGTTATTATGATTGCCAGAATAAGAATAAAGATCAATTCATACCTGCAGATATAGCTGTTGCGTTTACCCATATCGGAATTTAAACAGTCATGGCACCTACACGCCCCTCTTCCCAAACAGCTGCTCAAAATGACCAAGACTCTTTCCTTATGCCTAACGATCACACATATCTACTAAAAACCCATATAGAGTCGTTGATTAACGTGTGGCAAGACGTTTTTCGGTTGCGAGCGAAAAGCGCAACCGGTCACGGTGCAGGTGTTGGTTACGCATACAGGCGTGTGACACATTATAATTTGCTCGGCAAAGCTTCAAGGCATGTGACTTGATACAAATAACCAGCATATTCATTCATTCTTTTGCGATAATCTCCAAAACATCGCAGTTTCACACGAAAAACCTCCAATCTATAATGCGTAATGGTGTACTTACGCACAGCCTCCAGTTTTGGATCCAGCGCACTGGCGGTTTGCTGAATTTTGCCTATTTTGTTCTGCAAAGCCCAAACCCGTTGGTTTGTGGACACTATTTCGTTCTCAAGCTCCTGAAATAAGGAGCAGGCGTGTTTGGACAGGTCGGAGAGCTGCCGCAGGGTCCGGGATAGAGCCACATTGGTGATGGAGCACAGATCCTCGAACAGTAACCCTTCATCATTAGGGATGGGATGTCTAACCAGCAGCTGGGGCTCAACGATCCGTTTGGCAAAAGGCATTTTTCAGTAGGTAAATGAAAATCCCCCATAAATAAATCAAACAACTAATCCAACAGAAGATTCTGGCGCGTGTCAAGCAAAAATCCACGAATCCTCCGCGCAACCCGCCATCGCTTCAGTTCTCCCGTTAGAGGAGATCGCACGGGGATGGAGGTTTCTCAGTGAATATCTCTGCTCCTCCTCTGGTCCTGGATGCCTTTTGGTAGGCTACAGGGTATTTTCAGGGCTTTGAGGCTGAGGTTGGATAGAGAGAGGCTTTGCAAAAACATGGACTGGTCTACTTACGCTAGGAGCGGAGAGAAATTACGCATGCTACTATGACGAAGGCGTACCTGTTGAATATTAATCGGAACATGCTGACGTCGCATTGTAAACGTCCAATGAGATGTGTCATTCATATTTATAAGCCAGACCTTACGCGTAGTAGGCTTTAAAAAATGGATAAAATAATCTACAGAGGCCTATCACACGTATTCTAGAAGGTGTTTCTGACACATAATACAGTTTGTTCATTACTCGAACGCCTTGTCGAAAATGCAGAAATGACTCTTTTGGACACTTAATATTAACCAGTTTTATTAAAAGAGTGGCAACCATGTCTGTTTTGCATGTTAATCACAATTTATCGAACTACTGTACTACAAATATGGTTACTGAAGTAAAATGATTCGTTTTTAATCACTATGTATTTCTTAAATACATGCTTTATTTTATGTATAGTACAACCATGGTTAATTTGTCAAGGTATTGTATTAAAACTTGTAGTCACCTCAAGACGTGGTGGTCATGGGGATTTAAACAACATTAACTAGTTAACCTAGAGATACTCACCCAGCGTTATGGGACAATAGTCTCCCCTATAGGCAGTTGACGTGTATATCTTTTCAATCTGCTGAAATGAAAAAGTTCATTCACAATCCATTAATGCTCCATTGTAATTGCCACAAAAGTGACAGCGTAATGTGTCTGTTCCGTTTGGGAACCGCAAGGTTTGCAGAGTTACGTCAGTGCAGCGGTTTTCCGGTTAACTTTATCCTCTCTTTTGTCCAGGACTTACAGATGCTTAGGACCAGACAACACCGTTCAAAAGCACACGCTGACCTGAACTGTTATATATAACGGCGTGGACAGATCTGAGACCTGTAAGCAGATGTGATGGCCAAATAATTTACTCCCTATTTTTGAATTAAAAGACTAATGAATAAACCACATCTACCATCATATGAGCGATTCTAGATACATGTAGATGTGTGTAGAGCAGCCTCTTGTGGTGGAATCAGAAATCAGCAGCTGAAGATTTAAACATTTAAAGCGACATCACCATCTGCTGGCCATAGCACGCAACTAGCAATGGGTGGTGCGGTGGAAATTTATTTAATTAATCTTATATTCATTTATATACATTCTAAAGGTCTGTTCTTTTATTCTTCCATAAATTTACTGTTTAAGTTAGACCAAGTGTGACCACTTTAACATCTGTTTATCATCACCAGATAAGATCTGGATAAGTACATGGTGATTTAACAAACTATATGTTCGGATGGGATGCAAGACTGAAATATAGATGGTCAAAAATGAAGTTTGAGCGCTGATCTAACTGTGATTCATCCTGTATGTCACTGATGACCTCATGGGCATTACAAACTAAATAAAAAGAGAACGCACTGTTTTTGCGTCTCACTCTCTGCAGAAACTGTTGTTGATGTATGATCGTGTGACCTTCTTTGCAAAGAATAAAACTTTAAAAGACACTTTGGGTAAGAATTTGTCTTCTTGACCACCAAGAGACCCTCCTTAAAGAAAATTGCCACTACAGTGGCGAGAATTTGTCAATTATTTTATTAGGTAGTAAAGTGTTGCATTTGTGTAAATCCACATGGGGTTCCCATAGTTTAACTTTGTTTCAGAATGTACCTTACAGGGAGTGCAGAATTATTAGGCAAATGAGTATTTTGACCACATCATCCTCTTTATGCATGTTGTCTTACTCCAAGCTGTAGCACTTACTCCAAGGCTCGAAAGCCTACTACCAATTAAGCATATTAGGTGATGTGCATCTCTGTAATGAGAAGGGGTGTGGTCTAGTGACATTAACACCCTATATCAGGTGTGCATAATTATTAGGCAACTTCCTTTGGCAAAATGGGTCAAAAGAAGGACTTGACAGGCTCCAAAAAGTCAAAAATAGTGAGATATCTTGCAGAGGGATGCAGCACTCTTAAAATTGCCAAGCTTCTGAAGCGTGATCATCCAACAATCAAGCGTTTCATTCAAAATAGTCAACAGGGTCGCAAGCGTGTGGAAAAACCAAACCAAAAACCAAGATGCAAAATAACTGCCCGTGAACTGAGAAAAGTCAAGCGTGCAGCTGCCAAGACGCCACTTGCCACCAGTTTTGCCATATTTCAGAGCTGCAACATCACTGGAGTGCCCAAAAGCACAAGGTGTGCAATAATCTGAGTGGCGGCTGGTGTTAAAAAATGTGTGTGTGTGTGTGTGTGTGTGTGTGGGGGGGGGGGGGGGGGGTGGCAAACACCAGAACTAACTGGAACTAAACTAACTAACTGTTGGTAAAGTAAGAGTGTAAAAGCCATTTTTCAGGTGATGTATCAAAAAACTAAAATATGACTAAAGCATACAATAAATGCATCACAAATCAGTTCATTTTAGTTCAATTTGGGTTTATTATCAGTAATGAAGTAATCAAGATAATCAGTAAACACACACACACACACACACACACACACACACACACACACACACACACACACACACACACACACACACAAATGTTGCCTAATAACTGGTCAGTAGCACTACTTGAAAATAAATTTTGATCTCCTTTCTTTCTGGCTTGAAGATTTCTCAATAACCTTTTGGTTAAAGTCAGTCATCTCAGTCACCAGTCTCTTCTCTATTGACAGCATGGCCAATGCATTCAGCCTCTCTTGCGTCATGCTGTTTGAAACAGCAAACACGGTCTCCTTGTTCACCTGCTCTGAACCCCATAGAGAACCTGTGGTCCATCATTAAAATGAGATTTACAAGGAGAAAAAAACAGTACACCTCTCTGAACAGTGTCTGGGAGGCTGTGGTTGCTGCTGCACGCAATGTTGATGGTGAACAGATCAAAACACTGACAGAATCCATGGATGGCAGGCTTTTGAGTGTCCTTGCAAAGAAAGGTGGCTATATTGGTCACTGATTTGTTTTTGTTTTGTTTTTGAATGTCAGAAATGTATATTTGTGAATGTTGAGATGTTATATTGGTTTCACTGGTGAAAATAAATATTTGAAATGGGTATATATTTGTTTTTTGTTAAGTTGCCTAATAATTATGCACAGTAATAGTCACCTGCACACACAGATATCCTCCTAAAATAGCTCAAACTAAAAACAAACTAAATATTACTTCCAAAAATATTCAGCTTTGATATTAATGAGTTTTTTTGGGTTCATTGAGAACATGGTTGTTGTTCAATAATAAATTAATCCTTAAAAATACAACTTGCCTAATAATTCTGCACTCCCTGTAATATGGAAATGAAATTTGACATGTCCCATCACAACAGGGGCACACTGTAACATCTGAGGTCATGACAATGACAGCCTAAAGGGATAGTTAACCCAGAAATTAAAATGTACTCATCATTTCCTCAATTCTGTTTGAGTTCCTTTCTTCAGTTGAACAAAAAGGAAGATTTGCTGAACCTGTTGTAAATAATACTGTCGGATTTAAACAGCAATTGACTTCCTTAGTATTTTTTTTTCAACTGTGATGCCTGCCTTTTCAAACATTCATTTATTTGACTTCAGCTTATGCCTCATTCACACTAGCAGCGACTTTGTAGCTGCCTGTCGCTCTAAGTGCCGACCTTGGTCTATAGCATGGAGAATACAACCAGCCTCTGAGCGAGCTACGAGAGAATCACGTGAGCTCTACTGGTGCATCTATTGGCTGTTGCGTAAGAAAGTCGCTCTTCATTTGCATAAAGTTGAAGGATTCTCAACTTTGTCACCTCGCTCAACACACCCAGGGGCGCAAAAAAAGGGGGTATGCAGTATATGAGGCGCATAGGGGCACTGCACATTAGGGGTGGGGGTGGGGGGGCATTGTGCCAAAAGTATTTTTGAAATTATCCATATTAAAAGGTTCAAATAATGAAAATAAATGAATATTTTTTGCTAAAAATATTTATTTTGCATTTTATAGGAGTATAATATTGTATTTTATTAAATAAAAAATATACCACCCCTCCCCCTCTGTCGTTGCAGCTGGATATTATTGCAATGCTCGGTTACAGTCACATGTTCAAAATGGAGATAAGAGTAAAGAGACGTGGAGCGCAGAATAGAAAACAAAAAACAACAAAAAACAATGCCTTAAAATGAAAATTGCCATCACAAATTGGGGGACGCAAAACTTAAACCCACATACCCCTCAGTAAATGTGCAGTTGCGCCCCTAGACACACCCACTTGGTCGCCAACGATCACTGTCGCTCGCGTAGATGGAGGTCGCTCACTCTCTGTTAAAATGTACAGTCACTTGTTGCTTTGCCGTTGCAAGTCTCTCATAGTGTGAATGTGGCTTGAGGTTTTAGTCTCTGATTTATCAGAGCTCACCACAGCAAAATGAACCGCCAACAATTTCAGCACGTTTTACACAGCGGAAATGCTTCCAGCTGTAACCCAGTACTGGGAAACCCATACACTCTCACATTCACACAAACACTCATACGCTATGGCCAATTTTGTTTATAGCGCATGTCTTTGGACTGTGGGGGAAACCGGATCACCTGGAGAAAACCCATGCGAACATGGAGAGAACATGCAAACTCCACACAGAAATGCCAACTGGCCCAGCCGGGACTCAAACCAGCCACCTTCTTGTTGTGAGGTGACAATGCTAACCACTGAGACACCCTTTTTTCAAACATTCTTCAAAATATTTTGCTTTGTGAAGCAAAAAAAAATTCATAAAAGTTTAGAACCACTTGAGTGTTATTAAATTGTGATGTAATGTGAATTTTTGGGTAAACTATCCCTTTGAACTGTTATTCTGCCTACAACTAAAAATACATACAAGACATTAAGACAGTTTCTCAATAAATTAATTACAGTTTTTACATTTTACATTTTTTTTTTCAACATTTTAGGCTCAATATTATAGTGTGATTTTCACAACAGTCCATGGAAATAATCCAGGTACAATTTAAAATAGTCCACTATGTTCTTCAGCTCACTATCACTCAGTATTATTTAATATTTTAAAGGCGTAATTTAGCTCTGAAACTCTCTGAGTCATCTGCTTATCTTGATAAAGATCTACCTCAGCCTTCACAGTCACTGTTATTTATGCTTTTATAGGCCTAGATTATGTTTGCACGATGGACTCGCTCCTCAAAGTGAAAAGCACAGGTGGTCTCTTCACAAAAAAATCATTTTAGTGTGTTTTCCCTATTTCCATGTGTGCTTTCAGTAGCCATTACAACTTGTTTACCTGTTATAAAACTCACATTTGTTTAAAATAAATTGTGATAATTTTTTTTTGTTTTTAACGATAAACATGGACATTTTCATCAATATCTAATTTCTACTCACTTGCAATGATCGCACAAATGAAAGTTAAAGTTTCATTCATACAAAACTTTTCTATAAATCTGGTCATATAAGCAGAAAATGTGTTGCGCAACGTCCATCTAGACTTGTTCCTGGAATCTTCCCATCTGCATTCAAACAGATTGTGCGCCATTAGGGTTATAGCACTGGTCAAAGGGCAAAGCAAATGAGCTGCTTTCAATAAAAAGCGCGCACGGGGAAAACAGCGTCAGTATCGGTGGGACAAGGCTGTGGTCATGTGTGCTCGCTGGCTCCTGCTTTTGGCCTTGGCCTCTGTGGTCTGCTGTCAGACTGTGGAGGACCGAGCCAGGGAATTCCTTAACAAATTTGATGAAGGGGCATCTGACATCATGTACCAGTACACCCTTGCATCCTGGGCCTACAACACAGATATCTCCCAGGAAAATGCAGATAAAGAGGTAAGAGTGGAAAAGTAGAGGAGGGATGTTGAGCATCACTACTGAAATCTGAAAATATCTATTTTGAAGGAGAAATAATATTTGAACAATAGAAATACTATAAGTTTTTTTTTCTTTCAGCAACAGAATAATCACACAATATGTCTTTTAGGGAAAATAACATCAGTATTATCTGAATATAGGTGTTCAAGACACATTGAGCAACTTTTTCAGTCTTCCGCAGGCAATTTTTCAGACGTTAAACTATTAAAATATATATAAAATATACTGATAATATATTTGGGGAAATATTTTAAATATACTGATCATTTATCTGGGCAAAATATTAATTGAATAGCATCAGAATATGAACAGAATACATGTTCACAGCAAGTTTAGCACTTATATCAAGCTGGACTGTTCAACTTCCAAAAAAGACGTATTTTTCAGGAGTATTTATCAGCAGTAACTGGATATGGATGATTATTACAAATCAAGCATATTTTCTGTCTTTTGCAGACTGTTTTTAATTATATATATATGAAATACCTGTCATCTATATTATACAAAAAATGAATTAAACATCATACCTGACGTCTTTTAACATACTGTACAACTACTGAATTCACTAAATGGAAAATTATGAATAAAACAACAGCAGTAGTACACTAAAAATGACTTATGCTGCTTGTTCAAACTATGCATTTAAAACAAATTGAAACAACACAACTCAATTTTTAAGTTGTTTTGGGACAGCTTAATTGTTTTATGTTCAGTTCCCTTAAATATGTAAAAATATTCAGATGATTAATCAATTTGTGTTGGGGCAATATGAAGGAACTGATCAAATAAATTCTTACAGTGTAAATGGATATAGGTGTTCATGACAATGTTTTTTATTTTATTTTTTAATCTATGTTCTCCTGACTGTTCTCAATCACTAAATGTGACCCTGCACAAAACAGTCATAAATGTCTTTTTGTATTTCCTGAGATTTATACACAGGGTTTCTGTAGGTTTCATCAAGTCAAATTTAGGATTTAAGGCCCTTTTAAGACCATAAAGAATGATATTTTAGACTTAAGCAGGGTTAAACACTAAAGTTTTTTTTTATGACCAGGTATTATGGGGAATCATATAATTGTCTTTAGTTATCTTTCGCTGATTAGGGAATTTAATGGGGAATTTGCTGTAAAATGTCTAACTGCTGTTATGAATTGTATCTCTTTGCAATAAAAACTTACATGTAAAAAATAAGGTTTTATTGAAATGTATTGTTGGTGATTGGATGGATGTTGGACCAACTGAGTAGCCAAAAATTTGGATCTGTTTAAAAGGATTTAAGACCCACAACACAATATTTCAGTGAATTTAAGACTTTTTAAGGGCTAAAATTTTGTTTTTGAAATTTAAGACATTTTAAGACTTTAAGACCCCGCGTTAGTGCTCTGATACATCTGAAAGCTGAATAAATTATATTTTTACTGTTGTATGGTTTGTTAGGAAAGGATAATATTTACAGAGATAATCTGATAGTTCAAAAAATCTAAATACTGAGAAAATGACCTTTAAAGTAGTCCAAATTAAGTACTTAGCAAAGTATATTACTTTTTTGATATATTTACAGAAGAAAATTTACAAAATATCTTCATGTAATGTGATCTTTGCTTCATATTCTTATGAATTTTTGCATTAAAAAAATCTATAATTTTGACCCATACCATTCAATTTATTTTTGGCTGTTTCAATATGTGGGGAAAATATGAGAACAACACGATTAGTACCTGTAAATTGGTGTTCAACACAAGGTGATCAACTTGAACTAACCCTCTTTTGCAACAGTTTTAGCTAACTCAACTATTGAAATCACAAATATCTAATGTTTATTGAAATGATTGATAGAAGAACACCAATAGTCCCTGCACCACTAGTGATCATGGGTTCTCTTCAACACTCTCTTCAGGCAGAGACATATGCAATCTGGAGCGAGTACTACAACAAGATGTCTGAAGAGTCTAATGCCTACCCCATAGACCAAATATCCGATCCAATCATTAAAATGCAGCTCCAGAAGCTTCAAGATAAGGGATCAGGGGCACTTTCACCTGACAAAGCTAGTGAAGTAAGTATGATATTACTATTTCACGTGCTGTATCACTTCTCCTGTAGTAAAATGACAAACATATAGAAACTAAAATTGTGTGAATGACTTGTGTATCACAGCTGAGGAATATCATGTCAGAGATGAGCACTATTTACAACACGGCGACTGTGTGCAAAACAGACGACCCCACCGATTGTCAGACTTTGGAGCCAGGTAATATCAACTGTGCATACCATTCTAATGATAAAGGCGAAATCTCAGGATCATAAATGGACGGCTTGTTTAATAATAAAAGAGTGTGTGTAAGAGGTTTGTTATCTGCTTTACTTATTCACGTGTAAAAAAAGAAGAAGAAAACAATAGGGAACCATCAGTTTTTATTCTCAGGTTCATTGTTGAAAGTGGTGAGATGTGAAGAAAAGAGGATATGAAACATGAAGCATAATGTGAAGCAAAGGTAAAAAGAGCGAGAAAGGTTGTGTTCCAACATGCTTCAATATTCAACAATAAATCAACAAAATCAAACACTGAAGTAGATTCAGTGAGTTCAAAGAACCAGATGTTGTATATTCAATTTAACATTTTGGCTAATTTAATTATTTTTCAGTTCTCAGTTAAATGTAATAAGTCCACTTTACTATTTTTAAATACATATAATTTACATATTTCTATAAAGTGGGGGAAATAAGTATTCAACACATCACTATTTTTCTCCAAAAACATATTTCTAAAGAAGCTGTTGACTTAAAATTTTCACCAAATGTTGGTAAAAACCAAAGAAATCCATATATGCAAAGAAAACAATATTAACTAGCTTACAAATGAAGTCATGTGTAATAAAATTAAATGACACAGGAAAAAAGTGAGGTGTAAAAGGCAGTGAAAGCCCAAAAAGTAGCTGAAATCTCTCAGAAGTTACTCAGCAACTCTGCCCTTCGTCATTGTAAATTAATATAATCAGCTTCAGACCAACATTTACATTATCAGGATGATGATGAAAACAGGGTGGACATTTCAGAAAGACAATGATCCAAAACACAGCCAAAGAAACTCTCAAATGGTTCCAGAGAAAGAAAATCAAGCTGTAGAACGGCCTAGCTAATCACCTGACTTAAATCCAATAGAAAATACAAAAGGGTTTGGTTCCAACACAGAGTAAAACACACGATGGGTTTGATTCCAACCCAAAAGAAAATTCCCAGTGAAATGTGGCCTGACTAAAATGCTTTTTTTCCTTGACTAGGCCTAGAGAGTATCATGGCAGAGAGCAGAGACTATGATGAGCGTCTGCATGTATGGGAAGGCTGGAGAGTGGCCACAGGGATGAAGATGAGACCCTTGTATGAGAAATACGTCGACCTGAAAAACGAAGCTGCCAAACTCAACAGTACAAGCTTTTTTTTCAACTTTATGACATAGTGTTTTAATAACCATAAGTGATAATGTTGTTTTACGGCATTGCTTTTATTGACAGCTGATGACAAAGTTCAAAACTGCTCACTTGTTATTAATAATATGAATCTTTTTGGTTTAATTATAGACTATGTAGACCATGGAGATTATTGGAGGGGAGATTATGAAACCATTGATGATCCCAAATACAGTTACTCCCGAGACCAAGTTATGGAAGACGCCAGGCGCATTTACAAAGAGGTTGGCCAAAAGAAGTCAAATCAATGCATAGACATTTTACTTAGTTTCTGATTCTGAAAATGCACTCTTATTATGATTTTCCAGATCTTACCACTGTACAAAGAGCTTCATGCTTACGTGAGAGCAAAACTGCAAGACGTCTATCCTGGTCACATTGGCTCTGATGCCTGTCTTCCAGCACATTTGCTTGGTAATGTTATTGAATGTGTAGATCATCCACAAAGGAAGATTTTCTGTTTACCCAGCCTCAAGACATCCAAGAGGCTTATTTTTGCTTCAGTAGAATATTAAAGAGTTCTTAGACCTTATGCCGAGTTCAGACTGCACAATTTTTTTAAAGTAGTCGTGTTACAAATGTTTTTAAACAGCATGACTATCTAGAGTAGCATTAGATCAGTGCTGTGTTTACAATGTAGGATGGATTGGCGACAGGGGGTTTCACACTGCATGACTTTATAATAGGAAGTATCGCCGAAAACGTTGTCTCGGTCCACAAACTACATCTCACAACCAAACACGCAAGAAGTGACATGGAAACAACGCAAGGTCACTTAGTAAATCTTTTGTTATTAACTACATAATGAAAAAGAAGCCTTTAGTGGGGTAGAAAATTTATTTATTTTGCTCACCTGGCTTATGAAGGGAATTAGCAATTTCTCTCCAACATTTTTTCTTTTTTGACTCAGTTGACTCAGTCTTTTATTGCTCAGATGACACGTCAAACAGACATAGGTGATGCTGCCAAATTTCCGCTAGTTTTTCCTTCATTTCTTGTGTACAAATAGACCGAAAATAAGTGCTTTTAACTTCTCCCCCAACCTCCCACTGACCAGCAGATACCTATACTAGGGTTGTTGCAATACCATTAATTCACGTTACGATACTATACCAGCTGAAGTATCGTGATATCAAGCAGTATTGCGATACATAACTCCAATCCAATGAAAATTGTCAGAAATACTATTTTTTATGTTATAATAGGCTTACTTGAATTAAATTCATAATCCCCTTATTATTAAAAAAAATATCTGCACATCACTTCACCTAAACTATTTTGTAGACTGACCAAGAAAAAATACATTAAAATAAAGATACAAATTATACCGAACAAAATTCTTTACAAAAAGAGAACAAAATTAGGCTATATGAATTGGTCAAAAATAGTTTCAACATTTCCTGTTTTTGGGTTTTTCATCTATTGTTTTTTTAGTCTTATCTGGTATTCAAAACTTCACTTTGTGAGACATTCTTGTTACGAGATTGTTGCGGTTGTTGTAGCTACTAAATCATATTGAAAGGAACAGAAATGAACTCATTCAGATGTGCATTCTAACTGCAACGTCAGAAAACATGCAGAGGGCTACTATAAAAGGTGTGATTTCTACACAATTTTGTAACCTTAAAGGGCTCCACAGACTATTCAAATAAAATGGTCTATTGTTGCACAAATATGTGAGCATTTTAGTGACTTTTCCACATGCTAATTATGTATTGTAGATAGACCGTTAATGACGGTACTATTGTTTATAAACTACAGTGGCACCGCCAGTATTTTGGAGCTATAGTATCATGATACTACTATAGTACCGGTAAACCGTGCAAACACTAACCCATACTAGTGGATTCTGCTCTCTCATTGGCTGTAGGTAATCGCTGATGTTATTTTCAATCAGAACACATTTTTACACGATTTTGAATCGCTGACAGGTCCCGATATTTAGCATGCCAAATATCTCACGGGTGTCAGCGAATCATCTGCAATTCTCTGAGATAGTGTCTTCGATAGTTCACCCTGGGATTGTTAGTCATGCGAACAAGCACTGATTTGCTTGTGATTCAAGGCATTTGTCTGCGATTTCTCAAAACCTGTTGGTGTCAAAATCTAGCCTAAAATCATGCAATCTGAACTCCACATTAGTAACAATTCGTAAAATGCAAGTCTATAGCTACCAGCACAAATAAAAACAAAAAACAGACTAAGCCAAATTAATACCCTTGTCTCCTAATGATAAATTGAATTCTTATGAAGTGAACAGATTGATCTGTGCAAGAAACAGAAGTTTGCATCCATGTTGTCAAGCATCAGGAAGTTCGCTTCCAGACTTTTAGGAATGTGTTAATAATTGTTTGTCGAGGCTGTGGATTAAAATTAATAATGATGTAAATATTGTTTTGTTTCTGGCACAGATCAATTATTTCAAATTATAAGATCTCAGCGTAGCATCAGGAATCACAGGTATTCATTTAGTTTTGCCCGTAAATGTTTTTTGGACTTTCAAAGAAACCATTGGCTTGACTTCTATGAATCCTTATGAATAAGGGACCATGGATTTAGGTTAAAAAAATTAATATATTCTTCTAAAGACAAAAAGTCTTCTGCATCTTGGATGGCCTAAGGGAGAGTAAATTAAAAGCAAGATTTACATTTTGGGTGAAGTACTGTACACCTTTAAGTGATTTGTATTGTCCGAACATTTATATTAAATTTTAAATATCAGAAGAAGGTTACAATTTATTTTCAAATGTGAAAATAATGATGCCATTTTCGGACATTTTACATTCAGGTGATATGTGGGGACGGTTTTGGACCAACTTGTATCCTCTCATGATCCCATATCCAGACAGGCCTGATATTGATGTGAGCTCCGCAATGGTGGAGCAGGTAGGACATGTGACCATTTTCCTTTCTATTCATTGAGCGTCTTTTTTTTATCACAGAGGATTTATCTTTATCTATGCATGTTTAACAGTCCGGGCTAAAGGTTTGTTCATGTTTTATCGGATCAAAGATTAAATGCAATCTGTAGTGTGATATTAATCATTTTGTTCCTTTAACTGAAGCAATAAAATATTCCTGAAGATTGTGAAGCTGTAAATTGTCCTAATGTGGTTTTTAGTATTATTTTTGATTTTATTTCAGGGCTGGGATGAAATCCGTCTGTTTAAAGAGGCAGAAAAATTCTTCATGTCTGTAAACATGCCTGCAATGTTTGACAACTTCTGGACAAACTCAATGTTTATTAAACCTGAAGGAAGAGATGTGGTTTGCCATCCTACCGCTTGGGATATGGGAAACAGAAAGGACTTCAGGTGGGGCTGATAATGCTGTGGTACATTCGGTCAAAATACACGGCAATGATTAACTGGTAGATATGATACCATTGGAAAGAAATTCATTCAGGATGACAGAAAAAAACATTACATTTTTGCTGATGTCATTTTTGACTGCAATTTTCTTACTTTTACTCATCAAGATTATTTTATACACACACATATACATATATATATATATATATATATATATATATATATATATATATATATATATATATATATATATACATATATATATATATATATATATATATATATATATATATATATATATATATAATTAGACTGTAATTTAGACTGTATAATATCATACACAATTTGGAAAAAGCATTTTTGACACCTAAAGGCACTCTATATATATATATATATATATATATATATATATATATATATATATAAATATATAAATAAACATCTTTGAAAAACAGAACAGTTTAATCTCTGCATTCTAATCCTTTGTACCAATTAGCAATCATTATAATGACACTTCTAATTTTTACAGAATCAAAATGTGCACTAAAGTGAACATGGATGATTTCTTGACTGTCCACCACGAGATGGGGCACAACCAGTACCAAATGGCTTACCGAAACCACCCATACCTGCTGAGAGATGGTGCCAATGAGGGCTTCCATGAGGCTGTTGGAGAGATCATGTCGCTTTCTGCTGCTACTCCATCTCACCTGCAGTCACTGGGACTTCTGCCTTCCGACTTCAAGCAGGATTATGGTAAAAGGCCAATTGCACACCGACTTGACACTCTGACTTCATCTAAGTAACAGAAACTGATTTCAAGCTTCTTTTTTGGTATTGCACAGAGACAGATATTAACTTCCTGTTGAAGCAAGCTCTCACCATAGTGGGCACTCTGCCCTTCACCTACATGCTGGAGGAATGGAGGTGGCAAGTCTTCAAAGAGAAAATCCCCAAAGATGAGTGGATGCAGCAGTGGTGGCAGATGAAGTGAGTGACTGAAAACATACATTAAATCATCATAATCCAAACATTTTGGAACTCTTATTCATTTGCACTTTAACTCTATGGATCATGGTAATAATATTTGTTATCATCACAGGAGAGAACTAGTTGGAGTGGCTGAGGCTGTTCCCAGAGATGAGACGTACTGTGACCCTCCAGCACTTTTCCACGTTTCTGGAGATTACTCTTTCATCAGGTAACAAAGTGTTTATATCGCATGTGCCTTTTGTTCTCAGCTAAAAAGACATAACGTTACTCTGGAGTCAGTATCGTTACTGAAGGCGAAAATGAGTTAACAGGAAACACCATTGTAATAAATTATCCTCGCGAGCTACACAAGCAACGCGACTGGTCATATTTATGAATGAATGATTCAGTTATTCTTAACGAATAAAAAATACGTTATCATACCATTTTCCGAAATTAATACTTTTGGCGGAATTGGCGCGCTTTCTTCAACGTTATCGAATGAAAATAGAGACACAACGCAACGCGACCAGCTTGATTTCCAAAACAAATGACTCTTTCAAGTTGATTCCTGTAGTGAATCACCTCAAAATTACAGTCGTGAGTCGACTCTTCATAATGATTCCTAAAACGACTCTTTTCAAAAACGACCATATGAAAATCTGGATATACCTATAGGAATAGCTGAATAATACGAGATAAAACATAATTTGATATCTTTTTAAATGTTAGAAAACCATAATTTTTAAATTGACAGGCTTGTTTAATTGACCACATTAACGTTAGCTGAAAGAGACGTTTATTGTAAACAATCCAGATTATAGACACACACACACGCACGCATGCACGCACACGCAGGCAGGTACTTCGCATTTACCTTTTCAATACAGTACATATTCCTTTCTAAATTGTAAAACCATATTTTTTTTTTAATGGGAGGCTGGTTCATGTTGCGAAGGTAAATTTAACGACAGGTTAGATCCAAATGCAGTTTATTACAAAAGAGTTACATACCAGCATGCACAACAACAGAGATAATCCAAAGCATAATCCTAAAAACAGGCAAAGGGTCAAGATAGGCAGCAAAGAATCAAAAACCGATAAACAGTCCAAGGGTCAAATAAACAAGGAAACGTTTTGTAATGAATGCAACAGCTAGACAAGATTAAGTGTGAGTGGTGTTTAAATAGTCTAGGTAATCAGTGATAATTTCCTTCAGCTGTGAGTAATCAGAGTGAACTTGAGAGAGGTGTGTGGATGCAGGGTATGATGGGATATATAGTCCAGAAAGATGATACCGGGTGGAGTGTTCTACCTGTGGCCCATTAGGGCAACCCTGCTGCCAATCATAACTGTTTAATTGACAAAATTAGATGAAAGAGAATGTTTTTTTAAGATTAAACTAATATAGATTATACATACTGTACAATAGAATTAAAAAATGTATGTATAATTTAAAACGTAAGTTTATAGCCATATAAATAACCATATCTTGTTTCTCTAATAGGTACTTCACTAGAACCATATATCAGTTCCAGTTTCAAGAGGCATTATGTAAGGCAGCTGGGCACACTGGTCCCCTTTACAAATGTGACATTACAAACTCAACAAAAGCTGGTGACAAACTCAGGTATGGCTTTATTTCTTTAAATTCTCCCCTAGAGACCTGACTTGAATAAGACCAGTATGACCTGCAATCCCTGTATGAGACCTATATAGGATAAACAGAATAACTAATAACTATTTTGATATTGATATTTGCAGGCATATGCTTGAGTTAGGCCGATCCATGTCTTGGACTCGTGCTTTGGAAGAAGTTGCAGGAACCACAAAGATGGACTCACAGCCACTGCTACATTACTTCAGTACTCTCATGGAGTGGTTGAAGGAGGAGAACCAGAAGAACAACAGAGTTCCTGGCTGGAACGTCAATGCTAACCCTAGTTAGTATTTACATTTGAATATGCATAACATTACTTTTATGTACATTATCTTCTGGTTGCTTTAAGCACCAAAAAGATGTCTGCTCTATGTATGGGGTGTACTTATTTTTTCACATAAGACGGTTCTGTTGACTCTGATTAAATTTAGCTTTTTATTTTATTTATTTATTTAGATTTTTTATATAACTATACATCAATACAGTCAATATATACTTTACAGTATGTTAAAGTAATAGTAAATGACAGCATGTTTTTTCTCAAGGTACACTTATGGCATCTTTTATAAATGATGCAGAAATTTCAGAAAATGCCTTCAAAGTCAGAATAAGCCTCAAATCTGCCCTGGGAAATGAAGCAGTAAGTCCTTTTTAAAACAATGTTATAAACATGAATAATTACATAATAAATGCAAATAATTAATGAATATATGTGCAAATGATTTTTATCTTCAGTACACCTGGAACACAAATGACATTTATCTCTTCAAGTCCACTATGGCCTTTGCCATGCGCCAGTACTACTTGAAAAAAAAGAAAACAGATGTAAATTTCACGTAAGTAATAGCGCATTTGTTTCTTTTCCTCCATTAATTGTTCATTTCAAATTGATAGTATCATTGTCAAGTTAACTTATTTTTTGCATGCAGGCCAGAGAATATCCACACGTACAATGAAACCGCCAGGATATCCTTTAAATTTGCTGTGATGGATCCAACTAAACCAGACACAGTTATTCCAAAGGCAGAAGTAGAGAATGCTATCTGGTATTGAATGTTTTGTATGAATATTGGTTGCCATGACATATTTGTGCAACTGTTCTGACTGCAGAATTTCCCTTATTAAACCCTCACAGGCAGGAGAGAGATCGCATCAATGGTGCATTTCTACTAAGTGACGAAACTCTGGAATTTGTTGGTCTGATGGCAACATTAGCACCACCAAAAGAGGAAAAAATCACAGTTTGGCTGGTGGTGTTCGGGGTAGTAATGGGAGTGACTGTCCTAGCGGGGATCTACCTTGTTACCACAGGGATATTAAACAGGAAGAAGTAAGTACTGCAGGGGAAGCCCCTCAAAAATCAGTCAGTCAGCGAAATTGGATTACAACCAATTTATTGTCAGTGGTGATGCAATTCCTGTCTGTATTACATAACGGTATGTTTGTTGGAACTAACTGCATCATCAATACAGCGACATATGACTATAAGGAGAATAATGCTTTTTAAATACATAATATCATTATACAGTATAACATCTTGTTCTGTTTATACTGTGCTTATAGTAATACTTTTGAGCAACTATATATATATATATATATATATATATATATATATATATATATATATATATATATATATATATATATATATATATATATATATATATATATATATATATATATATACAGTCGAAGTCAGAATTATTAGCCCCCCTGAATTATTCGCCCCCTTTTTATTTTTCCCCCAATTTCTGTTTACTGGAGAGAAGATTTTTTTTAAACACTTTTCTAATCATAATAGTTTAAATAACTCATTTCAAATAACTAATTTATTTTATCTTTGCCATGATGACAGTAAATAATATTTTACTAGATATTTTTCAAGGCACTTCTATACAGCTTAAAGTGACCTTTAAAGGCTTAACTAGGTTAATTAGGTTAACTAGGCAGGTTAGGGCAAGTTATTGTATAATGATGGTTTGTTCTGTAGACTATCAAAAAAAAAAAAAAAAAAAAAAAAAAAAAAGCTTAAAGGGGCTAATAATTTTGACCTTAAAATGGATAAAAAAAATTAAAAGCTGCTTTTATTCTAGCCGAAATAAAAAAATAAGACTTTCTCCAGAAGAAAAAATATTATCAGACATACTGTGAAAATTTCCTTGCTCTGTTAATTATAATTTGGGAAATATTTAAAAAAAGAATAAAAAATTCAAAAGGGGGCTAATAATTCTGACTTCGACTGTATATAAATAAATAAATATATAAATAAGTAAATCAATATATATACAGTTGAAGTTAGAATTATTAGCCCCCCTGAATTATTTGCCCCCTTAAATTTTTTCCCCAATTTCTGTTTAACGGAGAGAATATTTTTTGAACACTTTTCTAATCATAATAGTTTTAATAACTCATTTCTAATAACAGATTTATTTTATCTTTGCCATGATGACAGTAAATAATATTTTACTAGATATTTTTCAAGACACTTCTATACAGCTTAAAATGACATTTAAAGGCTTAACTTGGTTAATAAGGTTAACTAGGCAAGTTAGGGGAATTAGGGAAGTTATTGTATAATGATGGTTTGTTCTGTAGACTATCGAAAAAAAAAAATAGCTTAAAGGGGCTAATAATTTTGGCCCGAAAATGGTTTTAAAAAAATTAAAAACTGCTTTTATTCTAGCCAAATTAAAACAAAGAAGACTTCCTCCATAAGAAAAAATATTATCAGACATACTGTGAAAATTTCCTTGCTCTGTTAAACATCATTTGGGAAATATTTAAAAAAGATAAAAAAATTCAAAGGGGGGCTAATAATTCTGACTTCAACTGTAGATATATGTCTTAAAATGTCTTAAATTTTAAAAACTAAGGCCTTAAAAAGTCTTAAATTCACTAAAATATTGTGTTGCGGGTCTTTATTTAGCTTTATCCAAGTAATACTATTCAATTGTACCAACATCCATGCATTGACCAACAATACAAACAAAACCTTTTTTAAATACATTTTTCTATAGCAAGAAGATACAATTAAGAACAGCTGTTAAGACATTTTTACAGCTAAATCCACAAATTAAATTCCCTAATCAGGAAAAGAAAACAGAAACCAATTACACTATTCGTCATGATAATACCAGGCCATTAGAAAAAGTCTTTAACCCTGTATAAGTCTAAAATTATATTTTTAATGGTCTTAAAAGGGTCTTGAAAAGTCTTAAAAGGGTCTTAACATATACATATATATTATCCATTTTTCAGTGAATGTAGACAATATATGTTGGTGCATTTAATAAAATAAAAGTTTGGTCACTGAACATCTTTAGGAAAAGAAAGATAATACATTTAAATTTAAATTTAAAGGTATTACAAAAAAATGTAATTAAAATTAAAAAATTTAAATTACAAACTAAACAAAGAAAAATTACAAACTAAACAAAGAAAAATAACAAACTAAACAAACAAAAATTACAAGCTAAACAAACAAAAATTACAAGCTAAACAAACAAAAATTACAAGCTAAACAAACAAAAATTACAAAATAAACTAACAAAAATTACAAACTAAACAAACAAAAATTACAAGCTAAACAAACAAAAATTACAAAATAAACTAACAAAAATTACAAACTAAACAAAGAAAAATTACAAACTAAACAAACAAAAATAACAAACTAAACAAACAAAAATTACAAGCTAAACAATCAAAAATTACAAACTAAACCAACAAAAATTACAAACTAAACTAACAAAAATTACAAACTAAACTAACAAAAATTACAAGCTAAACAAACAAAAATTACAAAATAAACTAACAAAAATTACAAGCTAAACAAACAAAAATTACAAGCTAAACAAACAAAAATTACAAGCTAAACAAACAAAAATTACAAGCTAAACAAACAAAAATTACAAAATAAACTAATAAAAATTAAAAACTAAACAAACAAAAATTAAAAACTAAACAAACAAAAATTACAAACTAAACAAACAAAAATTACAAACTAAACAAACAAAAATTACAAACTAAACAAACAAAAATTACAAACTAAACAAACAAAAATTACAAACTAAACAAACAAAAATTACAAGCTAAACAAACAAAAATTACAAACTAAACTAACAAAAATTACAAACTAAACTAACAAAAATTACAAAATAAACTAACAAAAATTACAAACTAAACAAACAAAAATTACAAACTAAACAAACAAAAATTACAAGCTAAACAATCAAAAATTACAAAATAAACTAACAAAAATTACAAACTAAACTAACAAAAATTACAAAATAAACTAACAAAAATTACAAACTAAACTAACAAAAATTACAAAATAAACTAACAAAAATTACAAACTAAACAAACAAAAATTACAAACTAAACAAACAAAAATTACAAAATAAACTAACAAAAATTACAAACTAAACTAACAAAAATTACAAGCTAAACAAACAAAAATTACAAGCTAAACAAACAAAAATTACAAGCTAAACAAACAAAAATTACAAAATAAACTAATAAAAATTAAAAACTAAACAAACAAAAATTACAAACTAAACAAACAAAAATTACAAACTAAACAAACAAAAATTACAAACTAAACAAACAAAAATTACAAACTAAACAAACAAAAATTACAAAATAAACTAACAAAAATTACAAACTAAACTAACAAAAATTACAAAATAAACTAACAAAAATTACAAACTAAACAAACAAAAATTACAAACTAAACAAACAAAAATTACAAGCTAAACAATCAAAAATTACAAAATAAACTAACAAAAATTACAAACTAAACTAACAAAAATTACAAAATAAACTAACAAAAATTACAAACTAAACTAACAAAAATTACAAAATAAACTAACAAAAATTACAAACTAAACAAACAAAAATTACAAACTAAACAAACAAAAATTACAAAATAAACTAACAAAAATTACAAACTAAACTAACAAAAATTACAAGCTAAACAACAAAAATTACAAAATAAACTAACAAAAATTACAAGCTAAACAAACAAAAATTACAAGCTAAACAAACAAAAATTACAAACTAAACAAACAAAAATTACAAAATAAACTAACAAAAATTACAAGCTAAACAAACAAAAATTACAAGCTAAACAAACAAAAATTACAAGCTAAACAAACAAAAATTACAAACTAAACTAACAAAAATTACAAACTAAACAAACAAAAATTACAAACTAAACAAACAAAAATTACAAACTAAACAAACAAAAATTACAAACTAAACTAACAAAAATTACAAACTAAACTAACAAAAATTACAAGCTAAACAAACAAAAATTACAAAATAAACTAACAAAAATTACAAGCTAAACAAACAAAAATTACAAGCTAAACAAACAAAAATTACAAGCTAAACAAACAAAATTACAAGCTAAACAAACAAAAATTACAAAATAAACTAATAAAAATTAAAAACTAAACAAACAAAAATTAAAAACTAAACAAACAAAAATTACAAACTAAACAAACAAAAATTACAAACTAAACAAACAAAAATTACAAACTAAACAAACAAAAATTACAAACTAAACAAACAAAAATTACAAACTAAACAAACAAAAATTACAAGCTAAACAAACAAAAATTACAAAATAAACTAACAAAAATTACAAACTAAACTAACAAAAATTACAAAATAAACTAACAAAAATTACAAACTAAACAAACAAAAATTACAAACTAAACAAACAAAAATTACAAGCTAAACAAACAAAAATTACAAAATAAACTAACAAAAATTACAAACTAAACTAACAAAAATTACAAAATAAACTAACAAAAATTACAAGCTAAACAAACAAAAATTACAAGCTAAACAAACAAAAATTACAAACTAAACAAACAAAAATTACAAAATAAACTAACAAAAATTACAAGCTAAACAAACAAAAATTACAAGCTAAACAAACAAAAATTACAAGCTAAACAAACAAAAATTACAAACTAAACTAACAAAAATTACAAACTAAACAAACAAAAATTACAAACTAAACAAACAAAAATTACAAACTAAACAAACAAAAATTACAAACTAAACTAACAAAAATTACAAACTAAACTAACAAAAATTACAAGCTAAACAAACAAAAATTACAAAATAAACTAACAAAAATTACAAGCTAAACAAACAAAAATTACAAGCTAAACAAACAAAAATTACAAGCTAAAACAAACAAAAATTACAAGCTAAACAAACAAAAATTACAAATAAACTAATAAAAATTAAAAACTAAACAAACAAAAATTAAAAACTAAACAAACAAAAATTACAAACTAAACAAACAAAAATTACAAAATAAACAAACAAAAATTACAAACTAAACAAACAAAAATTACAAACTAAACAAACAAAAATTACAAACTAAACAAACAAAAATTACAAGCTAAACAAACAAAAATTACAAAATAAACTAACAAAAATTACAAACTAAACTAACAAAAATTACAAAATAAACTAACAAAAATTACAAACTAAACAAACAAAAATTACAAACTAAACAAACAAAAATTACAAGCTAAACAATCAAAAATTACAAAATAAACTAACAAAAATTACAAACTAAACTAACAAAAATTACAAAATAAACTAACAAAAATTACAAACTAAACTAACAAAAATTACAAAATAAACTAACAAAAATTACAAACTAAACAAACAAAAATTACAAACTAAACAAACAAAAATTACAAAATAAACTAACAAAAATTACAAACTAAACTAACAAAAATTACAAGCTAAACAAACAAAAATTACAAGCTAAACAAACAAAAATTACAAGCTAAACAAACAAAAATTACAAAATAAACTAATAAAAATTAAAAACTAAACAAACAAAAATTACAAACTAAACAAACAAAAATTACAAACTAAACAAACAAAAATTACAAACTAAACTAACAAAAATTACAAACTAAACAAACAAAAATTACAAACTAAACAAACAAAAATTACAAAATAAACTAACAAAAATTACAAACTAAACTAACAAAAATTACAAAATAAACTAACAAAAATTACAAACTAAACAAACAAAAATTACAAACTAAACAAACAAAAATTACAAGCTAAACAATCAAAAATTACAAAATAAACTAACAAAAATTACAAACTAAACTAACAAAAATTACAAAATAAACTAACAAAAATTACAAACTAAACAAACAAAAATTACAAAATAAACTAACAAAAATTACAAACTAAACAAACAAAAAATACAAACTAAACAAACAAAAATTACAAAATAAACTAACAAAAATTACAAACTAAACTAACAAAAATTACAAGCTAAACAAACAAAAATTACAAAATAAACTAACAAAAATTACAAGCTAAACAAACAAAAATTACAAGCTAAACAAACAAAAATTACAAACTAAACAAACAAAAATTACAAAATAAACTAACAAAAATTACAAGCTAAACAAACAAAAATTACAAGCTAAACAAACAAAAATTACAAGCTAAACAAACAAAAATTACAAAATAAACTAATAAAAATTTCAAACTAAACAAACAAAAATTACAAACTAAACTAACAAAAATTACAAGCTAAACAAACAAAAATTACAAAATAAACTAACAAAAATTACAAGCTAAACAAACAAAAATTACAAGCTAAACAAACAAAAATTACAAACTAAACAAACAAAAATTACAAAATAAACTAACAAAAATTACAAGCTAAACAAACAAAAATTACAAGCTAAACAAACAAAAATTACAAGCTAAACAAACAAAAATTACAAAATAAACTAATAAAAATTACAAACTAAACTAACAAAAATTACAAAATAAACTAACAAAAATTACAAGCTAAACAAACAAAAATTACAAAATAAACTAACAAAAATTACAAGCTAAACAAACAAAAATTACAAGCTAAACAAACAAAAATTACAAACTAAACAAACAAAAATTACAAAATAAACTAACAAAAATTACAAGCTAAACAAACAAAAATTACAAGCTAAACAAACAAAAATTACAAGCTAAACAAACAAAAATTACAAGCTAAACAAACAAAAATTACAAAATAAACTAATAAAAATTACAAACTAAACTAACAAAAATTACAAAATAAACTAACAAAAATTACAAGCTAAACAAACAAAAATTACAAAATAAACTAACAAAAATTACAAGCTAAACAAACAAAAATTACAAAATAAACTAACAAAAATTACAAAATAAACTAACAAAAATTACAAGCTAAACTAACAAAAATTACAAAATAAACTAACAAAAATTACAAAATAAACTAACAAAAATTACAAACTAAACTAACAAAAATTACAAACTAAACTAACAAAAATTACAAACTAAACTAACAAAAATTACAAACTAAACTAACAAAAATTACAAAATAAACAAACAAAAATTACAAACTAAACTAACAAAAATTACAAACTAAACTAACAAAAATTACAAACTAAACTAACAAAAATTACAAACTAAACTAACAAAAATTACAAACTAAACTAACAAAAATTACAAAATAAACTAACAAAAATTACAAACTAAACTAACAAAAATTACAAACTAAACTAACAAAAATTACAAAATAAACTAACAAAAATTACAAACTAAACTAACAAAAATTACAAGCTAAATTTCAATTAAATTTGACATGTTATGTGTTGCTCTTGATATTTTCTCTTTATTAAATGTTTATTTAATATTTTCCTCTAACATTGTTTTGGGTGTACTAATATTTGGACCATGACTATTTCATTAGATTTGTTCCAGTTTTGGCATTGATATTAATTAATATATTATGTATATACACAAATTATTTTAAAGCATCATATCGAAAATAGTCATTTAAAACAGAGATTTGTGGGGGGTGTACTCATTTATGCTGGGCACTGTATAAACAGATTGGTTAATGTATTTAAGGTTTTGGTTAATGTGCAATAACTACAATTTTGGCAATGTCATCTGTAATACGGAAGTGTAAAACTGCCTGAAACTGCCGAAAGTGATGACACCTAAGAATGTGCATCAACCAATCAGAATCAAGTCACATGACGCAAATTAAAATAGTTAATCTCTATACAAATCATTAAATATGCACTTATATGTCCAACAACTTCTTACATTATTATAAAACTGCAAGTGTTTCAAAAGTTGAATGTGTATGAATTATTATATTTCTGTCCTTTTCTTTTTTCAGGAAAGCTAAGAAGGCTAAGGAGGCCCCAGTTGAAAACCCATATGATGGTTCAGATGATGGAGAAGTGAACAAAGCCTTTGAGGAAGACATTGAACAAACAGGACTGTAAACAAATATGTTTTCAGAAGAAAAAAACGTTCCACATCACTGCATGATTTTGTTTTTTAAAACAACGAACAGACGTCTTTTTCTTGTGTCTTTACAAATATTTATTTGAATGCATGACGTAGGAAAGATATACAGTATAAACACATGAAAATAAGATACAATTACTGTAACTAAAATGATAGAAATTGCTAGTAGCTTATACATACAAATGTAAATAGGGGTTAATATTGTAAAGCAGATACATGTTTTTTAAGAGATTTGATTAAATACTACAATATAACCAGTGTGTCCTACATTATAATGAAAAGTAGCTCAATGTAATAGTGTGAAAGGAAACAGCGTGGACGCCTTCTAAATAAAATCTAAATATGGTTTAATATAAAGTAGTTGATGTCTTGTCACTTTCGATGAAGTTGAATTGGGTTTCAGTGGTTTTACGATCACATTTTTGCATTTTCAAGTTGCAGTTTACAGTGTGAAGGAACCATCCTCTGTGGAGAGCTGACTCAAAATGATAGAAACCATCCGGGGTTTGAGACATGTAGAAAACAAGAGAGGGCTTTACTGGGTCACTTGTAGAGTTGCGTAGCTTTTCTTGCTTATACCTCTGGAAAAAGGACAAGATAAAGGCATTATTCGTGAATTTGTTTATCTTCAGGTTATATATACTGTTAGCCCTCCTGTATATTTTCCCCCAATTTCTGTTATACAGAAAGCAGACTTTTTCAACACATTTCTAAACATAATTGTTTTAATAACTCATTTCTAATGACTGATTTCTTTTATCTTTGCCATGATGACAGTAAATAATATTTGACTAGATATTTTTCAACACACTTTTATACAGCTGAAAGTGACATTTAAAAACTTAAACAGAGTAATTGGGTTAATAGGCAAATCATTGTATAAAGACGGTTTGTTCTGTAGACAATGGAGACAATATAGCTTAAGGGGGCTAATAATATTGACCTTAAAATGTTTTTTTTTTTTTTTAATTAAAAACAGCTTTCATTCTAGCTGAAATAAAACAAATAAGACTTTCTCTAGAAGAAAAAATATTATAGGAAATACTTTGAAAAATTGTTTGCTCTGTTAAACATCATTGGGGAAATATTTGAAAAAGAAATCACATGAGGGCTTTTAATATTAATGTATTACATTAACAACTCACAACTGAACAACCTAGAAAAAAAAAACTGAACACAATTAAAAACTTACTGTAATTGTTAACATAGTCTCTTCCCCATTGTTGGTACAGCAGAAGAAGTTTTCGGTGTCAGTGAAGTTCAGCACAACAGCTTTAGCTTTTTTCAAGTCTTCAGCGACCATGACATGGAAGATGGTGATTTTTGCTGAATAATTTCAGAAATAAACAGAATAAGAAAATGTGGGATAAAAATATCTGTTGATGAAACAATTTTTCATAATTTGACAAAAACCTGACATGGTGTCCTCCAAATATATGTCATTTGTTCCACCTGAAGAAACAAACTTGCATCCTTCTTTTGACTTCAGGTAAATATTGGTTTTTTTTTTAATCAGTCTCTTGATTTCTAGAGAAACTGCAACAAATAAAAATAATTCATTAGAAAATTGGGATTAAAAAATAAACAATGAATGTCCATTTGAACAATTACAACTTGACTTTCCAAA
This sequence comes from Danio kyathit, assembly GCA_903798195.1. Classification (NCBI taxonomy): domain Eukaryota; kingdom Metazoa; phylum Chordata; class Actinopteri; order Cypriniformes; family Danionidae; genus Danio; species Danio kyathit. The sequence goes on along the minus strand of LR812529.1, from coordinate 34,206,222 downwards.
ACCCTTTCGAACAAATCTCTTCACCAGCTTTCAGCAAATCACTGCTATGATAATTAAAATGAAGTAAAACAAAAGTCTTGAATCAACTCATTCTTCATTAACACAAGTCCTATGTCTAAATACATCATGTTTTTGTAATCATTATCATTTTCAGTGTATACTACAAAGTGCGCTTTTGGAAAAAGTACATGCAGTTTTTACATGTTCAATTTATAGGTTTGCATGAATATCATATAATGCAGTGTTTCTCAACCACGTTCCTGAAGGACCACCAACACTGCACATTTTAGATCTCTCCTTTGTCTGTCACAACCATTACAGGTCTTTCAGTCTCTGCTAATGAGCTGATGATCTGAATCAGGTGTGCTTGGTTAAGGAGACGTGGAAAATGTGCAGAGTTGGTGGTCCTCCAGGAACATGGTTGTGAAACATTGATATAATGCCAATTACAGGACGGTATGTGCTTATAGGCATGTACTGTTTCTTCTCCGGGCGGCACAGTGGCTCAATGCTTAGCAGCACTGATGACTCACAGCAAGAAGGACCTGTTTGTGTGGGTTCCCTCCGGGTGCTCCGGTTTCCAAAGACATTCAGTATAGGTGATTTGGATGAACTAAATTGGCCGTAGTGTATGAGTGCATGTGTAAATGCGAGAGTATATGGGTATATTGTGGCTGGAAGGGCATCCGCTGTGTAAAACATATGCTGGATAAGTTGGCGGTTCATTCCACTGAGGCAACCCCTGATAAACAAGGGACTAAGCTAAAGGAAAATGAATGAATGAATGTTTCTTCTCCAATACTGGCATAATACAGCATTTCAATCATTGCAATTGCAGACATTTGTTTTGGATCTGTGCTAACAGGTACTGTTTTGAAAGCGTTGTCATCTGTACAGAATTTTTGTGAAATTTCAAAATTATAAAATTACTGGATTGGGATTGGAAATATTTCAGTTTTTAACTATAAAATGTTGCAAATTGCAGTATTATAGGGTTATTATTTTAGGAAATTAATGAATGTTTTAAAAAGTAAACTGTACATTCAGTGGGTGACACTTTAAACAGAGCATTACCGCCGCGACTCATACCGCCGCCGCACTAAAGGAGTAAGAAATTGTTTTTAGGTATAACAGCAGTTTGCGACTATGCTGTCAGGGGGCACAAAGGGACGGGATGCAAACGGACAGAAATATTCAGTAGCTGTAAATACCCTGCTACTTGTAAATGAAGATGAAATAATGAAACAAAGCATTATAATTCCTTTATTAATCATTAAAAACTTGTTAACAAACTTTATTATCATTGTAAACGTGTTAAGTGAAATGAGGATTCCTTTTAAAAAGTAAAATAAAGAAATAAAAGACAACTAAAATCAAAGTACAAACATGCATAGAAATAAGTAGGCCTAAAGAAATAAATAATTATATTTATTAAAAATAAATAATCCAGTGTTTTAGCCTTAATATAGAGAGATGTACAGTGTTTGTTATTAGACAGTCAATAAGCTTTTTCATTAACGTTTTCCTGTACAATTTTCATTCACACTTTCATTGTTGATTATATTTTACTATCTAATTTTATGTCCCAATTATTGCATGTAAATAATAAATAAATAATTAAACAGGCCTAAATAATTAATTATTTAAAGACATTACCAGCAAAACACAGAGAAACTGTCCGGCGCATGGTCTAAAGAGCTCTTGAGTTGAATGCTACTTCATCAAAAGCATAAAAATAAATTGAGCTACCTCAAGCAGATCACTAAAATTATAATACAAATAATTTAGCCAAAGGATGTAAATTAACTCCAGCAAGTTTATTTTTAATAATATAGTTTCAGTTCAGTTCAGTTTTCAAATTGCCAAAGTTCTCCATCAAATTAGAATTGTTTTTTTTTTTCACATGCATATTGCCATGTAGTTTTTTGGGATTTGTGCCTAACTGCAAAAAGATTTCATATAATTTTACAGGAGTAGTCACTGAATGAAATTTGTGCCAACACAATGAATACTACTCAGTTCACAGCAAGCGTATTGAGGAAGTTTAGAAGAAGGCTCCTATCCTATTGCAAAAAAGCACAAATTTAAAACACAATGGTAATGAAAATGCTTAAAGAAAGTCTTACTACATGCATAATCAGCTTGGTCTGGAGTGATGACGATTTCATTAAAAGGCTGGTCACAGCTGCATACAGGGTCATCAGCGTCGGGATCTTGGTCATCAACGACATTCAGGGTCATGTTAGCCACAAGTGATAAATCATCATCAAGAAAACAATCGTCCTCCTCATAGTCGTCTGGTAGTGAGGCTGTATCCAAAACATCCTTGCTTATTACCGACAGGCTGAATCTGATTTTCATCTCACGTTTTGTGGCACAGGTGTCCTCAGATTCACACTCTTCTGTTTTTACAATGCTTGAATGATATTCGGTCTACAAGACAGAGAATGAGAGAGAATATTGGCTTCAGCCCTCTTGAAGAAAATCCGAATGAATGAGAGTGAGATGTTCACATTTGAAACAAATGCCTCCCACACATTACTATTATGAGTTTCCAGACAAGACAAAAAACTCCAGGAAACTTTTAGTTTCATTTCCTGATCACGTTGTTAACATTTAAATGAACTAGATAAACAGAGAAGTGGAAACAGCACAGGGAATGAATGTGGGTCCTGTAACTAGATCAAATAATAGTAACGATAATAATGTGCTACTGCAAAGATAGATAGATAGATGATAGATAGATAGATAGATAGATAGATAGATAGATAGATAGATAGATAGATAGATAGATAGATAGATAGATAGATAGATAGATAGATAGATAGATAGATAGATAGATAGATAGATAGATAGATAGATAGATAGACAGACAGACGAATAGATAGACAGATAGACAGATAGATAGATAGATAGATAGATAGATAGATAGATAGATAGATAGATAGATAGATAGATAGATAGATAGATAGATAGATAGATGATAGATAGATAGATAGATAGATAGATAGATAGATAGATAGATAGATAGATAGATAGATAGATAGATAGATAGATAGATAGATAGACAGACAGACAGACAGACGAATAGATAGACAGACAGACAGACAGACAGATAGATAGATAGATAGATAGATAGATAGATAGATAGATAGATAGATAGATAGATAGATAGATAGATAGATAGATAGATAGATAGATAGATAGATAGATAGATAGATAGATAGATAGATAGATAGACAGACAGACGAATAGACAGACAGACAGACAGACAGATAGATAGATAGATAGATAGATAGATAGATAGATAGATAGATAGATAGATAGATAGATAGATAGATAGATAGATAGATAGATAGATAGATAGATAGATAGATAGATAGATAGATAGATAGATAGATAGATAGATAGATAGACAGACGAATAGATAGACAGATAGACAGATAGATAGATAGATAGATAGATAGATAGATAGATAGATAGATAGATAGATAGATAGATAGATAGATAGATAGACAGACAGACGAATAGATAGACAGATAGACAGATAGATAGATAGATAGATAGATAGATAGATAGATAGATAGATAGATAGATAGATAGATAGATAGATAGATAGATAGATAGATAGATAGATAGATAGATAGATAGATAGATAGATAGATAGATAGATAGATAGATAGATAGATAGATAGATGCATGCTGATTCTCTCTAAATATATACAGTGCTCAGCATATGAGTACACCCCTCATAACTCTTTTAAATGTATATTTTCTATAGGAAAAATATATAGCCAAATTCGGAGGAAATCCAAATTGGTCAAAAATAGTACACCCAAATGTATCAGTTAGAGAGAAATCTATATTAAAAATAAATGTTTGAATTTAAATGTATTTTCTTTTATGTACATTTTAATGTAGATTACTTTTAAGATGTTCAGTGACCAAATTATTATTTTAATGAATATAACTGTTTTATAAATCTGTTTTGTTCAAACAAACCAAAATATATTACTATACATTACCAAAATATATTACTTATATTCATTATACAGTATATATGTATATACAGTGTTCAGCATAATAGAGTACACCTCATTTTGAAAATGAATATTTTTAATTCATTTCTCAGTGAATATAGGCAATGTATTTGATGCATTAAACAAAACAGATTTATTAAACAGATATATTTATTAAAATAATATTTTAGTCACCAAACATATTTAGAAATTGAGAGATAATACCATTAAATTCAAGCAAAATATTATACAACCTACAAAATTCAACAAAATTTTTCTATTTGTTTTGCTTCTCTTGATTTTTCCTGTTTTTAAATTGTAAATATTTTTTTATTACATATAAATTTGGGTGTACTAGTTTTTGGACCGCTATCGTAAGTTATTTTGTTAGATAAGCTCCAGATTTGGCTTCAATACTGACTAATGCATCTGCACAAATATAAAAATGTATAGCTTCCTATTAAAAATATGAATTTAAAAGAAATTTGTGAGGGGTGTACTCATATATGCTGAGCACTGTATATACATATTACACACAACACAAACATACATAATAACATGTGTAGTAACTTTGATTTTGCATACCTCGTCTGCCATGCTGATCTCAGTGCTTGTAGAATGATGTGTGAACCTTTGGACTGTAACGCAGTGCCTTTTTAAAACCAGCACTCCTCGTGTGGTTGGAAAAGGAAGTTGTGAGAGGCAGTAGCCTATAGCAGTTCTGTCAGGTTTGGCGACAAAGCAGATGTTATAATCATGAATAATTATTTGCAAAAAGTCAGAAACAAATGTCAAACTATTAAAAGTATGAGGTAATAATACATTGTAGGGATAATTACAGTTTGAACCCTGCCAGGTGAAGAAGAGCCGGAGTCAGAGATTCAATTAAAAAGAAAGTTTACTGAAGATAGTTTGCAGTCTCATCAGCAAAAGTCAGCTTCAACACTCACAATGAGCTCGTAGGCCGATCTGCTCACGTGATTAAACTCTTACATAACGTCATTAACTGCATCATACATATAGGTGTTTAGACCTGATTGGTTAAAACACAGATAGACTATGATAGAAAGATAGAAATTTCCATGTACGTGTGTACAATATCACAAGCATATAAACATCAGACAGCCACTTCAGAACTGACCCCATACCTGTAAAATAATCCAAAAATGAATAGAACACACACACACACACACACACACACACACACACACACACACACACACACACACACACACACACACACACACACACACACACACAAAGTACAATCTTTTTCTTACCCAAATCCGAGTGTACTCTCAGCCGTCTTATCAAAAATGCTACAATCTACATCCAAACTGGCAGCTTTCATACAAAGGAATTAACTTTAAAAGATTTAACACGTAAAATGGCAAATAAACAGTGCTCTCCAATTCTTCAAGAGTCTGTCCACTCAAGAGATCTCCATGACCTCTGACTTGACTGGGTAGATCCTGAGGAAACAAATCAGTTGGCATTCAGAAAAGGCAATCACACACAATTATTCCAGTTTTACTATGAAGTGGGATGACACTAAGGTCGTCTTATACTCTAGGCTCTTAAACATGAAACTTTTTTTAATAATCATAAAGACAATTGCCAATAAAAATTGCTTGGGTACGAATGCAGAAAAATGCGAGCTATAAGCATGAGTGGAAATCATCCTGGTGTGCACAAGCCTTTATATGGATACAGGCATACTTTACAAGGTCATCATATTCTCTAGGCTCTTAAACATTCATTCATTTCTTTTCAGCTTAGTTGCTTTATTCATCAGGGGTCACCACAGCGGAATGAACTACCAATTTATCCAGCATATGTTTTACGCAGCGGATGCCCTTCCAACTGCAACCCAACAATGGGAAACACCCATACACTCATTCACACACATGCACTACGGCCAATTTAGCTCATTCAATTCACCTATAGCGCATGTCTTTGGCTGTGGGGGAAACCAGAGCTCCTGGAGGAAACCCACACGAACACGAGGAGAACATGCAAACTCCACACAGAAATGCCAACTGACCCCGCCGGGGCTCGAACCAGCGACCTTCTTACTGTAAGGTGATCGTGCTATTCACTTATTTTTTAATGTAGGGACTCTGCTGATCAAAACCAGTTCGAATCAGGCTTGGATATTGGAGCCCCCAACACTCTGGCCGCAGCTGTCGGGACCCTGCAGCTAATTTCGTAAATAATTAGCCAACTAGACAAGAACGTCTTTCAAGACCTCCATCACGAGACTTTGACATGGCCGATCTCGTGGCCATTTGTCCGGCCTTAGGGACATTCCACATCCCGACAGATGGACAGAGTTTCTCAGAGACAAAGAGATCCCAAAAGAAAGGAATTCAGAGATTTAAGGAATACAATCTTAAGAAATACTTTCTTATAAATGTTATAACCAAGGCAAAATTTTATATTTTGAATGACATTTATAAGTTTTGATGTGTTGTGTTTATTCCAACCAACCAGGTTCATAATGTGTGGTTTTTACCCCTAAAACAGGGTGAAATGATCTGTATGTGTCTAAAATGCTTCGTTTTTGGTATCTAACTGAACCCCTCTTTATTTGCAATACTTTGCTGTAAATGAGAATTTTGTGATACGAACCATATTCGTCTTGTAACATTTGATGTCAGATAGTTACAATTTTACCAGAGATTTTACCACGTGATATCTTATGCAGTCGGTTAATGATTAAACCTGATTACACTGGTAGGGGGCGTGGCCCCGCCCTTCATCTTGCCATTCATTGGACGACAGCGTCATGAGGGATGGCTCAGAGCCAGCCGTATAAAACGTCCTTGCAGCACTGAAAATCTGCGCAGCCTGTTAGCATCAAGCTGGTGTCTACCTGCTGTTGCTCTCCCAATCGCCACCACACGGTTGGGTCACCACAAACAAACTCTTCATCCAAAACCTTTTAAGTTTCGCAACCGCTGAAACTTCTGCGAACTGACTCTACGGAGTCCGTTGCCCCGGTAACCCAGGACAAAGAGCTCCACTCACGCCGACGTCACAGAGAAGCCACGCTTGAGCACCACGTGTTTCCTCACCCCAGCCTGGCGAGGCAAACCCGAATCAAGAAGACTTTAACAACTCGCAAGTAACGCAACAACCGTTGTCTCTATCTGATCTGGTGCATATGATTTTTAGCAGTTAAAGATAAGTCAATTCTGTGCTTTTGTGGTTTCTCAGGTGATTCTAAGATCTAGTACGAAATACTAGATGGTCTGGACTGCTTGTTCAATTCATTTTGCATCCTCCGAACTGCCTGTGTGTGTGTGTGTGTTTGTGTGTGAACGTGTGTGTGCATTTGTTTGTTTGTTGTTTTGATTACTACGTAGTTAGCCTCGTGTATCGAATAGTGTAGCTCAATAAATCTTTGTTCTCCTTTGAAAGAACTGTGTTCTTGTTTATGTGCTTTGTAAGTCTTTGCCTCAAGCTGTAGATCGTGTTACCTTGCTGAAAAGTAACCCTATTCTGTGTTATGTTATGACCGGTGGCCATGGAAATAATATAGACGAGAATTAATAAATGTGATTGTCTCTATTTGCGGGACACACAAAGGTTGAATCTTTGATCTGATTCAATCCGACTCAATTGAGTCGAATCAATGATTCGAATCTTCAAGATCCGAGTCATTGATATGAGCTAATAATTCCTAAATCGATCTTTTAACGTAGATTGATTTCTTACATTAATAATCATAAGACATAAGAAAGTATATGTGTCACTCCGTCCTGCAGCGGAAATCCATCAGAAAATCCTTGCCATCATCATAACATGTTCTGCTAAGGTGTGCACTTAAAAGATTTTCCCCTAAAAAGTTTTTCCCTTCGTACCAAGCAAATGGTTAATGAAGCAGGGAAAGTCACATCCACCACATACTGTAGGGAAAAAACTTCTATCTTTTAAGTTCACACCTTAGCAAAACCTGCTACGTATGATTACTTCATACAGCGAGTGGTTAATGAAGCAGGGAAAGTCACATTAACCACTTGCTTGGCTTGGAGTGGAAAACTTCTAGTTCACACCTCAGCAAAACATGTTACGCTAAAAAAAAAAAAAGATGTTTGCGGTTAAAACTACATATTTAAAATAAGCTGAATCAACACAATCCTTGATTTTTTTGGGGGACAATTTAATTGTTTTATGTTCAATCCACTTAAATGTGTATTGTGCTGAAGCCAGCATTTTTACAGTGTATTATTACTTCATACATACAGCAAGTGGTTGATGAAGCAGGGAAAGTCCCATTTTGGGTTTAATTGGTACAAGGACATTGGTGTCAGTATAATAAGGATCAACAGCTGTGCAACTGCATTAAAATTAAATGTATTTATTTAATTGTATCTTATAATAAAATATATGAAAGATCTGAGTAACATGTATTCCAAGTTACTAAAGATTTTCAGTGATCAAAAATAAACGTGCATATACAGGCAAAAGTTTCAAATATTCCTGAAAAATATTTGGTATCACTTTATTTTGATCCTTTAATGCATTTTGTTGAATTTAAGTAACATTGCATCTACATGCCAACTAATTCTCATTAGATTATAAGTAGATTGTTAGGTTGGGGTTAGGGTTAGGGAGTGTAAGTTGACATGTACTTGCAAAGTTTCTTATAGTCAGTTAAATGTCTGTTGAAGGAGCAGTATCAGCAGATATTAAGCAGACGGTCTACTAATACTCAAATGAGAATTAATTGACATGTAGTTGCAATGCAACTTTTAGTCAACAAAATGTGCAATAGGGACCATCAAAATAAAGTCCTACCAAACATTTCTACTGCAGGGCAGCACGGTGGCGCAGTGGGTACTAGCAGGATCGCCTCACAGCAAGTTCGCTGGTTCAAGCCCCGGCTGGGTCAGTTGGCATTTCTGTGTGGAGTTTGCATGTTCTCCCCGTGTTGGCATGGGTTTTCTCCGGGTGCTTCGGTTTCCCCCACATGCCCAAAGACATGCGGTACAGGTGAATTGAATAAGCTACTGTAAATCGGCTGTAGTGTATGGGTGTTTCCCAGTGTTGGGTTGTAGCTGGAAGGGCATCCGCTGCGTAATGCATATGCTGGATAATTTGGCGGTTCATTCCACTGTGGCAACCCCTGATAAATAAAGGGACTAAGCCAAAAAGAAAATGAATGAACAAATTTCTACTGCATTTTATGTTTTCTTAGTAACTTTGGATAAAAGCATTGGTTAACAAGTGACTACAGAAACATCATACTATAAACTATGATCCCAACTACCAATGGAAAACATTGTCGGATGAACAATTATACTTAAACACTGAACTTATTTTTAAAACTTTGTTTTATTGAAATGTTATCAGGGCATACATGCTCTACAAACACACAAAAACGAATACAATTGATACAAAAGCAGTTAGTCAAGTTCCTAGAAGCCTTTAGCTTATACAGACGAACGTGAATAAAAATTGACAATATATTAATTTCGTAGGACTTTATTTTGATGGTCCCTATTGCACATTTTGTTAACTAAAAGCTGCATTCCAACTACATGCCAATTAATTCTTATTTGAGTATTAGTAGACTGTCTTCTTAATATCTGTTGATACTGCTCCTTCAATAGACATTTAACTGACTATAAGAAACTTTGCAAGTACATGTCAGCTTACACTTCCTAACCCTAACCCCAACCTAACAGTCTACTTATAATCTATTGAGAATTAGTTGGCATGTAGATGCAATGTTACTTAAATTTAACAAAAGGTGTTAAAGGGACCATCAAAATAAATAAAGCATGTTTTCAGTACTATAAAAACCATCACCAATGTTTCAGTAACTATTTAGCACAGGGTTTCTGCAGGTTTGAAGTCAAATTTAAGACTTTTTAAGACCTTTTAAAGACCACTGTGAAGCAAATTTCAGACTTATACAAAACTAAATGCTAAGGATTTTTTCTAATGGCATGGTTGGTCCAATGAAAAAGATTTGAACTTGCCTCATCGAAACAATTAAATTTAGGTATTTTGTAACCACCTATTTTAAATGTGTCAAATCAAGCAAAATCTAGTTAAAATATTTACAAGTAAAAAAAAAACTATAATAAATCAAAAAAGTTATTGTAAAAAATATAATTACGTAAAGTTTATTTATAAACTAATTTTGAGATGATCACGTGCTTATGATTGAACACAGCTGGTCGTGCATTAGCTAATTCATGATTCACCAACAAGACAATTCCTAATTCACTATAAATACCCTAAGTTCCATATCACAGCCATCTTTCTTTCGAAGAATCCCCCCTTCCTCTCCTACTCCTCCTTTCCTAAAAGGGTGGCACGTGGCCCAGTGGTTAGCACTGTTGCCTCACAGCAAGAGCGTCACTGGTTCTAGTCCTTACCAAGCCAGCCAATGTTTCTGTGCGGAGTTTACAGGTTCTCCCCTTGCTTACGTGGTTTCCCCCCGGGCCCCCCGGTTTCCTCTCACCGTCCAAAAACACGCAACTTAAGTTAATTGGCTAATCCAAATCAGCATCATAGACGTGCTCATAGTTATATCTTAAGAGCAATCCCTATCTGTTCATTAGCTACTACAGCACGGGAGTTTTGAGATCTACCTAAGCTCAAACTCCCCTCTCGCCCTGCAACAGGAGGGAGCCCTTGACTCGAGGATCTTCTGAGCTCAGGGCTCTCTCCCGGGACAGCATGCAACCAATTTTATAACCAATCATCAGCTAAGTGTGAACTCTTGAAACTCTTTTTTAGGTAAATAGAGTTAAACATTTGACGTTTGTTGAAAGCTTTATTGAGATAGATTATTGGTGATTGGTCGGCCTAATTATGTAACTTTACATAGACAGAGAAAAATTAAGACCTGTTTAAAATGATTTAAGACCTACAGCACAACATTTCAGTAAATTAAAAAAAAATTTTAAGGCCTAAAACTTTGTTTTTGAAATTTAAGACATTTTAAGACTTTTTAAGACCCCGCGGACACCCTCTAGCAATACAATAAAATACACATGTTGATTCAAAAATATCTATTTAAACGCTGAATATAAAAATGACACTCATGATGAACACAACTGCATATAACAAGGTTAAATAAAACAAAAAACTTCTGTAAATAGTATGATTCATATCTACGCAATACTGCAATGGCAGTAAAACACTCTTTGGAAAAGGCTGAATTCCTTTAGACAACCTTATCATGCTTGAATTGAAATAAGTGACAACATAAAGCAAAATTTTGGAATAGTCTCCAACAAATCCCAATCTGACCAATATGCCTGTCGTTTAGTTGCCAATCCAAAGAATTTATTCAGACATTTAATGAAGCACTAGGCTTTTGATCGTGTCAGATAGTAATGTCAGCTTATTGTGTCTGTATTCTTGAAATGGTAAGTTAATTAGAGAATAGCTCATAAAGAAAATATCATAACTCTTAATGCAAGACACATTTCTACTGCACAAAAACATTACATCACTGGGACGTTTTTAGCAAATCGCTTTCTCACTCTCAATTATGACAAAAAAGGTGTTGAGTGGTTTGTCGCGCTCAACATCTTTGCCCATGTACACATCCACGTCATTGTTGGCAATATTTTTGGTGCAGATAAACCATCCTCTGTGAAGAGCCGACTCAAACCGTTGGAAACAGTCTGGTCCACAAGACTTGTAGAACACAAGTGGCCATTTGTCTGTGTCCCCGGTGCAGATCTTTTTCAGCTCGCTCTTACTGTAAGACTGAAAAATATCACAAATTCGATGTTTAATGAAAGTCAAGACATGCTTATGGTATCTTCGAAGCTGTAATTCATTTTAATTCATTAAACATGAAAGAAACATCTCAGACATTAGGAAAATCTACTAATAAAAAAAAAAAAATTCCTAAAAAAAAGTTGCCTGTGCAAACCGGAAAGATTTCCAATTGCACTCATCAGTCACACTATACAATAAGGTTTCATTAGTTAATGATAATGTATTTACTAACATTAACTAATTATGAACAATACCTATACATCATTTATTAATTATAGTTCAGCATTTACAGTACTAACGCATTATTAACTCTCAATATTATTATTTTGTTAATATGCTATATCAAAATGATCAAAGTAAAGCACTTTCTCCTGTTCTCTGATTGATTACTTCAAACTCGGCATAAAAACAGCCTCATGATCGCGTCAACAAGTACACGTTCATTCATTCATTAATTTTCTTTTCAGCTTAGTCCCTTTAAAAATCCAGGGTCGCCACAGCAGTTGAACCGCCAACTTATCCAGCACATGTTTTATGCAGTGAATGCCCTTCCAGCCGCAACCCATCTCTGGGAAACATCCATACACACTCATTCACACTCATACACTACAGACAATTTAGCCTGCCCAATTCACCCGTACCACATGTCTTTGGACTGTGGGGGAAACCAGAGCACCCGGAGGAAACCCACGCGAACACAGGGAGAACATGCAAACTCCACACAGAAACGCCAACTGACCCAACCGAGGCTCTAACCAGCAACCTTCTTGCTGTGAGGCGACAGCACTACCTACTGCGCCACTGCGTCGCCACGAGTACACGCAAGTCTGTTAATTTACAAACTATGCGTGAAGTGAAAGTCTCTTTGCGTATTTTTTGTGTGAACTATTTATTATATCCACGTAATTGTCCAAATCAATGTCTCGTGAGTGTTTTATAACGGACGCGCGCATACAGGAGGATCTAGAGAGGCTCAGTGGTGTTCCTGCCATAGAATGTTAAATAAACTTGCATATGAGCTTCAGACGCGCTCTGGCAGAGCTGTTCACTGCCCCTGTCAGTGATCACCCAATAATATTTAGTTGCAAACTCAACCGCCATCAGATCAACGCGTTTCAACAGATTTAGGGTGTTTTAGTGTATTTTACATTTGTCTGTATATTTTTGAGTAGTAGATATTTAATAGCAGATATTCAGTCAGTCAAGTTTAAAGCAGAAGCTGGTCATTTGCAATCTCCCTGTTGACCTGTGGTTCTCTTTGAATATGTGTATGTTTTTTTGATTAATATAAAAAAAAAAAATAATAAAAAATAAATATATATATATATATATATATATATATATATATATATATATATATATATATATATATATATATATATATATATATATATATATATATATATATTTACTATTTTATTTTTTTATGCTCAACAAGCGACTGTCAGAAGCGTAAAATTACATCAGAAAAAACATCAGCAATAAACAATGACTTACCACAACGGTTAAAATCTTTGTGTCTGCACCTTGCTTTGTGGTGCAGCTGAAAAAGTTTTGTGTTCCAGTGAAGTTCAACACAACAGGAACACCTGGATTGTCCACAGAGTTGACACGGTAAGAGTAGATGGTGATTGGTGCTGGAGGGGAAAAACACTGGGCATTTTAAATTACATTTGATTCATTTTCCTTTGGCTTAGTCCCTTATTTATAAGAGATTGCCACAGTGGAATAAACCGTCAACTATTCCAGCATATGTGTTACACAGCGAATGACTTTCCTGCTGCAACCCAGCATTGGGAAATAAATTATATTATTATAATTTAGCACACTGCAACTTAAAAATCTAAGTTGTAAACAAATAACAAGTGTATTTTGTTTAAATAAAAGATGAAGCAGGCAAAGATAAAGCAGTGTCATAGAAATAGGGCAATTTCAAAATGAATACATGAACACTTTTTGATACTGACCTGACATGGTGTTATTCAAACATATTTGGCGATTACATGGTGAGACATACTTTTCGTTCAATAAACTCTTCAAAAACAAGTTATTCTTTTCGTTTTTGAAGTGCAAAACCTTTGAAGAACCTGAAAAAAACAGAGGGCTTATTTACATTCTGCATAGGAGTTCTTTTTGTGTCATTTTTACAGTCAAATGGCAATGAATGCAACACATTTCTTACAAGAGCTAATTTTAGCATTCGTAGGCAGGACGACAACTTCATTCAATTGGCAATTGGTCTTTCCACAGTCATTACAAGGGTTGTCAGGGTCACAACCTCGAGCTACAACCATATTGAAGCTTGCATCTTCCATGGAGACAATCAGCAGATTTTTGTCACTGAAAAGCTTGTCTTCGATTTCATCTTCGCACTCTGAATCTGATTCCGGTAGCACATCTGCCTCTAACTCCACATCTCTCACCATCAGCAGGTTGAAACTCATGACTGTACGCTCCTTGTTGTTGACACTGAGTTCCTCTGATTCACACTCTTCATTTGATTTGTTTTTGGATGGGTGATGTATCGTCTAAAAAAGATTTAAAGTAAAAATTGAAGAAAGCACACGAGTTTTATTCCTCGAGTAATTACTCCAAAATAAACTCTCACAGTGTAATCTTGGAAATATATTATTTGAAACAACCACGCAAGCACATGTGATCAAAAACATTCAGTTTCACGTCTTTCTATTAAAGGTCACATTTAAGCATGTTAATCTTCTGTGTATTAAATTGGAATAATAACACACACACACTCATACATCTGCATTGGTCACTTTGTGTAACATTGGGCTGCTAGTTACCTCGTACTACCTCCCTGTATATTATTAAAACACTGTCACTTTTGCACTTTTTCACTAAAGCTTTTGCACTACATACTGGTTTGCATAATACTGTACTTTTTGCACTTTATTCTGTTTTTCATCTGCACAACTCTGATTTGCCCTCCTTACCATGTGCCCTTAAGTGAAATTGTGTTGTTTACATGCAGTTTTTCTTATATTTTTAGATTATATTATATTCTGTATGTAATTGTACTGTATTTATTGTCATTTCTTTTATTGTCATCGCACATAGAAGGTAATCTATCAGGTATATTCATCATAATGAACAACCTCAAGACATGGGCAATTTATAATTTCAGCAAACTGGTTGAAAGTTTGGGTCGATAGACGATGCCATCGTCCATCGCCGATGGCCTATAGACATCACGATGCTGAGGCAGCATAGCCGATCCCTGCCCCCTTTGCAAACCCGCTCGTGAAAAATACACATCAGGCCCCGTTTACACTAATAGCGTAGAGGAACTATGATGTCACCTTGTAGGCCAATCGGCTGCTAGCATAAAACTGGTTCCCTCGATAAAATCTCCATAGTATTTTCCCATAGGCTTTTCGAAGATTGCAAATAATAAGCCCTGTGTTCAAACACTGTTCATTACACTTACACGTTTTCTCCAACTGCATATTCCTCCCACAAAATGTAGCACTTTTGGATCTTAAATGCAATTATATTATAATCCACGCTACACATTATAAACACATAAATACACAAAAACACATAAACCTACATGCCTTTTGGATAGTTTTTTTTAAGTGGGAAATGCATTTTGTTTTGCTTTACGGTTGTTGTAAAAGTTTTAAAACTGTATGTATAAACGTGCCTACATAGTATTATCATAAGACACGTTTAAAGTGTATCGTTTGCGTGCATACAGCCCACTTACCTTAGTAACAGACAACAGAAATGAGGCGGGAGGGACAAGTCTATCAAATGCCTGCAAGTTCCATCATGGACACAGAACAACATTGAATATTCTTTTTTTTTTGTCACGAAGAACAGCGACAAGCAGCCCATACAGTCACATGTGTTATATATTTTCAGGAGTGTAAATATTGCAGTTATGACAGAGTTAAATGTGTTCAGATGAAAAAAAATCCTTTGATCAAATGTTACATGTTAAAATGACAGTTAATATGCAAGTATTTTTTTACACATTCATTCACACGTTTGCATTACTGAGAGCAGGAAAGAGACAGGCTGCACTGGTAAGCAGTATCTTCATAATATCGTTTAATTAAAATAAATGATCAAAAAATGTATCTGTCTTTACAAGTGAAGGCATTATCTACACAACGTGAATTCCCAATTAGAAAAATACTACAAACAATAAAATACTATTCATGAAAATACTTGAATAACAGACAAATCCAAATACCCATCGCAAGTGAGCTGCGTTCCAGAGCAGTTCAGCTCGATGACGTAAAATGTCTCCGACATCACCTGTAGTCCCAATTAGCAACATGATAGCAAACAGTCTTTTTAAAGAACCATAACCGATTTAAAAATTCAAGAGTGTGATGTAACGGATGTGTTTTATGTTGTAGAAAAAAAACGTGAAATTATCTGGAGTTTGTGTTAGCCACGAATCTTATTTAAGCGATTTAACGAAAATCATATTCAAAATACCCATTGACTTTGGAACGAGGGAACCGGAACTGCTAAAATGCTAACTAGCTTCCGGGTTTTTGCATACAAATTGACATCATAGTTCCTCCTCTCTATATAGCTTAGTTTTAAAATGGCATTTTAGTACGAAAATGATCCACATCCACACTGGCGTTTCATCTAGCATTTCTTAACAGCCCTCCGTCTGCTGAAAACGCACATCACGTGACCACACCCACACAGACACACCCACAGCCACACACAGCCACAGCCACACACACTGTCATGCGCTCATCTGAGATCCAGAGAACAGTGCAAGTCGGACAGTTTATCAAGGATGTACCGCTGGATGGTGTCTCACTATAGTTGTTAAACGTGATATTTATTTAATCTTGTCTCTATCTAACGACTCTTCGTTCTTTTGAATATATCAGGTAATGTGTCACAGCGTCAGTTCACTGCTTCAGTCTTTCGCTTTCACGCTTGTACTTAGTAATTTTAGTGGAAACCTCAAATACTGTTGGTTGGTTTTTGTTTGTACACCTTTTTTACCAACCAAGTTTGTGGTAGCCATTATACCGACACAGATCACTCTGCTTATTCATGCCAGAGTCCTGCAGAAAAAAGGTGATTGACAGATGGTAATTTGTGTGTAACTTATCTTTATTTATTTATGATTTGATTATGAGTAAAACAAAGGCCATGTGGGTCAGGTAGTTGA
Source organism: Danio kyathit (assembly GCA_903798195.1). Lineage (NCBI taxonomy): Eukaryota > Metazoa > Chordata > Actinopteri > Cypriniformes > Danionidae > Danio > Danio kyathit. The sequence goes on along the minus strand of LR812529.1, from coordinate 34,189,284 downwards.
AATGCTAGGCTACAAACAATTAATTCGTTATCAATTTATGAATTATTTATAAATAATTAATTCACTTCTGCCCATGACGACGATGCCATCGTCCATCGTGATATTTCACATTAGACATCGTACGATGCCAAATTGGTCAACATCGCCCAACCCTAGTTGAAAGCATTAAAAGTGTCCAAGAAGATATCCAAAATCTTTACACGCATTGACCCAGAGACTGTTTAGATGCATGTCACTGATGAGAAGATGACAGATGTTTACTATATGATGACCTTAAACACCCAGCAGGCACAAGACGTCAACATGGTGTTAGATTGACGTTGTACCCCAATGTCGTAGGGACATTGCGTTTTGTTTGGAAATGCAAATTGTTTTGACATCAGAACTCAACGTCAGGCCAAAAACTCAACGTCTAATGAGGTTACAGCTTGACGTTGAGTGGACATTACCACTATGACGTCTATCAGACATTAGATTTTGGTTGCCATACCTGACGAAAAATATTTTGACGTCATTGGTTTAAGATGTTGGTTCGATGTTGGATTTTGGTAACTTTCCAACACAACCTAAAATCAACCAAACATCAACATCATTTGACGTCGTTATTGGATGCCAAAATAACGTCCTTAGACGCTGGCTAGACATTGAATTTTGGTCACCTGACGACACAACCTAAATCTAACCCAATGTTAACATCTTATGATGTTGTGTGCCTGCTGGGCAATAACTAAATGCACTACAGAATGTTACGTTTACACACACATCCACAAATTACATGTAAACGCATCAGCTTTTTCCAGCGTAAAACTCACTACTCTAGAGTGCTTTTAAAAGGGCTCCTTTTTACTCATACTTGAGTAATATTTACAACAGATTCTTTTACTCTACTTGCACTAAATTTTTAAGCAAGTAATGGTACTTTTACTTAAGTATGATTTTTCAGTACTCTTTCCACCACTGTTTGCACCTTGGGTCTGAGAATAACGCAATTTTGATTCTCTGTATGTCCTGTACATGTGGTTGAATTGACAATAAAGCTGACTTTGACTTTGAATGTGTTTTTGGATGAATGCGCAACTCACAAGTAAGGGGGATCCTTCAGCCAGAAGATCAGCCAATGATGTAGGAGTCAGATCCTCCACCTTTGTGTTGTTTATCTTTAGGAGTTTATCTCCCGTGCTGAAAAAAAAGGAGACAGGTTAAGGATATGGGAATTTATGAATAAATAAATAAATAAAAGACAAACATACCTTGTAAACATTCCTTTGTTTTGGTTTAAAAATCCTTTCACTTCATACGAGTGTTTTCCAGCACATTCAGTGTGGAACAGCTTAACACCACCACAAACTGGACTTCCCTAGAAAAAGCCACACATCAAATATTTTCAAATGGATAAGTTTTAAAAATAAGATACTGATTATGTCTATGTATAATGCAGTATGCATAATCAGCTACACATTTAACAAACTGAACTCCGCATACCTCTGCTGCCATGATGATCTCGGTGGACATTACGAGGATGTGTGAGTCCGGAATCTGACACACAACTTTATGAAGTCCAGTCAACGTAATAATTTGGTAGAAAGAGGAAGCTGCATTTGATGTCACCAAGTGTGAGGGTTGGCTAAAAATAGAGAAGTAAAAGTCTCTGGGGAAGGACATAAAATCGTAACCTGCTAAGCTGGGATAAGATAGCATTTGGTCAATTATATTTGTAACTGATTTTTTTTCTTCTTCTGCCAACAATAAATGTCCCAAATAATGCTGTAACAGAACAATTGTGCATTTCAAAGTGAATGTTTTGTTCCTGAATGAAACCATTTTGAATCAATTGAGCTACTGATTCAATGATCTACTAATAAAGTCAGCAGGGTCTATTTTATTGTTCTAAGCATTTATGTAAAGCCACAGCACAGGTGCACTTAAGGCATGTCTAAATCCACTTCTATGATTTTAAGGATGGGATAAACAGTTAGGTCTTCCCTGTTGATGACCCATGACCTATTTTCTGCTCTATCTGATTTTCACACTCTGAATTTCTGCTTTTGAATTTTAGAATATTGAATTTGACGGTCTGCATTTCGAGGGTGGGACAGTGGCTCCGTGGTTAGCACTGTCACTTTACAGCAAGAAGGTCGCTGGTTCGAGTCCCGACTGGGCCAGTTGGCATTTCTGTGTGAAGTTGGCATGTTCTCTATGGAACAAAATCAATGCCAAAAGTATTGAATTAAAAAGCTTGTTGAATAGCACAAACTGAAAAAAAATATACACTGAATTAGCAAGTGCTTGCATTTTAATGACTTGAATTCCAGGGTTTGTATTTTTAGGTCTTGAAATTTAACATAGCTGTTTATTTAAACTGTGAATATTTCAACTAAAAATATATCAAACATGTTTTCATACTTATAAATTCAATAATTCATATTCAATTTCCAGATTGCACTTACAAAATATTCAATACTCATTAAAAATACGATGTATAATATGTTTAGTAGTTATGTTTAATAGTTTATATGTTCGTCCCGTGTTGGCGGTGTTTCCTCCAGGTGCTCTGGTTTCCCCCACAGTCCAAAGACATGTGCTATAGGTGAATTGAATAAGCCAAATTGTCAGTAGCATATAGGTGTTTACAACCCAGGCTCATTCTGACTACGTACCCCTATATACATTTCTGGAGAAAGCAAAATACGTCCCAGGAGCTATGTTTTTTTGCAGTTTTTCACTTTTTTAGATCTCTCGCTAGTGCATTTGCACCTGCTGTTTTCACGTAAATCCACGGGCTGTTGTCGACTGACTTACTGACTGACCGACAAAGGCCCTCGCCTGATTTTTACCACATTTTCAGATTTTACCACATTCTCACCCCGTTATTTACTTGTTTATTTTATTTTTTGGCTTCTGTTTTTGTCTTACCTGCTTTCTGAAACGTTGTCTTCACTGGACTTGAAACCTCGTCATCGCGGTCAACTCTGCTCTCAAGTCCGCCAATGTACATGTCGAACTACCGAACAAACTGGTAACAGCGGAAAAGACGTACATGTCGAGCTACCGGACAAACTGGTAACAGCGGAAAACACGTACATGTTGAGCTACCGGACAAACTGGTAACAGTGGAAAAGACCTACATGTTGAGCTACCGGACAAACTGGTAACAGTGGAAAAGCCGTACATACGGAGGTAAGCAGTCAGCTGGCCCCGTCATTCCGCCCCGTAGCATTTGTTTTAAAGACGAAATGCAGTCATACGTACTTCTGGCTGCATAATTTGCGATCTCCAGAAATGTATATAGGGCTACGTAAAGCATATGCTGGAATAGTTGGTGGTTCATTCCGCTGTGGCGACCTCTGAAACAGAGACTAAGCCGAAGGAAAAAGAATGAATGAATGAATGAATGAATGAATGAATGGTCCGAATTTCTTCATCTTGAAAACTTGAAACTGCATTTTTACCAACTGGATATCTGCAGTCTAGAAATTCAGAACAAAAAAATCTGTTCAAAAATACATCTACAAAAATCTGCCATAAAAAGTTCAGTTGTCTTAAGTTTCAGATGTTCAATATTCAAATTAAGAAATTCAAATGAAAAACAAATTTTAATGGCACATAATACTCACTTTTATTTAATTGTTAATAAATCAATTTTAGGAGTTTCCCGCAATGTGTAAAGCGCTTTGAGTGTCTAGAAAAGCGCTATATAAATGTAAGGAATTATTAATTATTATTATTATTATTATAAATCAAATTAACACAATTTCAAATTCAGACAGTTGTGGCATATTTTAAGCTCCATATTTGGAGTGCCAGGAGCATGGTCTGAAAGGATTGTCCTTATTCTCTTAATGAGTTATGGGTGTGTTTTCGGTGTAACGTGCATTAAAGTCATCTCCCATTTCCTTAAAAATCGAGTTGTGGACATACAAATCAAATTCATTATTTGTATGCCAGACTTTATAAGTAGAAAAACTGAACGCTTCATTCTCTTTTAATGCGTGAGGCAAGACTGTCTTTTTCACAGAAGATGCAGTTAATGAAAGTGATGTTTTTAAATAGACATTGCTGATGTTCGGGGCAGTTCTGGTCTAATGGTTAGTGAGTTAGACTTGTAACCCAAAGGTTGCTGGTTTAATCCCCCATCCCGAAAAAAAAAATGTGAGTGAATGAATCGCACACTCTCTACCTTCGATACACTAGATCAAGGGTGCCCAAACTTTTTCTTATAAAGGCCCAAAATCCAAGCTTAATTGAGAGCTGTGGGCCAAAGTAAAATAGAGCAAACTGAATTACATTAAAGTGGTAATTTCCTATTTTTTTTCCTATTTATAAATACATAGAAAAAAATTCTTCAACAGTATCTACTAATGCATTCTAATTTTTTGAAAATATATGAAGAGTTTAGATGAAAAAACCTCTAAGTGCCATCTGAAATTTTTATCTAAAATTAACATTTTTCTCAGACTGTTGTGAGTAGTTTCAGTAATTTTACTCTTTGTGCAAAGAATAGGTAATTTTCATTGCATTAATAACTAAGTGAAGTTTATTTATAAACTAATTTCGAGAGGATCACGTGCTTATGATTGCTAGCGGCTGGACCCACATTATCCAAATCCCCATGCACCAATCAGATGATCCCTAATAAATACCCCGGGTTTCATATCACCACTATCTTCGCTTTGAAGAATCCCCCCTTCCACCCCTACTCCTTCCCTTTTCTAGATGAGTGACACGGTGGCCCAGCGCTTAGCGCAGTTGCCTCACAGCAAGAATGTCAATGGTTCTAGGCTTTACCAAACCAGCGGGTATTTTCTGTGCGGAGTTTGCATGTTCTCCCCGTGCTCAAGTGGGTTTTCCCCGGGTCCTCCGGTTTCCTCCCACTGATTAAAAACATGCAACCTAAATAATTGATTGATCAACTTTATAGACTTGCTCCCTATCTAGTACCTATCTCGTTAAAGAGTACTACCTGCACTTCAAACACTACGAAGGGGGAGTTCTCGAGATCTACCTGAGCTCGATCTCCCCTCTCGCCTTGCAACGGGAGGGAGCCCCGGGCTCGAGGATCTCATGAGCTCAGGGCTCTCTCCCGGGACAGCATGCCAAACAAGCTTTATAATTAATCATCTGCTGAGTGTGAACTCTTGAAAAATAAACATAGGAGGCTGAGAAAAACGCAAATTTTAGAGGAAATTGTCAGATGGCACTTAGAGGTTTTTGCATCTAAACTCTTCAAATATTATTTTAATGAACTTATTACAATAAAACTATTAAAAAATTCATTTATAAAACAATGGAGTTCAATGCCAAATACACTTTTCATGCTGAACCCGCCTTTGCCTTGATTTGCACGCTGATGTCTTCTGCTTTGTCCCCTATTCGTTAAGTGATAATATGTCAAATTTTTAAAAACCTGATTCATTTACAACATTTAATTGAAACATTTATTTCAGTTTGCTTTTTTGTAGCTCAACAATAAAACAAACAAACAAAAGGTTACATTTAAATAGAAATCACTTCACATTTAAAGAAATAAGAAAGTATTGTCTTAAATACTTAACTGCACACGGGTACACTCTCAAACCACAATCATATGTACTTCCTAAAATAATATTAACAAAAAGAGGAACAAATTGACTGCAAGGGAAGAAGCCCTGGATCAGTTTACATCTGTTGTCAAATTTGACAGGTTTTTTTTGTACTTTGTCAATGAAAAGCAATCGGATCCATCCACTCACATCCATTTAACATGTACTTACAGCAACTGCATAACACATACTTTAATATTTAAAAAAGTTTATTAAATAGCAATCAAATTGCTTTATATAACTAGAGAAAAATATTATTAGTGGAAATGATTCAGTTTGTTCCACACACATTTGGGTGTGTTTGACACACGTTTATACAGAATTTAATTTCTGGGTAATGCCTGACATTTAGATACTGTGGTTTCCCACCAGCACGTAAAACACGTCTGAAGAGATGATAACCACAGTTTTGGAATTTACACACACACACACACACACACAACTTGATCTTTTCAATTCAGGTTGGAAACTCTAGTTTTTATAAATAATATCAAAAACTACTATACAACACAAACCTATGTGTTGTATATCAGTGAAGCAACCCAAACTTTAACTTACTGCCATTTCCTGCTTGTCCCTCCACAAACCTATACGTGCTTCCTGCCAGATATTATTACACATTACAGAGAACAGGAAACAGTAACTAAAATGAGAATGGTCTGCACAAGAGCATCTCTGAACAGAAGCAGAAAACACACTCCTGTGTTTTAAAAACAGGAAACTGTCTCTGCAACTCACAACAGAAGACAACAGAAGAGATGCGGTCTAATGAATCTCAATTAATGCTGTATCGTTCAGATGCACAAAAGCATGGGTCCCTCTTGCCTTGTATCAAATGTTTAGGTGGTGTAATAGTGTGAAGAAAATGATCACGCTTTGGGTCCCTTAGTCTTACCTGGTATTACTGCTGATCATGTTCGTTCTTTTATGACCACAGTGTGCACATCTTGTGATGCTATCCATAACATCACAAAGCTCAAACTGTTTTCTTAAACATGGCTTTAATGAATTTACTCAAATGAAACAGCCTCCATGCTAGATCTAATAGTAAATTTAACATAGACAATTGGGATGTGCTGAATGCAGGTTTCATACACATTTTTACTACACAAATTCCAAGACTTTTCAATTAAACTTTCAGGTAAATACTCATGAACTAATATTTTATGTAATGTCTATGTACATGTGGTAAATAAGAAAAAAATGCAAGTTCAAATGCATTTGTCACAGCAAGGAAAGGTTCTCCCCACTTCCAATCACATGATTCACCTCACTCACAGTCACCCCAATTAGCATGATCTCCATCACATGGGTACTAACCAACTAACCGCTCTCCCTCAGGAAGCCAATATGGAAGTAACTAAAACTGCAATTCATCAACTCGCCTTGGGGGGCTGGCTTCAGGAAGTCCAAGTGCTTTCTTTCTGCATTGGTAAATTGGCCATTTTTACAGCTGATAAAAACAGGTTTACAGCCTGGTACAAACGATGGCTTTGGTGCATATAGCTATGATTACCCTTCATGACAACTGTGAGGGAGGTGAATTTTTTTTATAACTCATCCGTTTAGTTTTTATTAAGTTATATTAAGTCTGCATAATTAAGGGCATGGCCACTTGAGTGACAGCTAGCCCTCGCTGGTCGCTGTCTCGTCGCCTCAGCTGATTCTGGCTAATTAGCTGCTGATCTCGGCATGTGTTTTTGTTTTGGTTAATGTTTCTTTACACAGTCATTTGCCTTTTGGAATTATTTCCTGCAATTATCAGATGATATAGAATGCTTTGTGCACTTAATTGTGCTTACAAACTGTTCAAGTTGCCTCCATTTCCCAGGTGAGTGATATTATATACTTATTTACCATCTCTATAAATGTATTTGTTTTATTTAAGATCATTTATCATTTAAATGTTCTTTAGACCAGTATTGCGCTCCAGAATCTGACAGATTGATTAGCTGTAGGCTATAAAACAGTCATCTGAAGCGTTGTCATACAGTGTTAGTGCTGGATTTTATAAACAGCCTTGCATTTACTAACACAGACTATATCTGAAGGGTTTGATAGTAATTTGCGTTTTCCTCCTGTTGAAAAACATCATAAGAACAATGTTTAGTGGCTCCATGTGTTACAACGGTGTTTTTAAAAGTCTAAACACTTTATTGATATAGTGTACAACCAAGCACATGTGGTCAGAACACAAACGAGTCACAGGTAATGAAGTATTAAACGTTCTCCCAAAGTAAAAAGTCTGTCTAAGCCAGGTCTAAGCAAAATGCTGAGAATCCAGCATGCGTCTGTAGCTCCGCTTACTCTCCTCCTCTTTGCCCTTATTTGGTATCCCGCGATTGGTGCGATGATGCGCTAACAAAATGGCAACGATTGGCCGCACCTATACTTGTAGCTTCTTTTGCAATGTTCAGAAACCTATGGGTGACGTCACGGATACTACTGTACGTCCATATCTTTTACAGTCTATGGTACTAACATTAATCACTCCCGCACCTGCATGCCATCATCAGTCATCATTTTCAGCCCCATAAAACCCTGCACTCCGATTCACTCAGTGTCTGGTCTCATTGCATTCGAGAAGGATGAACTCATACGGTCAGTGATTCCTATACCTATCTGTTATGCTTACCTTGTCTGGTCCAGTTTATCTACAGTGTCTGTGTCTCTCCTCCTAGTGTGGTTTCCCTCCTGGTTGTGTGTCTCCCAATCTCCTCTGTGTCCATCTACACCACAGGTGTCAAAGCCAGTTCCTAGAGGGCCGCAGTTTAGTTCCAACTCTGCTTCAACACACTTGCCTATAGATTTTAAACAAGCCTGAAGCACTCAATTAGTTTGATCAGGTGTGTTTAATTAGGGTTGGAACTAAACTGTGCAGAGCTTCGGCCTTCCAGGAGCTGGCTTTGACACCTGTGATCTACACCATCAGTCTCCAGCTCCTACCATCCTGGTCCAGTGCTCATCGTCCTGCAATATCAAAGACTTTACCTGTTACTATACTACCTGTTCTTATCATCCAATAATAAACATTCATACTCACAGTTCTGGTCTCAGTCCCCCTCCTTGTGACAGTATTACAGCTTATCAAAAATATGCAACAATCTATGTAATTTGTTTATTTTTATAACAGTTTTATTATAATATTAGTTTAGAAAGTATCTTGCTGTCTGTGTGAAGCTATTTTAGAAATGTTGGGGTGTGTTTTAGACTTAATAATAGAATAGTAACAATTAGATTGTAGCACCCACAGTATCTTACTCCTGCAGTCAGAGATTGTTTCTGGACTCCACACTCAAAATGTAGCTTGAATTATGATGAATGCGAGTGAAAGAGAGGTGAATCTGTGACTTGCTTATTTTACCCCACACAAAGAATGTCACATGAAGAGATGAAATCGCAATTGTTTTTAAATTTTACGCAACATTATTATCTCAAATACACTCAAAGACAAATATTTATTAAACTAATTTCCATGACTTTTCCAAAACATTTTGGGCTTATTTGTTTTTCCAAAACTTTCCCACGCCTGAAAAATGCCCTGTCAAATTTCCATGATTTTTCTGGTTGTCCAGGACTGTATGAACGCTATGAATGACAGGTTTGTGTTGAAAAATCTACAGTCATTGTATGATGCTGTCATTGTGTATATGAACCAGATATTGTGAGAAATGAGCCCAGTACCTTGCTATATCTATAACACAAATAATTAAGGCAGCTCTGAATGAAAAAAAAAATCTGTGAAAATCAGACACTACAAAGAAAAGAAATGTGTGGGCTGTGTTGAAGTTAGTGATTTCATCTTTTAGTCATGAAATAACCCCAAGAAATACCCTTTGCCACCTTTTAATGCACTCTATGAATTAGTCATTGCAAACAATGGGACCTAACATACACCCAGAGCAATGTTTTTTCACTGTTTGCACTGTTAAAATGGAGCCCTATGATTTCACTATGCCATGAATTAGTCATTTCATTTCCATCTATCTGTAAAAACACTAGCTAGCTTGTTTAAAAAGAGTATGAGCAAGAAATATGGAACAGAAAAACTAGTAAACAAACATAACAAGAAAGTAGTTTCTGTTCTTGGTTTCAGTACTAAGAGGAAGATGTATTTGCGATGTTTCTGTTAGTTAGTTTAATGAACAAAATACCACATTTTTATGCTCAAATAGAGCTTATATATTGTAACAATGGGGTATATGCACAGCTCGTGCAATCACGAAAACTGAAATTAAACTCAAATTATAACAAAACTAATAATGAATACAATGGGCCCTATCATACACCCAACGCAATAAGGCGCAAGACATGTTTGGTGCGATTTGTTGCTTTTATCAGAACAGCGCAACTCTAATTTTCACGTTTTGCACCACGTTTTTTAAATAGCAAATTAATTTGCGCCAATTTGTGGACTCATGGACGTGCTGGTCAAAAATAGAGGTGTGTTAAGGCGCATTGTTGGCGCGTGGCTAATTTGAAGAACTGAAATTGACCTCCATGCCTCATCTCTGGAGGCCTTTTCAGTTTATTCATGACAATTTGCATTTGTATAATGTTATGATTATTTGCATTATTTATTATATGCATATTTGTATTTGTTTTAATAAAAACTAGTTTAGATTTGTCCACCTGTGTTTGAATATAACTTTTGGAAAGTTTTTTGACCACGCTTCGTTATTATTGTTCATTTATTCATTTGCTGGAAATTAGAACTGAATGTAAAAATAGTTTTGAAACAAATCTTTGTGCTTAACAAAGAAAATTAAATATGTAGGTTAATGGATCTCTTCAGTGGAGTGCGTACAACACCATTTCCTTATTCACGAAAGTAAAGGAGTAAAGAGAAAGTAGAGTCCGAATAGACAAGGTTCGTTTGTTTAACGGTTTTCTAATGCTAATGAAGCATTCAGTTTTTCCACTTACAAATTCCGCCATGTAAAAAGCAAATGCACCATGGTACGCTGCAACGGACTCTTAAAAGGAATGGGAGATGATAATCTGAATGGTTTTATGCTCAAAACACACCCATAACTCATTACGAGAATAAGCACAACCATGCTAGACCATGCGCCAGGACACAGAGCATATTTTTTCCTCCTTAAAATAGCCAAAGTGGATTGGGACACGCCCTTAATGCTTTTGTGCCATGTGCTTTAGACTTTGCGTCTAGATTGTTAAAATAAAGCCCAACTTGTTACATTGACATCATATTAACCAAAACCTTTGATTGCTAGCTAACACACTAGCCCAATTGCATGTGCTAATGAAACTAGTGAAGATATTATTACTACACACTTGTACAGCTAAGCAACAATTTTGTGGTCTTTGTACCATTAAAACCTAAGTTTCATAGCTTAAATTATTATAAATAGTTATTAATTTAATTAAGCTGCATAAATAAATATGAACAGACCTTATTTTAATTGTTTTTTTATTTTAAAAATAGATGCCAAAAAATTAAATAAACAAGTAAATAACAGGGTGAGAATGTGTTAAAATCTGAAAACGTGGTAAAAATCAGGCGAGGGCTTTTCTTTTTCTGGATCACTTTTGAAAACTGTCGGTTGGGTTTAGGTAAGGGAGTGGGTGGGTCAGTCTGTGCTTTTGAAAACACTATTGGATGGGTTTAGGGAAGGAGGAGGGTGGGTCAGTCGATCAGTCAGTCAGCCATTCAGTCAGTCAGTCAGTCAGTCATTCAGTCAGTCGACAGCGGCCTCTGGTGGATTTATGTGAGAACAGCAGGCGCGAATGGCACTCGTGAGAGAAATTTGAGATCAGAAAAAGCGTACACAGCAGCCTCTGGTGGATCCACGAAAACAAAAACTGCCAAAAAACGTAGCTCCCAAGACATATTTGGCGCTCTTCAGAAATGTATATATCGGTACGTTTTCAGAATGAGCCTGGGTTGTTTTAATCACACTGTAACCAAAATGTTTTACATTTTTTAAATGAAAAGTTTTATAAATTAAATGAAGACTACAGCAATAATAGCAAAGTTATATGTATACGAGTTAGCCACTCCCAATTATTTAAATGACACAGTATTGACCTTATTCTGCAAGGTGGAAGTTTGCTTTTTTGCAATTCTTTTAGAACTTCAGATTCAGTTTCCTTTGGGATACATGATTAAAAATAATAAACGGCATAAAACTATCAAACTACTTACTCTACAAACAGGTGTGTGCATGACTATACATAAAAAGGAGAATAATATAATTGGAAAAATATTAGTTTGCAACATCAAGCAGCATGACAAGCTGTTTTTAAAGTCTAAAAATCAATGGAAGTGAATTAAACCGGAAGTCTCGAGACATTAACCATCGTATCGGCAGCCAGCCCTAAAAGAAAAGATTTATATTTGTATAACCACGTGAACATCATTGTTTCAACAATGTAGTTACCTATACCTGTGAACAAGACTGAGATCTCACAACTTTTCAAATGATGTAACAACAGTAACACACTATATCCCTTAATCCCTTAACAAAGGGTCTGTTAGCCAAACAAGAAGCAGGTCCTCATAATGAGGAAACAAGGCAACCGCCGTTGAGGACAGGTAATACCAAGGTCATCAAAACTGTTGAAAACCTGAAAGCATTGCACAATTCTGCTACACAGGTGAGTGGGCCTAAAAACCCACATGTAACCCACATTTCCTTTCTATATGCATTCAACACTTTGTTATAAACACTCCATGTTACAAAGACTAAAAAATAGAAAAGAAAAAATGGAATTATGTTTAAAAAGCACATTATATTGTACTTACACAAAGGAATCAGGTCCGAAAATGAGAAAATATCCAGTAAGTGGCAGTTCTGTGGGCGCAAATGCCTTGTTGATGCTAGAGGTCAGAGGAGAATGGGCAGACTGGTAGATAGAAAGGCAACAGTAACTCAAATACCCACTCGTTACAACCGAGCTATTCAGAAGAGCATCTCTGAACGCACAACACATCCAACCTTGAGGCATATGGGCTACAGCAGCAGAAGACCACACCGGGTGCCACTCCTGTCAGCTAAGAACAGGAAACTTAGGCTACAATTTGCACAGGCTTACCAAAATTGGACAATATGGAAAAATATTGCCTGGTCTGATGAGTCTCGATTCCTGCTCCGACATTTGGAAAGTAGAGTCAGAATTTGGCATCTACAACATGAAAGCATGAATCCATCCTGCCTTATATCAACGGTACAGGCTGGTGGTGGTGGTGTAATGGTGTGGGGGATATTTTCTTGGCACACTTTGAGCCCATTAGCACCAATTGCTGACCATGTCTATTCCTTTATGACCACAGTGAGTGTACCTATGGCTACTTCCAGCAGGATAACGTGCCATGTAATAAAGCGTGAATCATCTCAGACTGGTTTCTTGAACATGACAATGAGGTTACTGTACTCAAATTGCCTCCACAGATCTCAATCCAAGCACCTTTGGGATGTGGTGGAACAAGAGATTGGCATCATGGATGTGCAGCCGACAAATCTGAAGCAACTGCGTGATGCTATCATGTCAATATGGACCAAAATCTCTAAGGAATATTTCCAGTACCTTGTTGAATTTATGCCACAAAGGATTAAGTCAGTTCTGAAGGCAAAAGGGGGGTCCAACCCGGTACTTGTAAGGTGTACCTAATAAAGTGTCCGGTGAGTGTATACTATAATTGCAGATTAACTATGTATATGCTTACCTACTCACTCATTCACTTTTTCTGATTTTGGTTGTAATGTAATAACATGCACCTTGCGTAAAGCTGCTTTGGAGCAATAATTATTACTACTCAAATGGACTTGAATTATATTGAATCAGCGTTGGATCTAGACGGTTCAGACGTCATATAGACTTTGTGCCAAGTCTTAAAAGTAAGAAAATCCAGTGATTAAATGACAGACAGATATGATATACGTCCACTTTTTAGTTATAACTGAAAGAAACATCAGCATATTCATGTTGGATGGGGGTAAAAAAAGAAGAAGACTTAAAAAGCTGAACTAAAATGAGATAGGATGAAGTGGTTACCAGATATAGATCTACCCAGAATGGAGAAATGGAAAGATGACACCACCGATAATGACCCCACAACCACAGTGGCAAGTCAATAGAACAGAGTTTCCCTCTAGTGGACATTTAGATCTTATGTGCTGATGTATGTGCCCTGAATTTATTTTAAATGCTAAATAATGAATCATATAGAATCAGAACAAAAACATTACAGAAAAATTCTATTAAATATTCTGTTGTAATGCTTGTGAAGTACCAAAGATATCAATTATCTAGAACTAAGAGAAGATTAAAAATATGCGTCTCAAAACAATTACGAATATTTTGGAAAGATCTCAAAAGTGAATAACAAAACTGGAGTGGGATAGCATCCTCACAAATTCTGTTGTGTGGCATATTGAATAGGTTTACAGGGTTTTATGGTGCTATTAGACCTTGCGAGTCCTAGTCACCATTACCCATCTGAAAAAGGCAAAAAATAGCTGCAATTTAATAATAATTAAGCATGAATTTGTCATGTTTAAATATTTGTAGGCTGTGTTATATTAAAAGTTCTAATTCTAATTGTATTTGATATTAGAAGTAGTCACACACTTTTGTAGTTTGTTAGCTTTTAATTAGTATGTAAAAGGTTATGGTGAACCTTTTCTTTGAATGCAGTGACATCACAGTTTGTAAATATAACTTTCTGATACTCAGTGGTTTCCTGCCAAAATGTCACCAGTCAGTTTTCCATGACACCACCAAACACAAACCAACAACTGCATTCATGCATGGTAAAATATTACCAGGGGCCCTAAATGGCACTCACTCAAATCAGAACATAAAATCATCATAAGTTCCTAAACATCCTCAAAGCCTTTATACGAAAAAGGTAAACACAACATGTGAAAAAATTTACCACCCACAGTTTTGGGGTTGGCACATATAAACAAGTATACTCAATCTGTTATGACATTTAGTTGATGTGTGCGGATCTATGCTGCCATCTTGTGTTCTCTGTGTGTGTGTTTATGCTTTTGTTTGAAGGAAGGCGGTTCCTGGAGGAAATTTGATGATGGACTCGATTGGTTCTCATCTCAACCTACCCTGAATAAAAGGACGTGCTGGAGCACTGAACTGGGCCTTTTGTGCCACAATGACTTAATAATAATAATAATAATAATAATAATAATAATAATAATAATAATTCCTTACATTCATATAGCGCTTTTCTAGACACTCAAAACGCTTTACATATTGGGGGAAATCTCCTCATCCACCACTAGTGTGCAGCATCCACCTGTGTTTTGCGTCAGCTTTGTGGGTCTTTGTGTTCCTCCAGCATATTTCTCTGTTTTGCCCATCATTGAGCACTATGCCAGAGAGAGGTGACTTTGCCTTGACGGTCATAACACAATCAGTCTGGCACACAAACAGGTTCCTCTCTGAAGTGATCGTGCAGTCCCTACAACCATATTTGGATCAAACAAATATGCAGCCATTTGGTATTTTGGATTAACATACAGCCTGATCAGAAGTACTAATGAGTTAAGCAATAAGCCTTCACCTATCATAATACTTTATAACAATCAATTATACAGTTGAAATGGAAAGAACTTTGTCTAAATAGGAAACCATTTACCATTTACTGTCCCTCAAGTGGTTCCAAAAACAAAAAGAATGAACGACACATGTGAAATCTGTCTAATATGTGTATTTGATGACTAGTCTAGATTTGGACTATTTTTTTTAAAGATTTTGTCTATTAGATTTTCAATGACAGCACAATTTTAGTCTTGGTTTAGCAAAGCTGTCTGTGTTTACATGTATTTAACACTAAATTGATTCAGAAACCCCTTTTTATATTGGGTAAAAACACAATGAATGTCAAAGGCTACTGGTTTCCATTATCAAAATACTGTGGTTTATTTAGTGTTAAACAGATTAAAGAAACGCAAACAAGATTGAAGCCAGTGGAGGGGAGTAAATGATGATAGTTTAACATAAATATAGAGTTAATGCTTAAAATGTCTTTTTAGAGGTACTAGATCAAGTCTACTTCACATCTAACAGTAAAATATTTCAATGCTTGAACTCCATTTAGGAGTTTCCAAGAGAATGAATAGTTCTAAACAGAACCCTTGTGTAAGTACTGTGATTTAAAAAATCCAATAGTGTTTTGTACAATCAAATGTTTAAGTTTATTTACGGATCAATCAATGCAAATAATAAAAAAAAACATTATTTTGCACCAAAGAATCTTATTTATACTAAAACTTGCAATATATTAAAGTTCATGCTTGTTTAGATATTAGAGATGAGAGTGAGCTAAATTTAAGCCCCTGTGCTCTAGGACAGAGCTATTCTGAGAGTGGCACTCAGTCAGGCAGCCAATTGAAAGCTGAAGTATGTATAGAGTCAAGAGTGGACAGATAACACATGCAATGCTGTTTCTAAACTGAAAGCTTTTTGTCCAAAAGGATTTTTGTCAATGAGCTCATCTTCAGGAAACATCAGCAAGTACCTGATTATTTTACTTTCTTGTAACTATGACATGCAAAAATGTATTATCTCTACCCTTTTCTCATGCTTTCATTAACTTGTTTCTCTTTTTTTAAGGAATGTTGGATGTATTAATAATTGGAGGAGGTCCTCATGCTCTAACCATCGCTACATTGCTCTCAAACCCTGACAAACCTCTCTGCCAAGCTAGCATCCTTCAGGGAATTCAACTCAGCAAAACCAGAACTAAAAGTGTACATCACAAAAACAAAAAGAGCACCTCCAGTGAGTCAAACAGTTTCTAACGTGGACAGCTATTTGGTTTATTTCTTCTATACAGTATATCTATTTCTATCCTTTAGCCCTATTCTTCTTTCCAACAGAGCAAGTGTCTGGCACAGAAAATGAGACCAAATGTCTGCCATGTCCTCCAATACACTTCAGAGTGGTGGATTCTTATGGAAAATGGACATCTCTTTGGGAAAGTCAGTTCACTGCCCTGAACATCCCTCACCTTCGATCACACACGCTGGTACACACAGATCCATTTAATAAGGTAATTCAGCACTGGAAAGCATGTGTTGATATATGATTTCCATGACTGTGAAAATGCGAAAGGAATTGTGAAATCAATCAGTCAGAGATTTGTGCCTAATTTTTGGATGAATAAATCAAAAGTAAAACCACAAAAGTAAAAAAAAGTAGTGGTGTAAAGGAATCACAAATCTCACGGTTCGGATCACATTATGGTTTTTTAGTCACGGATCGTACCATTTTTTTGGGTCAGCCAAAAAGGGGAGGAGACTAATGTAATTTGCTTTAATGTAATTTGCAAAAACAGTACTGCAAGAAACATTTGATTTTAACAAACAAAACTCAGAACCTGTAATTTTATCAAAAATAAAATGAATAAATAATCAGCTGAATAAAATAAATTGTACAATATTACAATATAAATTGTATAATATGTTAACGCTAAATCTACTCAAACAATATAATTTGTACAATTCATATTTATTTTAGTCTTATTTTCAATAAATGATTCAGTTATTCACTCATAAAACTTCATTCTTCATTGCTAAATGTGTCATTATTCAGTGGCATATTTTGATGGCTGGTAATTGCCATTTATTGGTAAAATTATATAATTGCTGCCTATGACAGTGACAGTGATAATCTTTACCATAAACATCAGTGGTTATATCTAAACTATAAACTGTTATCCCAGTACCAGTGATGGAAAGAGTACTGAAAAAATCATACTCAAGTAAAAGTACCATTACGTACTTGCCTAAAAATTGATGCGTTTACATGCAGTTTGTGCAGGGATGTGTAAACGTAACATTCTGTAGTGCATTTAGTGATCTTCCTTCATTCATTTGTTCCTTCACTCCTCCCTTTATTCGTTTACTTATTCATTAATTCCGGCAACGCAGTGGCGCAGTAGGTAGTGCTGTTGCCTCACAGCAAGAACGTCGCTGGGTCGCAGGTTCGAACCTCGGCTAGGCTGGGTCAGTTGACGTTTCTGTGTGGAGTTTGCATGTTCTCCCTGCGTTCGCGTGGGTTTCCTCCGGGTGCTCCGGTTTCCCCCACAGTCCAAAGACATGCAGTACAGGTGAATTGGGTAAGCTAAATTGTCCGTAGTGTATGAGTGTGAATGAGTGTGTGGATGTTCCCAGAGATGGGTTGCGGCTGGAAGGGCATCCGCTGCGTAAAATCGTGCTGGATAAGTTGGCAGTTCATTCTGCTCTGGCGACCCCGCAAGGGACAAAGCCGACAAGAAAATGAATGAATGAATGAATTCATTAATTCCATTGTTCCTTCCTTCATTTAGTTCTTTGTTTATTCATTCATTTCTTTGTTCCTTAGTTTATTCAGTCCTTCCTTAAATCTATCCTTCATTCATTTGGTCCTTCATTCCTTCATTAGATTGGTCCTTTCGTCCTTTGTTCAGTCGTTTCTTCCATTCCTTGTTCGGTCCTTCATTCATTCTTAATTTGTTCCATTTAGTGATTGTTTGAGGCTGTTTGGCAATTTCAGTCATCATACAGTCAACATCATTTTTTCATCAGTGATATGCATCTAAACCAGGGGTGTCCAATCTCGGTCCTGGAGGGCCGCTCTCCTGCATAGTTTAGCTCCAACTTCCTTCAACACACCTGCCTGGAGCTTTCTAGTATACTTGATTAGCTGGTTCAGGTTTGTTTTATTGGGGTTGGAACTAAAATATGCAGGACACCGGCCCTCCAGGACCGAGTTTGGGCAGCCCTGATCTAAACAGTCTCTGGGTCATTGAGTGTGATGACTTTGTACATCTTCTTGGACATTTTTAATGCTTCCAAAAAGTTTTCTGAATTTATAAAAGCACCTATGTCGTGAGGTTGTTCTTTATGATGCAATTTACTTTCTATGTTCAATTTGATTGGACAGGATTCACAAGACAGATTTTTTACTCAGCCAATCCTCATAAACAAGAAAAAAAATAAAAATAAAATAGTGACTATAGTAGGAAGGAAAATGGAGTAAAAGTACCGATACAACACTAAAAACGTACTCAAGTGAAAGTAAAAGGGCACATTTTTAAAACCACTTAGTAAATTACAATTCCTGAGAAAAACTACTCAATTACAGTAATTGTAGTATTTGTCATTTGTTACTTCACACCAGTGCCCAGTACTTCTGTGTTATTTGACTGTTTGTAACTTCATAACTAACTCAAAAGACAAAACTGAATCTTTCTTGATTTTTGCGTTTTTCAAACACAGACTTGAATGCAGCAATTAGAAGGATTAACAAACATCTGCTTATCACAATCTTTTATAATTCATGTTGCGTGGGTGCTGAGATCGCGATCTTTTAATGAATAATCATGCAGCTTACACTGACTGCATTAATGCAGGCTAAACAAGGAGTGACAGAAAACATCTTTAATCTAAGAAACCCACCACATCCTGAATAACCTACATATCATCATTATATTTTACAGGAAAGCCTGAATGCTTTCACACATGTGATTTGAATGATGCGAGATGCTATCTCTCTGCAATTGTCAGGGCTTATTATGCGGTCTCTGTCGCCATCTTGTGGATGAACATTGTCAACCGTCTTTCTCAAAGATGGCCATTGACGTGCTGTGTCTCAGAAATTAAAAATATTTAAAAATAGGCACTATCCTAATAAATAAATTGCAACTACATTCTCAACTACTACCTAGTTTTTTTACCTACTGTAAATTTCATGAGGCCAGTAATTGATTTTAGAACACGTAAATGTGTTAGACTATTGAAACAGTATCTTAAAATCAAAGGTCAAAGGTTGTAGGTTGTCTTTTATACTTTGTTGTAACATTTTACATTGGTTAGAGATGAACAATGTACAAACAATAAACCAAGTGATGTTGCTTATCAAAGGTCTAATAGTTTCTGCATCTCAATAGAAGGCCTTGCAGGACTTTGTGCTGGAGCAAAATCGGGAGGCGGAACTGCACAGTCTACCTGAGCATATGTACATTCAGGACGAGCATGCCTTTTTCAATGACAATCGCCTGGGAAAGAAAGACAAAAAGCTGCTTAGCACAACAAAAGGCCTGCAGAAAAACCTGTATTTCAGTCTTCCAGGAACACAGCTCAGTATAGACTTCTTCCAGGAGCAGGTCTGAGCCTCACTCAGCATGAGGAATTGAAAGGAATGCCTGACTAACAATAATTAATAATAAACTGATTGTGAAAGATTGGCTTTAACAGCACTTCTGGTGGCAAGAAAAAGCTGCATGATACAAATATGACCAATTATCTCATTTGGAATGCTATGCGTGTTAATACTTAAAGAGTTTTAAGTATCCCCGAAGACTCACTTTTTTAGACTTGCCTATTTGTGAGGTCTAGGTGTTTAATCGGTTTATACGTTTCTGACTTGTTTTTTTTTTAAATATATATAATTTTTATCTTTTGCATAACTGTTTTTTATGCTTTTTTCAGTTTTTTTCCTTGTATTTTTTAAGTGTAAAGTGCTTTGAGAATTGAATTGAACAAAAATATATTTTTATTATTACTTGCACTATGGAACTTGCATTAAGAAAAACCTAAACTATGGATGACAATGCAAAGGACTTCCACTCAGGTTCGCAAATATGACCTGGAGAGTGTCTTAATCAGAGCCACGGTGGACAGGATTATCCCAGTCTTAACTGAGGATGAGAGCAAAGTGAAGTTTTTCAAGGTGACGCTACACACTGGGGAAATCATAGAGGCGAAATCAGTGGTCATGGCGACAGGGCCCTCAAGGGCGCAGATGGCAAACATCCCATGCTGGGTGCAGGCAATCCAGGAGAACTACCCAGAGGAAAGTCTCCGACACACAGTGCAGCTCATGCATAACTTCTGTACACATGAAGAGCAGGGTGAACATTCTTCAGGTGGGCTTCTGACCAATCATATCTAAAGCCAGCTAAAATAATTAACTTGCATAATGTATTAGGATGATGTGAGAATGTATTAGAGCCGAAAATGAATACGATCATTTCCTCAGGTTCTCCTACTGTGTGTCAGATGGGTCAGAGGGTTATGGTGGTAGGTGGAGGTTTGACCAGCGCCCATGTTATTTCCATTGCACTGAAACAGGGTGCATGTCATGTGACCTGGGTCTTACGTAAACACTTACAGGTAAGTCCAATATTAACACTAGATCTTATAGAACTTATTGCACAAACTTTCTACATGAAATTAACACAAGCTTAAAGTTAGCAACTCATAGTCTATGTTCATAATGTTGACATCTATAGGCTACTGGAAAACAATGCCAGTGTTATAATAATTATAGATAAATAAAAAGGTCTGTTGGGGAAAATTCTGAGATTAGCTTGAAAAGCCTAATGTCTGAATGTTTAAAAAACTTTAAGTGTTTAACAGTTTGAAAGTGTTCAAGTAAATATTTATCAACATTAAAAAAGCATGACATTTCAAATATTGCCACTAGATGGCTACAGTGGATAGCTAATTTGGTTTTTGAAAGTAATGTTATTGTCCATTTAGATTTCGGGGCAATATATTGCACAACAAAACTAGTTATTGTTACCTAAGGTAAATGATTCGTCACCCAGTTAGCCAAACAATCCCAGAGTGGCCAATGTCATGACCCAAAAGTTAGGTTTTAAGTTAAATTAATTAACTGAAAGGGTAAATGTAGTGATTAACAATGGCTATTTTACAGATAAATACATAACGTATATGAAAATTTGCTCTTAGTGACATTAGCAATTATCTGTGAAATCTATCAATCACAGAAATAGTCTGCAATTTCTACAATCCAAAATGTTATTTTTACCTGTCACGAAGCAAAAGTTAGTCATCTTCCTCCAGTGATAAAAACATTTAACAAACTTCAACCATATCTGCTTTCTTATTCCTTTTAAACCAGCTGTTGTAGTCTTTGTGGACAAATAATCCGCGAACATTTCGTACTTTTAAAACTCTAGAAACGCCTCTGAGTTCTGATTTCTTAGCTTCCGGCTTCCCATGTATGGACTAACAGTTTAAACAAGCAAAATTATTAATAATCATTAATCCACTTCAAAATGCTTTCTGGTTGGTTAAGCTGATAATTAATCACTTATTTAATTTTATTTATTTATGTAATTATTCATTCACTCATTCATTCATTACTGTTTATAGAAGCTACAGCTATAAGAGAGCTTTTGGGAGAAAATCCCAGGTAGCAAAGAATTCTGGCCCAGATTTGGCATAAAGCTGGAAGAGCAGGCATTCATCTGGCACTGGCATACAGCATGTGGGCCAAACATGGCCCAGGTTTGGCAGAGGTGACACCGTCTTTAAGGCGGCACACACGATTTGGGCCAGATTTAAAATGTAGTATTTTGCCCAAATGTTAAAAATTGGTATGTGGGCCACATCCGTGTGGTGCTAAATGTCTTGACCAACATTTAAAATACATTAAAATAATTTTAAGTAAAGAAATTTTTTTTACCAATTAAGTCGCTTTGAGAAAAAACATTTCCATAGTGTGCCTAAAGCGCAATGCTTCATAGGTTTATCAGTTTCATTTTAATGATGACACACCAACCTACTGTATCTGGCCCAGTTGTGAGTTGTGACTTGGTTGTGACCCAGTCTATGGTTGGACCTTGTCTGGAAGCCAGACTTGGTCCAGTTATGTACCGTAATTCACTGCAGCATGTGGGCCAAGCAAAACCTGATTATGTGGGCCAGAGCTGGGCCAGAGAAATTTTTATATGTGGGATGGTTACAAAACCTTTACAAATAGGCTATTGAGAAGAGATTACAGAGCCATGAATATAAAATAATTACATGGTTGTGAACAAACACTTATTATACATATTATTGCATTACAATGCCCATTGCATAATAAATAAAGATATAGTTAACTAATTAAATGAGTATATAAATCTACTCTGGTGAAAATAATCACTGTATGTTTTGCTCTGTGGTAGCTGAAGCAGTTTGACGTTGGGGATGTCGAGAGTCTTATTGGACGCTATTCACATGTTGAGCATGGGATCAAATTGGATGGCCTGGCCTACTTAAAGCAGTTCTATAATGAAAGAAGTCTTTATAAGAGACTAGTAATGATAAAACAAGCCAGGAAAGGAGGAGCAGTGACCCCTGAGGCCTATGCACAACTTCAGCCTTTTATTCAGAGCGGAAAGCTACTCATCAGAGCTCACTGTCAGGTTGGTCAGACTTTTTGCTGTACTGCAAGGCTGCTGTGCTCGCATTATTAACCACTCATCGGTATTCTGTGTTTTATCTTAAGGTGACTGAAGCTAAATGGTGTTATGAGTCCCAGAAATGGAGGGTCTCCTTGTGCAGTGGCGAACAATGGAGAGGAGAACAGATTTGGCTGGCAACCGGCTGCAAGCTGGATGTCACTCAGGACCCTTTACTCTCTGATGTCAAAAGACAATTCCCCATTAATGTGAGAATATAATAATTTATAACGATTGCATTATTCAGTTTCAACATATAAACATAAAATTATAGGGCTGGATCCATTATTTTATTAAAAACATTGTGTAAAAAAACTATTTAAAATACAATAAAACACAATTTAAAAAAAGTAAACAAGCTAAAAGTTACAAAAAGTTTGGGAAATAAATTATATATAATTTATATTAGCGTAAATATTTTCTTTCTAATAATTGTCATATATGAAGGGTGAATCCATTATGATATAAAACAAATTGTGTAATTTTTTTTTTTAAAACAATAAAATGTTCAAAGTCAACAAGCTAAAAGTTACTAAAAGTACGGGAAATAAATTATATATCATTTACATTAGCATAAATATTATCTTTTTTTAATAATTGTTATATATACTGCACACACACACACACACACACACACTATATATATATATATACACACACACACACACACACACACACACACACACACACACACACACACACACACACACACACACACACACACACACACACACACACACACACACACACACACAGTTGAAGTCAGAATTATTAGCCCCCCTGTTTATTTTTTCCTTAATTTCTGTTTAACGGAGAGAAGATTTTTGCAGCACATCTCTAATCATAATAGTTTTAATAACTCATTTCTAATAACTGATTTATTTTATCTTTGTCATGATGACAGTAAATAATATTTTACTAGATATTTTTCAAGACACTTCTATACAGCTTAAAGTGACATTTAAAGGCTTAATTAGGGTATGTAGGCAGGTTATTGTATAACGATGGTTTGTTCTGTAGACTATCAAGAAAAAATATATAGCTTAAAGGGGCTAATAATTTTGACCTTTTTAAAAAATTAAAAACTGCTTTTATTCCAGCCGAAATAAAACAAATAAGACTTTCTCCAGAAGAAAAAATATTATCAGACATACTGTGAAAATCTTCTTGCTCTGTTAAACATTTTTTGGGAGATATTTAAAAAAGAAAAAAAATTTCAAAGGGGGGGCTAATAATTCTGACTTCAACTGTATATATATGACTAAAATAATTTTAGACAAAATTAGAGAAAATATTTGTATATATTTGTTTGATATTTGATACATCACATCTTTATGGAATATGTATGTCACGTTTTATGATAAAAGTTCTGTGATTTTCATATATGGAATAAAACAGTAACTAAGAAATTGTACTAATAACAGAATATATTTTTTTAAAAGTTATAAATGTGAGCATACTCATTGAAATAATTCCTTGACTTTTTATACTAATCATATATTTTATTAAAAAAATAACTAAAAGACTGTAGATGTTTTGATAATGTCAATTATTAATTTAGAGGTCTTTGATTATTGCTTATCAAAAATGATACAGAAGTATTCATAGCATTAAAATACAACTCAGTTTTATTCCCTAGTCTGAGCTCAATAGACTTATTTCCCACATTTTCCACACATTTATTTCTTAAAAGTGAGCATAATTTTTAAAATGATTTTTCATGTGTATATTTGATGACTATAAGTTAGTAAATCAGCACAAAGTAAAGCATTTGTTGCTTGACAGGTCCTGGAGGGCTGGCCATGCATAGCAGAATCCCTGAATTGGACAGCAGGATGCCCTCTCTATCTGATGGGACAATATGCAGCACTTCGGGTGATTTTATATTATATGCTTATGTAATATGACCAAGTGTAAAATAAGGTGAAAGACGTGAGTCATCATACTGTGAGTAATCATTGAGATATTTGCTATTGTTCAGCACGCTAACACAATATCATATTTAAGACTGCAGATACTACTTAGGGTGTGTTCACATTTTTTCACATCAGTTCGCAGTTTTGGTTTGATTAACTAAATAATTTAGCATTGACAAAAATGCTAAAGCAACTTTTTTACTTTTGTCAAAAACGTGTGATGCCACTAAGTAAACACTTATGACATTCACAGAGTTTGTGATGAAGATGAGGTTGTTTCTTCATGCAAAATAGATTTGAAATTAATTAAATTTAGCTGCTTTATTTCAGCGGTTTAGTGAAGGCGGGTCATTTTTGATCCAAAGACTGAATGGTGTATAAAGAATTCTAAGACAGCAGGAGGGTTATAGTAACCTCAGTTGCTGTTGCTCTGTTAGTACAGTTAATTTGAATGAACGTAAACCCGAGCTCGAGGATATTCTGAGCTCAGTGCTCACTCCTGGGACAGCATGCCAAATACGCTTTATTAGCAATCATCCGCTAAGTGTGAACTCATGAAATTGCGTTTTCCCCCACCACATCTTTAAAAAATGGGTTTATTTTAACCCAGTATTTTGAATGGTGTTTCAGCGCTTGCCTGGTGGTACTGACAGGGCTAGCGGTTACATGGTCTTTCATCTCGTTTTACGCTTGAACAGTTAACTGAATGTATTGTAATTTCATTACAAATATGATGCTGTAAAAGGAACCTTATGAAATTGAAAATAGTCACATTAAGCTTTCGCCAGAAGTTTATCATTGGCTGAAAAACACTAACTTTGCACACAGCCCATACAAGCACCAAAATGTGTGTGCTTGTAAATCTTGTACATTTTTTTAATGACTGTTAGGGTTAGGACCAGGGCGGACTAATAAGCGAGGCAAGCAGCCACTTAGGGCCCCGGGGAATTAAGGGGCCCCGATAAATGACAAAAAGCCTATATTAATCATAGCCCTTTTAAAAAAATTTCTATCATATGTTGTAAAATCTGTATATAACCATTAAGAGTAGTAGGGTCTGTTCAAATAAAATAATTTTGCCCAATGAAAATTAATGGCTGCTAATACACGAACTGCAATTATTCAATTCATTTAGTTGGATTGATCATGAATTCAATTAGCTTTTTTTTATTTATAGCAAAATGTATTCACAAAAATGGCTAATTTAGTTTTAATAGCTGCAAATTAGTTAGTTAGAACTTAATTAATTGCATTCAAATTTACATTAAGAGGATAAAGATTCTGGTAAATATTAAATGATATGATATATACTTTAAATATTTGTATATACTTATACTGTATATGTATATACCCATTTCTGGAATTGCTTAGGGCCCCCAAATCACTAAGTCCGCCCCTGGTTAGGACTGCTTTTTTGACTTCACAATCTTAAAACTTTAAGATATAAAAATACTATCATATTTACAGACCTACAGTGAATGCCAAAAGCCCTTTATGATCCATTGTTTTGCATATACAATAAGCTCTGTTGCGGCATAGAAAATATTACAAATTTCATAAAAAATGCACTAAGATAATGCCTGTTTAATACTTTTAGGTTTAGTCTTAAAATTACACTATGAACACGAAGTAAATTTCTTTAATTGCACAAAAAACCTCAATTTCAAGTGTGAACATGCACTTAATGATAATAACTATGAAATATCCACAGGTTGGGCCACATGCTGTGAATCTTGCAGGGGGTCAAGCTGCAAGTATACGGATTTTCAAAGACCTCATAGCTCAACACAGTGGAGATGAGAGTAAAAAAGCATGCATGGAGAAGACCTGCACTGAAGAGTACATTTCACACATGCATGGTCTCATGTGGCTGTAATACACCTGAGGAGAGAGGAGGAACCAGATCAACAGTCTCGAATATCTGACAGCTTCAAGGAAGAGAATGATTCATACAGGAAATGCTGAGAACAGCTTTAAAATGTCGCTTTAGGACAGAAGATGACTAATAAATTGCTCCAGTTTTGTTAAGAGGCTCTCATTTTCTTAACCTACCATGTCATATGTAAATGCACAGTCACTCTTTTGTGGCTTACAATATTGCATAGTCATTGTGACATTGTGACTTGCACTGCGCCTTTAAATAATCCGAATCTGAAGAGATGTCATCTGTAAAGGAAGTAAACCATGGCAAACCCAAAACGTCAACACAGTATAAAAACACACCTGTCGTAGCATGAACTACTGTATATATATAACAACGAATATTAGTGTAGTGGGCATTTGTGTATAAATAAGCGTCTTGATCAGTCTCGGTGTATTTGAGCGCTCGCAAACTGAGAGCTGAAGCTATATTTTGACCATAGGGATATATAAAGGTGTTTATGATGATCAGAAAAGTTTCTAAGGTGGTTTTGAGCGTCGAACAGTCTGAAGGAGTCGGGGCTCGAGTTCGCAGGAGTATTGGACGGAGAGAGGTAAGTTTTGTTTTGATATTAGCATCATTACTATTACGGCTTTGCTTGTTTGTTGTTGTTGTACTATTATTATTTTGAAATTTATCACAGTTGTAAAGCACAAAATTAATTATGTTTTCCAGCTAAAAAATCTGGACCCTTTCTTGATGTTGGATGAATTCTGTATCGCCAAACCAGCTGGTTTTCCTGATCATCCTCACCGTGGATTTGAGACGGTAAGCTATTTATTTGACAGGAGCAAAGAAGCTATTAGATCGATAAATTTTACACTATGAATCACCACACTGCTGCGAATGGAAAAGACGACACGTGTTGTCAAATCTATGCAAGTCAGATCAAATTAAATGAAGTGAATAGCCTGCTAATATTGCTAACAAATAGTTTAAGTTGTTTAAAATCAGAACGAACAACACCCTATATTCCGCCAGAGGGCGTATGGTGGCTCATAAAACGATTTTCGTATTTGGATGTATTCAGTTCTCAGCACATTTATTTTTGTCTTAAGAAGACACTGGTACATGTCAATGTTTAACTGTATAACTCTATTAAGCGACTTATTTTTCTGACATACAGTGAGAAACCCGTTCACTGTTAAATGTAGAATGACAACGGTTGTGATTGGTTCTCGCATAACATCGATGATTAAAGTAACGCGTACAGCGTAATGACGTTTCCTGTCATGATGAACGGTGTTTATACAGCAGCCTGAATAAAAACTATTTTTAGAGACAAGGATCAGCGTGCACTTTTTTTGTAAATTAGAGGAGGAAACACCTGTTTTTTGAATGCACATATACCCAAATGTTTTGGTTTGATGTTGAAAGTCTTATATTTAAACTTGAAAAATTAAAAATTCAGTCTTCTTGTAAAGATGATTTTGATATACAATAATAATAAATCTTTGGAGTAAAATTTGCTTATTAGTTTGATTATATATGGGAAGTACCATGTACACAAACTAAAATGGTCCAATGATAAACCTAACATTTATTTATATATTTAAATTTGATATTAAGCATTATATCCAAACCCTAAAAGACATTAAAATAAAAAAGCTATAAGGATGTGTGCAATTTTGGAATCATTTTCTTATGCAAATTTCTTGTAATTTATATATCCCCTGTAATTTATTTATTTTTGTTTTTTTGTTCTCTATTCATTTGTTCCTTTGGTGTGAAAATAATTGTAAGCACTGTATTCCTCTTGTTCTTTTTATGCAATAAAGACACAGCAGCCTGAATGATTATATATTACATTTACCACCTATATAATGATATTGAGCGTCTTCAACATTAATTTAATTTAAAATACACCAGGAAAAGGTAAAAAATGGGGAAATGTGTCATCAAAATGAGAGATTAGATACATCAGTTTGTCCACTAGAGGGCTCGCAGGTTCTTAAAAAATTTAGCCAAAGTTTTAGGGCAGCAGAATCGCACAAACTGTCTTTAGGTCTCTCTTAGCTTTAATGATGTTTATTTAGTAATGTACTACTAAAACCACACAAAAATTCACTTTTGGCTGGCATGCGTTTAACCTGTTATAACCATGTTATAACTATATATATTTATATATATATATATATATATATATATATATATATATATATATATATATATATATATATATATATATATATATATATATATATATATTTATATATATATATATATATATATATATATATATATATTTATATATATATATATATATATATATATATATATATATATATATATATATATATATATATATATATATATATATATATATGATTAATGATGTTGTGACATCAAACAATGCACAAATATGTTTTTGCTTGAACACAATGGATACATTTTTCATTTGTTTAGAACAGGGGTTCCCAAACTTTTCAGCCCACGACCCCCAAAATAACAATGCCAGTGACTCACGACCCCCAATGTTCTCTGAGGTGGTTATAGATATATAATCCTTGCACGCAATGGCACACACATACCAATAGGCCCAAGTCTATTCATCGTTTAATTTTGGAGAACGCCACTCGGAGACCATCCTCCATGTTCAGTTGTGGCCTTTATTTATTTTGATGTACATGATGTAAATGTGTCAGAAAGTTTAACATGGTGCCATAAAATCGATGTGCTGCATCTGATGCTATTGCTGTGTCTTTAATATAAAGTAACCACCACAGGGGTGGCAAAAAATAAATAAATAAATAAATAAAAAAAAGCGAAAGGCTGATGGCTTTTTATGTGCATGTTGTTTTTTACAAACAGACCCCCCCCCTCCTCATTGTCCTGTGACCCACTGTGAAACCACTAAGTTACTATATAGAATATTCATAATGGTAACTTAAGGCTGGGCGATTTGGCCTAAAATCAAAATCTCGATTGATTAAACATTTTACAATAATGGACATTTAACGGACTGAATGGAATGAAGGGTGCATTACTTGATTTTAAAATAATTGAAGGAAATATACACTATCTATGATTATTTATTGAACATCAACGTTGAACAACTGAAATTAAAACACACATTGCCTAAAACAAACAGTCACTCTTTTCTTATAAAAAAGTGAAAATAAATAACTTGCACAACTAAATAAATTATTTTTAATGTTTTTCATATTAAATGTAGAAAATAAGCAGCATCTCTTCTAAATAAAATTAAATAATATTGCAAATTAAGGCTCAAGAATAGGTCCATTATCCTACTTGACCAGAGATCAGATCTTTTTTCTTTCTTTCTTTTATTTTCTTTCTTTCTTTCTTTCTCTTTTATTCTCTTTCTTTTCCTTCTTTCTTTCTTAATTTTTTCTTTCTCTTTTTCTTTCTTTCTCTTGCTTTCTTTTTCTTTCTTTCTTAATATTTTTTTCTCTTTCTTTCTTTCTTTCTTTCTCTTTTATTCTTTTTCTTTCTTTCTTTCTTTTAATATTTTTCTTTATTCCTTTTCTTTC
This sequence comes from Danio kyathit, assembly GCA_903798195.1. Lineage (NCBI taxonomy): Eukaryota > Metazoa > Chordata > Actinopteri > Cypriniformes > Danionidae > Danio > Danio kyathit. The sequence goes on along the minus strand of LR812529.1, from coordinate 34,159,147 downwards.
TTTCTTAATTTTTTCTTTCTCTTTCTTTCTTTCTTTTTCTTACTTTCTCTTTCTTTTATTCTTTCCTTTTTATTCTTTTTCTTTCTTTCTTTCTTTCTTTCTTTCTTTCTTTCTTTCTTTCTTTCTTTCTTTCTTTCTTTCTTTCTCTTTTATTCTCTTTCTTTTCCTTCTTTCTTTCTTAATTTTTTCTTTCTCTTTTTCTTTCTTTCTCTTTCTCTTGCTTTCTTTTTCTTTCTTTCTTAATATTTTTTTCTCTTTCTTTCTTTCTCTTTTATTCTTTTTCTTTCTTTCTTTCTTTTAATATTTTTCTTTATTCCTTTTCTTTCTTTCTTAATTTTTTCTTTCTCTTTCTTTCTTTCTTTTTCTTACTTTCTCTTTCTTTTATTCTTTCCTTTTTTTATTCTTTTTCTTTCTTTCTTTCTTTCTTTCTTTCTTTCTTTCTTTCTTTCTTTCTTTCTTTCTTTCCCTTTGAAGAAGCCCTTTGACACGATAGTACGCCACAAAGAAATTGAAATCTGTATGTATCCAGTATCATCTCTGGCAGTTTATATCCTCAAGTACTGTTCGCACAGTGTTTCAGGATGTACGGTCATTAAAAACGCTTCCTTCAAAATGACAGTGTTTTGGCCAGAACCAGTCCAGAGAGTATTTTCTGAAACTTGACTAGAGAAAAGCCGATCAACTCACTTAGCCTCAGAGTTTGTCTCTTTGATTATTTATTCACAACATCTGATGTACCCATTTGTTTACTCACAGTTTGGCAAGGTCTCTGGCACAAACCGTCCCTATGGAAAGTGGGTCTGTGCGACTGTGGAAATCATTAAGACTTGTTTATGGGTTTGAAGTCATCATTTGCCAGCACTTTAATCTCAAACACTATAGAGAATGACTCACTCTGTGTGTCACCTTCTTTCATGAATGGATTTTTCTTCCAATATTTGTTAGCATAATTGAGAGATTTGCCTGGAAACTGACTCATTAAGTGAGCACTCTCAAGCCAAATCCTGTAAAAAAAGAAACATTTATTCTCTCTCTGGTAAATTTGTTATGCAGAGATGTATAACGCACACAAACAATATACAACAGACTTCGGTCAGGATATATGCAAACTAAACGAGACTTTGAGGGATATAAATGTACTTTCTAGAGGTTTAATTCAAGCAGAATCAGAGTTTTTTTGCCTGAGAAATGCAGGTGTGCTTGCTGTGAATGGTCATGTGACCCTCATATCACAGCTGTGCTTCAAGATCACAGGCTGCCTGTGGCCATGGGTCAAGCAGACCTCAAAAGTCAAACGTTGACCTTGTACCCTGCCTCCTGCATCCCACTGAGAGCAACACTGTCTGGATGGGAGATTACATGCAATATGTCCACTCTGTATATTGGACCATCTGAGCTCACCATTTAGATTCAATTTTGCTTTTCAGTGGAGAAAATATTACATGGCTGCTGAGAGTTTTTGTTAATTTTAGATTGACACATTAGCAATTATTCACTTTTACATTTATGCACTTTTATCCAATGCAACTTACATTGCATTGAAGGCACACATTTAACCAGTTTGGCAAAGCTAATCTTGTTGTGTTAAAGGCATAGTTCACAGCAGAATGGAAATCGTTGGTCCCATTTTATATGAAGCAGTAAAATCAAATGCTAAATCAAAACTTTAAAATCCTGAATCAATATTGATGTTACTTTTGCACGCTGGAGGAAGGATGACATGGCTGAAATATTTCTTATAGACAGGTAATGTTCTGTTTTTAAAGTATTTTTACGAATGGGTTATATGCACGGAAGTGTTGTTTAGTCACATCAATCTTTCGCTGGAAGATTTTAGTGGCGGTTTTCAGATTCACAAGGGACTTTTTACAGCATCGATAATATAGATTTTTATTCAGTTTAACAACAAAACATCAGTAAATAGCGCTATTCTTCCTGGTTTTATATTCTCATTGGTTCATTTTTGAACAATGACAACCTGAAACGCGCTCCCTATATTGTTTATATTGTAACTTGTAAGTATGGCTTAGTAATAAGTGTAAGTCCTGCACGCCACCAGCCAAGCACTAAGCATACAGTAGTCGCTTTAGAACAAAGGGCGTGAGAGTGAGACCAGCTATCCTTGCATACATGAAATATTGCACATTATGACAAGTTTTGCTTGCTACACACCTGAAAATGTGCTAGATATAATAGTTTTTCAACAGAATTGTAGTATTATAAAGTACTATAAATTTTTCTAACTGGCGAATGACATGAACTAGTGGGTCTCTGTCATCTTTAAGGTGTGCATTCTTGATTTTAGGAGGTGTGGCTTTGGATGGCAGAGGAGGGACTGTGTTTCAAAGAAATTATGCTAACAGATAGCATTTTGGCAGATCACCTACTAAACCTTTAAGTGTCCCTAACTAATATGTACCTGCACTGAAATTAATAATTTGTTACAATGTACTTATTGTGTAAATACACATTTTTACATTGTACTTATTCAATTTATTAATACATTGTACTTTATTAGATTTATTAAATACCTACTTGTAATTACATATGTGATTAATTTCTGTAATTACATTTAATAATCAGATGACCAGTCTGATGAAGAGCCATGTGCTTGAAACATTACACGCTTTTTGTCAGCCTTTCTTATTTTAATAAATTAGCATTTTTGGAGCTTTGGTGTTGCCGCCTTTTTGAATATATATTTTGCACTTTTTGCATTTTGGCTGAGCACCCAATTAAAAGTGATGTGCGTGCTTTTGTGAATTTTTTTCATAATCAGATAACCATCCCATACACCTTAAAACCTACCTATACCTCCAAATTCGCCCCTAACCCTACCTGTATCCCACCTCAAAAGCACCAGAAGTGTTCTGTGTTCTACTTAAATGCACAGTAAGAACATTGTGCAGCAATGCGTGCAGCTGCCAAGATGTCAAGATGCCACTTGCCACCAGTTCTGCCATATTTCAGAGCTGCAACATCACCGGAGTGCCCAAAAGCACAAAGTGTGCAATACTCAGAGACATGGCCAAGGTAAGAAAGGCTGAAAAACGACCACCACTGAACAAGACACACAAGCTGAAACGTCCAGACTGGGCCAAGAAATATCTCAAGACTGATTTTCTAAGGTTTTATGGACTGATGAAATGAGAGTGAGTCTTGATGGGCCCGTGGCTGGATCGGAAAAGGGCAGAGAGCTCCAGTCCGACTCAGACGTCAGCAAGGTGGAGGTGGAGTACTGGTTTGGGCTGGTATCATCAAAGATGAGCTTGTGGGGCCTTTTCGGGTTGAGGATGGAGTCAAGCTCGACTCCCAGGCCTACTGCCAGTTTCTGGAAGACACCTTCAAGCAGTGGTACAGGAAGAAGTCTGCATCCTTCAAGAAAAACGTGATTTTCATGCAGGACAATGCTCCATCACACGCGTCCAAGTACTCCACAGCTTGGCTGGCAAGAAAGGGTCTAAAAGAAGAAAAACAATTGACATGGCTTCCTTGTTCACCTGATCTGAACCCCATAAAGAACCTGTGGTCCATCATCAATGTGAGATTTACAATGAGGGAAAACAGTACACCTCTCTGGACAGTGTCTGGGAGGCTGTGGTTGCTGCTACACGCAATGTTGAAGGATTCTATCAGTGTTTTGATCTGTTCACCGAGGATGGCAGGCTTTTGAGTGTCCTTGCAAAGAAAGGTGGCTATATTGGTCACTGATTTGTTTTTGTTTTGTTTTTGAATGTCAGAAATGTATATTTGTGAATGTTGAGATGTTATATTGGTTTCACTGGTGAAAATAAATAATTGAAATGGGTATATATTTGTTTTTTGTTAAGTTGCCTAATAATTATGCACAGTAATAGTCACCTGCACACACAGATATCCTCCTAAAATAGCTCAAACTAAAAACAAACTAAAAACTACTTCCAAAAATATTCAGCTTTGATATTAATGAGTTTTTTGGGTTCATTGAGAACATGGTTGTTGTTCAATAATAGAATTAATCCTCAAAAATACAACTTGCCTAATAATTCTGCACTCTCTGTAGTTATGTCAAATGATTATCAGTTACTAACATCCGTATGATAAAGTAAATCTGGATTTTGCATTTAACTTTATAGTCCATCAGGACATTACCAAAGTCCCTTAAACATAAACCTTTTGTGTCTACTCTGTAAACACAGGGCCTGAAATACGTTTCACCTTTCACCTGTACAATTCCTGACATGTTTATTTTACTCTAAATAAAAGTCAAGTTGATGACTTTTCCATACTTACTGTCTTTTGCATCAATATTTCCCTAAGGAGCTCTTGCATACTCGACTACTCAAACTTCACATCTGAGAGTTTTCGTTTTGGTAAATCTGTGTGTGGTTAAAACCATTTGCTTTTTTGCACAGGTAACATACTTGTTGAGTGGAGTAACGGCACATGAAGACTCCTGCGGTCACAGCGGGAAGCTAGAACCTGGAGACCTTCAGGTAGAACATCCATAAACCTGCTTAACACCTCTTGAAATAATTACAGCAGTACTTGTAGTGTGCATATTCTTACCATTTTATGGTAAATTTATGCACAAATCCAGTAATTTAATTAGTAATGGAAAAGATTTACTCAGATTGCGTATGCGAATTGAAATGCTAAAAAATTACTTAAAGAACAGTATGAATTATTTAAAAGCATGAGGCAAAAGCATGTCACTAGTTAAAATAGCTTATTGTTCTAGCATTCTAGATTTAAGCATTCGTTGAAACATTTGGGATAATTTAAGTATCAGTCAGCAAAATATATAATAATATATATATATATATATATATATATATATATATATATATATATATATATATATATATATATATATATATATATATATATATATATATATTTATATATATATTTTAATTATTATTATTTTTATGAGTTTTCTAAGAAAATACATATATAACTTACATAACCTCTCATACAGAAAGAGACTTACAGATCTTGCATATGCTTTTTCTTCCCTTTAACAACAACTACTATAAACAGTAAAACATGGGGAGCTACAAATCCTTTAAAAGATTTACTTTTAAAGAAGAAAATATATATATTTAAACACATAATATTACATTTAAAAGTTACAATTCAAGAAAAATCCAGGCATATTGGTGAAATATACTCAATCCATTTACTCCGAATCAGAAAAAAAGTCTATTCAGTCTGTGCTCTTAATGAAAAAGATTTTCCATGACATATATAGTGTGCACTTTATCAATCCATTCTTCAACTGTAGGTGACTCTAATTTTAACAATTTCTTGTAATTGCTTTTTTTCTAGCTGCCAGAAGAATAAACACCAGTTTCTTGTCTTTATTAATCCATCCATCTAAATCTTTATTACCTAAATATAAAGATTCACAAGTGAAGGCAATCTCTACTTCAAAAATAGCATCTAAATGTATGATTTTTGAATATTTTAATTAAAAAAAATCATACATACTGTGCCTTTAAGGTGCCAATATTCCTGGGCATAACTCAGTCATTTCAAAAGTAATCCACACAATTATGAATTTGTGGACAAAACCCAGCAATTTCAGCTGAAATACATACAATTGGGAACTTTGGCCAAAAATGTTTGCATATTTAAAATGCAAGTTAAAATGCACATTTTACCAATTGACAAAAGCTTAACATTTTTCAAAACATTAATTAAGGTGCAGTTTTTATTGTCATTCAGCCATTTACAGTAATTTTGAATTTTACAAAAGATTTACTCAAAGAGTTTCAGATGGGTTCACATTCACTGTGCTGACCACAGCAGGTTTTCTTATTGTCTCTCTCAAACTGATAAAACATTACTTGGTGCTATATATATATATATATATATATATATATATATATATATATATATATATGTGTGAAATCCAGTGATTTCAATAGTAATTCACACAAATTTGTAATGGGTTCAATATGGTCATGTAAATTCACTGTGATGACAAAAATGTGACATCTGCATGAACTGTGCATCATGTATCATTACATCATTGACTATAGACTATTTTGCCTGCAAAACGTCAAAAAAATTTTGCTAATTAGAATGTAAACTGAAAGGGATAGTTAAAATGTAATCTCCATCATCATTTACTCACCTTTGACTTGTTCAAAAGATATTTGAGTTGTTTCTTTTGTTGAACACAAAATATATTTTTAAGAATTCTGTTTGATACTCTGGATACTATCAACCATCATTTGTTAAAATGTCTTCTTTTGTGTTCAACAGAAAAGAGAAACTTAATAGATTAAAACCACACAAGGGAGTGCAAACAGTGAGGCAAATAACATTTTTGAGTGAACTAAGTTAGACTTAATATCTAATATTGGGAGTTGTTAAAGTATAAGCCACCATTCTTATTGTTTCAATTCTAAGCTGTAAAAATAGATTGCAAATTTTAAAATGTCAAAACAATTACAATTAAAGCCTTAAAGAAATCTATTTAAGTTTAATAGGTAGTTGTATCAAGCACACACACATTGGCCAAAAGGACTAGGAGCTAGTATGTCTGTAGGGCACTTCCTGAGTTTGAGTTTTCCTGTGTCGTAAAGCTGTCTCCCGTTCTCCCTGGTCAGTGAGAGAATGTTTTAATGGGTCTTTAATATGTCTGTAGCCCTCACTACTTTAACTACATCTCACACCCAACCTCCAGCTACTGAGGTGAAACTGTGTCACCATTAAACACTCAGGGACTCCCTAATAATACAACAAGCACAAACTAGGAAAAAGCTTCTGAGTGTTTATGGCTATAGCTCCCCAAAAAGTCTGCTAAACTTCACTACGAGTGGAAATTTCCATTGAGAAAGACAGAGAAAAAAGAGGATAACAAAACATACCCCATTAGGTATATTAATCTGTTGCTGTAAAGCTGAAATAGAAGCTCATAAAGGTTTTGTATGCACAACATGAAGATTACATTAAACAATGTGATTCCTACAACTTAGTTTTGCAATAGGGAGAGTAAATCATATGTTTCCTTTCTTACTTTGATAAATGTTCGCTTTCTGTTGTGTTAGTGGATGACCGCAGGTCGTGGGGTGATTCATGCTGAGATGCCTGTGTCAGATGGACGGATTCATGGCCTTCAGCTTTGGGTAAACCTGAAAAGCACAGATAAGATGGTGGAGCCTCAGTACCAGGAGCTGAAGAGCAAGGAGATTCCCAAACCTAGCAAGGATGGAGTCACTGTGACCGTCATCTCTGGTGAAGCTCTTGGAGTAAAGGTATTTGTTTTAAAGTACAAGCTACTATCATAGTGTTTTTAGTGCTTATGTGGTATTAGAAACCGCAGATAGCAGTGGAGCTGTAAGTTTTATTGTTGATACAAAAGATTGTAATCTTGTTTAACGCTTGTAAGCTTATGGCCCGTTTCCACTGAGTGGTACGGGACGGTTCGGTTCGGTACGCTTTTATGGCCGTTTCCACTGTCAAAAGGCGTACCGAACTGAACCGTATCGTACCACTTTTTCGGCACTATTTCAAAAGGGCACGAAAGACGAGAAAGGGTACCAAAAGGCGGAGCTAGACACGCAGCTGAACGCTGATTGGTTACAGAGATACGTCATTCGCCCACGCAACAAGCCAGAATGAAAACAAAGAAGCCACCATGTTTTTAATACACAGCCAAGAGAGATTACGGCGTAATTATTAATTATATATATCAAACGAACCTTGTCGTTGTCTTGATGAACTGCCACAAAGCCAAAGGAAGAGCAGATTTTACCCTGTGCCCTGTAGTTTTTTACGAGCCAGTCTGAAGTGTGAGCGGTTTCGCTTTCTTAATTGCGCTGGCCACACGTCTATATTTGAAATAACAAACTTCTTGAGCTGATGATAATAACGTGCACTTGACGTGTTTTTGAAACCCGATCCTGTCAGAAACTGAAAAACGCGAGAGTAACATGCGAAAAAACAAAGGAGAAGCCGGAAAAAAGGAGCACATTATTTTTTCAGCAAACGTGAACAAACTGCCATGTTTAACTATTATGATCACCTTTTGGACTATAATGAACTCGGAATGACGGAATTACTTTTTAACAAGAGGCTACACGTGCTGCTGAATATTAAAGACACATTTAATCATGGGAGGTTTGCACTGACAGGGCTATATTTCATGTTGTTTTGAACCTAAATAAGGACTAAATGTATGCTGTGTGTAGTTTTTCCGTAATTGGTAACATATCGGAGACTGTAAGGGTCAGTATGTGTTCATACATGTTGCATTTATTTGTTTATTTTAGATAATTACAGACGTTACAGTAGGCTTTTTCGCACTGTCATTGATGTGCAGTTATTAATCAAATCATGTTCATAGAAAAGTTAGTAATAAACATTTATACAGAAGTATTTATGTGTATAAAGCATCTGTTTTGTGAGAAGTGTTTCTCATATTATATGTGAGCGAGCAGATATTACAATTAGATATGTATAAAGTACTGTATGCAATATATTAACATCTTTAAATTAATAAAATATACAGCTAATGAGAAATAAATAACAGAAAAAATGAATAAAAATAGACATTATTGCTCAAAATTATTTTTAAATAAATAATTATTTAATAATTACTAGAATAAAAAGCGTAGATTATTAGACAATTAGTTGATCAACCATTTCTATTGGTGTACAAATATTTTGCAGCCAGTATATTTTGTTCTCTCCGAGTATATAGTAAAGTTTATCTGAGTCGTTTAGTACAAGGTTAATCATTTAATGTTGCTCTCGCGGCTGTGCGCACATGGTCAGCTGCGAAAAGTTTATGCAAAAACGCATACAAATAACGGCAACTTTAGAAAGCGAAAGTGAAACCTAAATCCCAGACATTTTAGGAGATTCAGAAACTACGGTCAGATGCATTTTGGCACAAAAGATGCATCTTTCTGCGTCTGCAGAGCATGTGAGATTGTTTGTGTGAGTATTGGCAGTTCTCGCACACATTGAACCAGCAGTAGGAAACATGCAGAGTGAAAGAAGATTTTCCACTGGTTAATCGATCGCAAATTTTTGACTTTCTTGGGTGGATACAAAAAAAAGTGTAAAAGGATGCTAATAATAGTATTATTTATGTGTCACCACCAAATATATATACCTGCGTGGCTTGCCCAAGTAAAGTCTATGTATGGGAAGCACTGGCTTATGTCTATAACTCTGAAAACCTAATAGATTCAATAGATTTTTTAAATAATACTGATTTATCCAGTAATGAAACAAGTGTGACTGAATCATACCATCATACCATTTTTAAATGTTTTTTTTTTTTACCTAGATCTCCATAAATAAGATATTGTCAGATATAATTTTTTTGATAATTTGGAATGTGGTAAAATCTTGATTTATGTTTTAAACAAACAAGCAAAATGTGATTCTTAGTTTATCCTGAATCATGCAGCGCTATACAGAATGATTTCCACCAAATCATAAAAACTCATTAAATGTTGTACTTGTGCAGCAAGTGTCAGTCGTTAGTGAGTTATTTATTGGAGTTAGATCATTTAAGTCAAAACTGTGACCAAAATTTGACCGAATTAGTGGTAAGACAATATATCTAATTATATATATATTATATATTTAATTATGTATATATTGTTTTGAAATCTCCATTCTGTAATGATTAACAACTGACAAGTTATGGAAATTCTTTGCAAAAAAAGTGTGGGAACCCTGTAGGAAGGTGATTCGCTTAAACCCAAGATACTTATTTATGAGCCCAGGTTGTTTCTAAATACTTTTTTCCTCCCATAGTTTCCATTCATATTAATCTCTTCAACATTAATAAATATCCTTAAGCCAGATATGATTTACAAAGTAGTTTACTGGCTTAAAAAGGTGGAGGTTGGAGCAGTCGCTGTCATTTTTAGATATACTAAAGCATTAATTTGAAATATGGAGGATTTTGCCAGCCAAAAGGCCTGCTTGTTTATCAGGTGATTAAAAAGACAAGCTCTATGTAATTATTCTAAACTCTCTGAACCGAACCAGTGAGTGGAAAAAAAAAGTAGTCTGTACTCTTCTGTGTGCCTGAAACTTGCATCTGTTTATAGTCTATAAGTTTGCAAAGTGTTTATATGTCCATCATATAGGGCTGGACAATAATTCGATATCAATATATATCGCGATAGAATTTTTTTCAATAACGATGATATGATTTTTGAACCCATTTCCGATATTTCGATATAAATTTGCATATATATAAATAGATATATTATTATTTATATAAGATCTTATACATGTATCACTTGTCACTGAATGACGTTCAGTGCTCAGCCGTCAGAAAGAGCGTGATCTGATCTCACTTACGTGATGACGAAAAACACAGACATGCTGCCAGCGCTCAGCACAGCAGGTGGTTAAGCTGTGCCGCAAAAAGTTTTAGCTACAAAATGAGTGCTCTGAATACAGATGCGAATGAACAAGCTTCCACAAGTAAGAATGCAGACGAAATAGTTGATAAGAAAGGAAAGACTAATGCAGTGGTGTAGAAGTGGTTCAGTTCAGTAAAGTTAGCAACAGATTCGCAGATTCGTCTTTTCCGGATCAATAACTCATGACCGAAACATTGTTCCTACACAAATAGCACATTTTTTTAACTGTCGCAATGTATACAACCACCTACAACCTTATTTTCCTAAAAATGAGCTTTCCTACGCGCTGGACGCATTATATTGATCTCTAAGCGCAGGCGGCAAAGAGACCGATGCTTAGGGACCGTCTACAAAGAGCAAAACGCAAAAATCAATACTACAAAAGCTGTCAATAACTTCCCTCTAACTCATTATACTGCCATCAAACTCAGATCACATGTTACTGCTGTCCTGCTGGTTAGACTACAACACTTATTTGCATATTTTTTATGAATTTTTGAGCTTTATTTATTTGATAGTTTATTTCACATTTCTTGTTTGTATAGGCTAAATACAAATAAAAAGTGAACAATTTTTTTTGTACTGTTTTTATTTAAAAAAAAAAAAGTTATAAGAGTCTGGAGGTATTATCGACTTTGCAAATTCACTTTGCAGACATTTGTAGGTACAGACATCCATTGTGTGCGTTCTTGGGAGTTTTTCCTTTCTTTTTAATATTGTCCATATCGATATCGGAATTATATCGTATCGACCGAAATTAAGAAATATATCGTGATATAAATTTTTGCCATATCGTCCAGCCCTACCATCATATGTTTATCAGCATATTGAAGCTATTTCCCAGGCTTCTGTCTATGTCATTCCCTTCTATGATTTAAAGCAAAAGTACACAGTCCTCAAGTGACGGTGAGATGATATTATATTTGATCCAAATGTTCAAGTGATTTGTAAGTGTTCCAGCTAATCATAACGTCCGATTTACAATCTGATCCTAGTCTCCGCTGTGTCTAATTGCTGCTGCAAGGGCATCCTATCTCCCTCCTTTCAGACAACAGCAGGAAATTTGGAACAGGCTTCATTGGAAGTGGTTTTTGTAAAATGTATTAAATGTAAAATGTGGTCACGGAGGGTTTCTTTAGGGCAGATGGGTGGATGCGGCGCTGAAGTTAAATGTGGGTCAGCCAAATGCTTAGGCTTACTGGAACCAGATCTGCACTGGAACTCACACACAATGTTTTTACATCTGTTAGAGCTCATAATTTAAACAACTTACAACAATTTCACTTGTTTTTTTTGTCTTGTAGCAATAATCTCGTAAAATGGATATGTTATGAATAAAGAACATAAAATGTTGTTGTCACAGTAGTCTTTTGCTGTAAACCGTTATTTTTTCCAGATCATGTTGTGGTATTTACATGCATTTTCTATTTCAGTCGAAGATTTACACGAGGACTCCAACCATGTATCTTGACTTTTTGCTGAAGAAAGGTGCAAAACACATGCAGCCTGTTCCTAAAGGTAAAATGATTAATCAATATATTTGTTTTTCCCCCATGTTAGGGAAGAGGTGTTTTTCTGATAAATCCAAAGTTACTTACAGACAAAGTGAAACTAAATGACTCACACATTTGTCATTTATATTGGTCATTTTCCCTTGAAATGACCAATATATTGGTTTTCATTTAAAAAATGTATGACTGAAAACATATCTCAGATGAAATTTAGGATGAAACAGTATTGCTTCATATATTGAGTCACACTAGCTACGTTTCCATCCAAAAATGCAATCTAACTTTATGCGCAAAACAGGATTATTGCGTAAAAGACATCCGAATAAAGCAGCATTTCCATCCAACGACTCAAAGAGAACAAAACCGTCACTTCCTGATTAACTAGCGCCTAATATCAACGGTAAAAATGGAATTTTCTATGGTAGGAGAAGCTGCGTCAATCTTTTCTTTATTTAATAAATTTCTTGCGCCTCAGAAGACGATGCCGACGTGCAGTGAATGCATGGTGGCGTTTGAAGGCGTGCGACGCGGTGCACAGATGCTCTTGACAGTTCTGGCGGTAATTAATAACATAATAACACTAATACTGAAATAGATTTTAAAATGACCAAAACAACATTTCAGATGTTTTACAATGTGCTCAGCCTGCTGGTTTGTCCATTCACACACATTTTTATCATCACATGACATTTTTTAATTCGCATACTGGAATTTATTCGGTAAAAGTGTTTCCATCGTAGTTTATGCGCATCTTTTCTTAGCGAATAAAAAGTTTATCTTACTCAATTATGCGCATAAGTTTTTCTTATTCTTCTTTATGCTCATTTTGGTGTTTCCATCAAACGTTTTTTTGGATATGCTCATAAAAATAGGTGGATGGAAATGTGGCTATTGTCTCCTCTTTTGGCTCATCATGCAGAGATACTAAAGCTAAATGTTAAGTAAATAATCCTAATATAATGTGAAGAACATGATTCATTCAGTGCCCATGAATTGTGCAGGCTGCACAATATTAAAAAAATATTGCAATATTATATTTTTCTGTGATAAATATTGTAATATGTATTGCAGAAAAATAAAATATTGCAATATGCAAAATACAGTGTCAGAAGATGGTTTGAATAGCTCTATTTGACAGTTTTCTGGGAAGTCGAATAGTATTCTGGTACAGAAATTGAGTAATCACAATGCTAAAAATGCTTTTCTTACTTTTTGTCTTTTAAGTCTAAATATTTTTTAAAAATCTTAGACCAAGTAAAAATATTGTTAAGTTTTCACAATTAGAAGGGAAAAATTAGAATTTTTTGCTTGTTTTAAGAAAATTATCTGCCAATAGGATAAGTGAAATAGTCTTGTTTTCGCTTTGAAATGTAGATATTTGAACTAGAAACAAGTAAAAAAAAAAAAAAGATTTTTATTTATTTTTTTTTTTTTCATATAAATACAGTGATTAAATCAAATTCTGTAGCTACTGGTCAACTATAATTCAGACTGGACATTGCATATCTTTGCGATGTGACTATTGCGGATGCGCACATTGCAATATCAATGCTGAAACAATATGTTGTGCAGCCCTATTATATATAGTACATGGACAAAAGTCACTGCAGCTTTTTGGCATCACTATTGAGGATGTTGTACATTAGAAAATGGCCTCAACGCATCACTTAAGGCTGCTGTAAAAGAAAAATTGTCAGTCTATTTTTTTCTGTTCTGTTTACATCCACACAAATCACAAGAATGGGCTCATATGAGAAAATGGTGGTAAATAATGTTCAATTTCTTGTTCAAACTGATCGTTTGACTTTATTATACTTCAACGTGTCATCAAGAACCTTGTATTAATTTTGTTTTGCCTGCATATATATTTTTTTGACTCTCAAACTCTTAAATGGTTGGAATTCATGAAAATAGACTCAAGTTTGGTCTGTTTATTTTCAATTGAATATAAAACTAGTATTTAATAAATATTTTACTATGAGATTTTGATTATGCACCATATATTATTTAAACTCCACTGAATTTGTATGCATTCTGTAACAAATCAAATTCTGTTACAATATTACTTGTATCACAAATTAGACACAGAATGTGAAACCTTTCCAATGTGTTTTGTCAAGACTAGAAAATTTTGATTAAAAGTACTATAGAAAATTGACGCCACATGTCAAAAAGTGGTCAAATTTGGATCCATTAAGCCTACAATTATTGCTATTATATAACTGTAGTTGCATTGTTTTTAATTGTAGCATTGCTTTCTCAGGTTGGACAGCTTTCATCTACACCCTCGCAGGTTCTTTATGCACTGGTGAGTTCAAATGAAGACGGTATAAAAAGAAACTTTGTCCTCCTGCAGGCGAATGCACTACCATAGCAGCTTTCTGTCCTTGAAATTCGAGCAGGTGCTTTCTGATTATTTTTCACTTCCTCTCTCTCTCTCGGACATCTGACAGACATTCAGACTATTCGTATGATCTTGTGCCAATGGCAACTCTAAACTCTCACATTGAGAAATGAGATTGCCAAAGCAGTGTTTGATATGTTGATTTATCAGATTGATATTGATGAATCCCAGGTTGTAGGAAATTATGCATGCATTCATTAACAGTAAGTAATCCACCTGCGACTTCAAAAGAGTTTTGAGTTTCATTGTTCTCTGAAATACAATTAGCATAAATCGAGCAGCTGTTGTGAAATGGACTTCTTGAGAAATGATCTACAGTAAGTGGGTGGGATAAGATCTAGGACCATCTTTGCTTTACAAAACATATCTCTTTGCTGACATTTATTCTGGTTTGTGGGGTATCTCGTGTTCAACAGCCTTGAGTCAACCTTAAGTTGTTAGCCAAGTCTAGTAATGTAAAATGATCTATGGTGTATGACTAGTTTTATAACATCATTTGTATAGGATTGTGAATTCATTTTGGCTGGAAACTTATTATTATTTCAATTCCCCTAAGGCCCAGACAATGATTTGCGGACAATAGAGCCACACCACACGGTGGTTTTGGAAGGTGGTGAATGCGTCAGAATGGAAAACAAGGTTTTTGTTCAACATTTCCCCCAAATTTACTCTGGTTATCGTACCAATTCAGTTGTAGTCTAAATCAATTATCTTTTCCCATTATTATTTCCAGGCTGCCGAGGACTCTCACTTTGTGTTAATTGCTGGTGAACCCATTAATGAGCCTGTGGTTCAGCATGGTAAGTTAGAATAGTATTTGTTGTTGGTAATTTAACACCTTTTTATTACCAAATGTTTGAATAGGGGGTTTGAGTCAATTGTAAATAGTAATTGAATTGATTTGCTCATTCATTAATCAAATTCAATTATTTAAATGTATCAGTATTTGCTGAAATGTATGTACCCTGTATGTTTTTTTTTCTAATCAAGTTAGGGAACATTTGCATGACAACAGTGTGCCTAAACGGAAATTGAAAAACTCTTTTCACAAGACTGTTATGACGCATTTAACAGTCATCAGCATCTTAAATCATTGAAAGTTTTGAAGTTTTCCTTTTATAAAAAATGTATGTACATTTATAAAGCTATACTTTGTATTATATCATCTTTGCATCATATTACAAAAAAATTAATTACCACTTATGTGAGGTGTTTCTAATGCAGCGTCTATGGATAAAACAGTAAATTTGATGTTATTTTATTTTACTTTATTGCAATTTTAGACTACAGAACATACAAGGGCAATAACAATTAAAATTATTCAAAGAGAAGATTTAAGTCTTTGAGATAATTAACAGTTCTTTTTGCTTAGGTATTTTTTGTTTCGTCTATCATACACAGGTTATGACTTATTTCTATTTTAAAGTAAGTAAAATTAGATTTTTTCACCGCCCATTTACATTTATGATTATGAATAAAAAGATTTCCATATATAATGAGCAAATTAACAATATACACCAAATTTTGAAGTCAATTGTATTCTCGACTTTGAACTTCAATTCAATATTCGTTAAAAAAAATAATTACACCAAAATAATTGAGTATAAATACAATAATAAAATAAAAATCTGACGTTTTTTCTTCTGGCTGCCGTTACCATGCAGCATCACAATTTTCTTAAAGTCTTGATACCACTGTCATTGACTTTTTATTTATTTTTTTGCATATGAGCAAATGGGAATGCAAAAAAAATTTGTTGTACTCTCCCATTCACTGCGCTCTAGGTTTACCCAACTATGACCCAACTTCTACTGCTGAGAAACCCAGAAATGTGAAAAGGGTTCATGGAAATTGTTGCCACAGAACTAAATGATCAAAAAAAATGCTGTATCTTGCATGGATGGCTAGTAGTTGGCAAGTCTTCACACGTTTAACAGTTCAAAATGCATGCGGTCTTCCATTTTTAATTGAAAACCATGTCATGTAGTGCTACATTTGCATTTTTCAGGGAAACATTTTTCTCTCTGTGGCTTGAATAACATCTGTATTCTTCATATAGAGAGCATAAATGAAGCTCATGTGCTGCATCACTTCAAGGAAAGTCAACATATCACACATTGGGTGTGACATGTTTAGACAGAAATCCATTAGACAGGCTTCAATCATCAAACTGGCAAAACTGGACTTCAAGAGTGAACAAAGTGGCCTTGATCAGTTTGAAGGACAAATGGAAACAGAAACCTAGATTATACTTTAAAAAGACAGCTATAATTATGTAGATAATACAGTCTTTACTCAAGCTACACATGGAGAGATGTTTTTTGCTGAAAAAAGCACATAGGCATATGAGAGTTGTGCTTTGTGTCATGATGGATTTTGAACAGTCTCCTGAGTTCTAGCCGAGTAAAAGACAGACAAGAGAAAATCTTAGAGAAAAAAAACATGTGGTCAAACTGTAAATATGTGCTGTAGTGTGTCATGCAACTGCACTTCTCATCCTGTGTACGACTAATTTATTGTCCTTTTATAACTTTTATTACTTTATCATTGTGCTAAATCAACATTAACATATGTCCAACATAAATTAAATACAGTAACCTTTGTTGTAATCTTCATACAGTTTAATCATTTTTTAATTATTTGTTTGTTTCAGGGCCCTTTGTCATGAACACACAAGAAGAGATTGACAAGACTATCTCAGACTACAGATCAGCCACTAATGGATTCGAGAGAGCAAAAGTCTGGCAATCAAAGATTGGTCAACAGTTCTAAAGTTTCTTAAAGACCCTTCTCTAAGGGGAATATATCTGCTTTGGTGCCTTTACCTTCAGCTACAGCAGCTCCAAACTTATGATATTTAAATTGTACAACTGACATTTATTTTAAAGCAAGATAGTAAGATGTAAGTAATGACACTTTAAATAAAGTATTAGTCATCTTTATAGTAAGTTTAATAATAGGTATTGTGCTTAAGGACACTTTCATACATCAGCAAAAATCATCTCAGGTCTCAATGTGTAAAAGTAAATTGAATTTGTTTGCTGGTCTCAATTAGTGTGATGATTGAATATAATACAATGACGCTGATATATTTTTATGTGTAACTTAAGGGTCCAAAATATGCTTTATATGTGAAATGTTACTCAAAATATTGCTGACCATTACATCTGTATTTCTACATTCCTCTGTATTTCTGTTTGTATGCGTCTCTGTCTGTTCACACTGTATCTGATCACAACATGATTTCCCTACCTAATATCCGTCTCAAGTTTTCTTTTTTTCACATAAACCCTGAGTTTTGATCAGCATTTGATCACACAATTTCATAAAAGTGATCATGTTTGGAATCTCCACAAACAATCGGGTAATAGATTCCTTTGACTGCTGATAATAGATTTCTCTGAAGCTTTTAAAGTAAAAGCATTCAGATGGTCCGATAGAGTGTGGGTGCAAAGAGAACGGCACTCACAACCCATTACGTTGCATTAAAGCTCCCTCTAATTCCCGACTCGTATTACACGCTCATTGTTGGCGCACACACATAGAGAAGGAGAGAAAGGGCATGTCGGCTTAGCTCCCCTCTTTTTTCATCCCGCCACTTTGCTGCATTTAAGTGGGATATTGGTCGGATTCAGTCTCTCTTCTCTGCGCACTCTCTCTCTCCTCTGTTCCCCCTTCCCTCCTCCTCGTCCTCCCCCTCCTTGCCCTCTGTTGAGGTCTGGATCACATTTAAAACCACATGTTCATGTGTGCGAGCAACTGAGCCTGGAAGTCAGCAAGCAGAAAACGTGGTGACAGTGAAGTGGGACTGGAGTACACAACGATGGAATAGACATGCACGCCTCCCAGACGGCCTTGCACGCACTGGCGGATAGAGAACACTGGATGTAAGCCTGTGCTGGATTTTGCAAACACTCATAGAGTGTGACACGGTTGGATCTGTGAAAAAAGCTGGGCCAAATTTGGCCGGTTCAAGACAGATGACAGCATCAAGGGTTCGTCCTGATCAAAGAGAAACAAAACAAAATACTAAAGGAAGAAACTGAGAAATTTTCAAGTTTAGAGTGATTGATGTCTCTTTCTCCTCCTCTGTTTTCTAAAAGAGAAGAGCCCATTTGGCTCCGGAAAGCTCGCTGTGACAGGTCTCTATTGGTGCGCCTGTGTGGTCCTGTGTGAGAAACCTGCTACGTGATTTGTGAGCGTGCGCGAGTGTATACACAGACTGGCCTCCCTCACTGCTCAATCGCTGGACAGTACCCTGGAGAGTAAGTAGCAGGATGAAGAAACAGAAATGTGCTGGACTTCACATGTTGCTACTCCTGTATGTCAGACTGATGCTGGCTGTGGATGCCTACAGACCGCATAGAGTGAGTATAGCAGCCTTCAGCCACATTTACAACACAAAGTGCAGCCAAAATCACAGGATGTATTTGTTTTTTAAACTGTTTTAATGTCCATATTTTGTTGTTAACCTAAAACTAAGTGTGATTTACGCTTCTAAACATATGGATGCCAAAAGAAGTTTTCTCAGAAAACACAGAATTATGCATAGAAATATTCATTTTTGGTTACTGAAGAGAGTAACAGTTTGTAAAACATCTTCATCTTAGTGTATAGAATATTTAAAAAACTTTTTTGCTGGGGACAGTGTGGCATTTGTAGCAATGCAATTCAAGTTCCTCAAGTAACCTTCCAGTAAAGTGTTCTTAAAGAAAACATTTTGTTTTAGTTCTTAGTGTGAAGAACCATGGATGTCAAAGATTTTTCAAAGAATTTTTATAAGGAGTGCATAGATGTTGAGGATTCCTCAAGGAACCACAGAAAGCAGGAATCTTTAAAAAAAAATCCAAAAGGCGGGTTTGCAGCCATGTAAGATCCATTTGGGGTTCCACAAAGAACATATCAAGGAGCAGTTCTTAAAAGAACTTGGTATGAAAAGCATTACCCTAAATCTTGATAAAGAACCTTTAAAAGAGTATTTTAGGAGTGAGTGTACATATCCCCATATCCCAACTTTAGATGAACACAAAACATGTTTAAATTTGTAATTGTTCCTATAATGAAAATAAGTGGGATCTAAATGATATTGAACCACATAAACATTTATCAAAATCTCAGTTTTTTTTACTCTTGGCTGATTCAAAAGGATTTACCGTCATTTTGCGCTGACTCACTGAAAAGGGACTTGCTGCAACCTCAGCAGGACCGGATGGGGCCTCCTAATAGCAAACGTGATAATTTTCCTGTGTTTCACTATGACAAATGAGGCTTGAATCAGTCTGACGTAATTGACAATGTTCAGAATTGCAAGAAGGATGGAAGCACTCTGGGGAACCCCATGGCTACTAGTGAAAATTTCCAAAGAAGACAAGCTGTTAATGCCATTCATCTGTTATTCTGCGTGTATATCAGTGGTAGGTTATGTAAGAAGGGTGGTGGGTTCCAAGCAGTGGCGCAATAGCATAATATCCTAGTTTTTACAGATACACCCCATAAAGAGCCAGTGTTAGCATATGTGTTTGTGTATGTGTGTGGCATATAGCCTGGTATTCCAATGCAGCCTCAGGCATCGGGCCTTTTATGTGCTCAAACTCTCAGTGTTCTCACCCAACTCATTTTTTCTTGCTTGTTAGGGGCCTCCACCTCATTAAGTCTGTCCAGGGAAAAGCATAGCTGTAACTCATATTCGTACTTTCTTTTACACCCCTCCTCATTCTCTCACTCTTTCTGTTTGTTGTTGCATTGTCTGGGTGGGTAAGTAGAAGCAGACGGCTCCACCCTAACATACTGAAAGGATCATAGAAGATCATGTCACTACACAACAGCACGATGCGAGACTTCTCTTGTGATGACTTCCATATCGCGTGCCAGGCCTCTCCATCCCTGCCTGGGCTGTTTTACTTTCCGCCCGCTTTGTGGCTTTCCCGTCTCATAAAAGCATGATTGGAAGTCCTTTGGCCCCTATTGCTCTTTTCTTTATTTGCCCTTTTTGTGGGACACACCCGGTGTGTAGTAAACATTCAAAACCAAGTCTGTGCTGGTTTGTGCCTGCTTGAATAACTCAATATTCCCTATAAGTCATGTGGTATTGATTGAGAGGTGGTAGACTTTGGGGTTTCTGTATTCATGTGCACTCCAGCTACTTAAAAGAATAGTTCACCCAAAAATAATAAAAATGTGGCCATCATTTACTCACCCACAGGTTTTTCCAACCCAATATACATTTTTGTTTTGTAATGCTGAACACAAAGGAAGATATTTGAAAAAATGTCAAATCAAACAGATCTTGACACCGATTTGCTACTATAGTATTTATTTTTCAAACTGTGGCAGTAAATGGGTGGCGAGATCTGTTTGGTTACTGACATACTTTCAAATACCTTCCTCTCTGTTCAGCAGGACAAATACCTTTATTTGAATCAGAATCAACCTGAGGATGACAAACTGATGACATAATTTTTATTTTGGGAGAACTATCCTTTTAAGCCAGAGATGCCCAAACTAGGGCCCGCGGGCCAAAGTTGGCCTTGGTAACCTTTTATTTGGCCCACCATCCCATTTGAGAACGTTGGAAGGGTTAGGGGTAATGCCTTTACATATCGTCATTTCTAATGTTTTCGTAAACCTTCGTTTGTTTGTTTTATTGTTAAGCTACAAAAATGCTAATTTACATTAAATGTTGTCAATGAATCTGATTGTTTTATTGAACATACTGTTGCTCGACAGATAGCCCACAATTCAGAAGTCATCTGCGAGCAAATCAAGGCAAAGGCAGGAGCAGACTGACTAGTGTATTCAGCAATAAACTCCATTGTGTTGCAAATGGAATTCTTATGTTTTCATTATTATAAAATGTAAAAAATATCAAATACTTTAGTTAATAATATTAAAATACATTAGATAAAATATAGTTAATAGGATAGTAATGTGTTCTATTTATTTTGAAAGAATTGAGGAAATGATCCATGGCAATGTTAATACTAACCTTTGGCCCACAGCCCTCAATAAAGTTTGGATTTTGGCCCTTCATAAGAAAAAGTTTGGGCAACCCTGCTGTAAGCAAACCCCACGTTTTTCAATTTTTCAATAAGCTCTAAAATGTAAGTGCAGACAAGTGTTGAAAGTTCTGGAAATTACGTATGAATGCACTAATAAACAATAATAATAATAATAATAACAAAGATGGAGCAGCTCACTTTTATATTTACCAATGCAATCTACCAATTTGGTCAAATTAGGTCTTCCAAAAGATTGACCAGCAGGGTGGATAATAATCAAGTGGAGTAATCATATAATACTATAAGCACAAAATTGGCTAAGACGTGTGATTGTATTGTTAAATAATGGAGTGCATATACCAGTGAATAGACTACCGCAAACTTTAGTAATTTAAATTGCGTGATTATTTTTTAAGTTTACAGCTGTGTGAAGTTTATAGGAATGCAATGATTAACCGATTTCACTATTAACTGCGATTTAATTCGTCACGGTTAAATAATCGTAAATGCTTCTCAGCACCGCGTTTCTGCACTAAACAAAACAGCTGCAACTAAACAAAGTTATGCTAATTGTGCGTTAGTTTAAAGTTCTAAGCTTGTACATCTAGGTTAATACGCACGCACACTGGATTAACTATGGCTGAGGCTGTTAACTAAGGGCCGTTCATATACTGCATCTTTTGCATGCACAAGTTTGTTATTTCCAATGCATGAGATGAGACGTGCTTGCACTTTCCAGGCACACTTTGAAAACATCTAAACTTTTAAGAATACCGCAAGCACACCGTGAATCATGTGGCAAGAACTGATCGATCAGCTTAATGCTTTGTGAAATGAAAATACCAAACAATTTTGTAATAATTGATCAAAAGGGGTTGACAGAGGTTCAGCAGCCTTTGGCTACTTTTTTAAAAGGGGAAATGCTTAGCTAATATGTAGTTTAGATTTGCATTAAACAAATATAAATTTTTAATTTATTCTTTTTTTTTTGTATTTTCAGTGTAAAATTATTACTTTTGTTTAAACGTCACTTATTTTTAAGTCCAAAAAGAAATGGACTATTGCTTTTTTGTTATTACCCAGCAGGCACCTGACGTCAACATGACATCAGATTGTACCCCAACATTGTGGGCTGTTGCATTTTGATTGGAAATGAAAATCGGGTTGACGTCAGAACCCAACGTCAATTTCCAACATCGGATAGACGTTGCATTTTGGTTACTTTCCAACGCAACCTAAAAACAACCAAATATCAACGTCTAATGATGTTACAGCTTGACGTTGTGTGGACGTTACCAATATGATGTCAGTTGTTGGATTTTGGTTGCCATACCTGACGAATAAATATCAGTATTTGACATCAATATGATGTTGGTTTAAGATGCTGGCTCGACGTTGGATTTTGGTCACTTTCCAACACAACCTAAAATCAATCAAATATCAACGTCATTTCATGTCATTATTGAACGTCAAAATAACATTGTCCTTAGATGCTGTCGACCTAAATCTAACCTAATATTAATGTCTTATGATGTTGTGTGACAACATTATTTTGTGCTGTGTTATTTGGTTACTGAGCCACAATAAATAACACTTTAAATATAATTAGCAAAATATAAGTTTTGATGTGATTTCCTAAAATAGTAGTGTTTTAAAATTAATGAATGCATAATAATAGTGATAACCATGAAATCGTGATTATTTCTCAGACTATAATAGTACAACCAAAATCTATAATCGTTTCATCCCTAGAAGATTAATATTTATAAAATTGTTGGCTGCATGCCATTTTGTTACTGGCATTTTCATCCCCTCAAACAATGCCATTGTACAAAGCACGAAGAAATATATATACATCCTCTTTGGCATTATAACCCATTATTTACCCAACTCTCTCAAGGTATCAGCATTGGCACATCCTACTAAAGGATTGACCGCATGTGACTTTGTAAAGGTTATTGTGCAGCTGTCACCAGGCACTTAGTAGTTATTCAATCCATGTTTTGCAAAACAGCCATGATCTTCTGCTCATATTGGTGGCAAGCATCCCAAACTCCAATCCCTGGGATCTGTGTCTTTACTGAGCTTCTAAACAGGTGGTCCATACTGAGCTAATAGAGCGTATGTTGCAGTTGTTTAGAGTGGGCCTCTGCCAGAGGGTGTTCCGTGTGATTGGCTACACAACCTGGTTTCAGAGAAGAAAACTTGAACTTTATGGCCCTCCAGATTACGTTCTAGAGACTGAGTTATGAAGATCCAGTAGGTCTCACAGGTAATATATGGCTGTCCAGTCTGCAGTGCTTTAAAACTGCTTCGTATTACCATACAGTTCTTTAAGCCATGCTGAAGGTTGCCTAGTCATGTCAATATCTAAGGATTGGCATTAAATCATATGCAATCCAGCCAATTACTTGGTATATAAGCCATAGCAGAACCACACAAGGAACAGCTGCATCCTTTCCCTGGTGTAATACTGATTCTTTTAACAGCCAAAAAAATGCTGAGAGGATTTACCATTGATTATCACTACTGCCCTCTAGTGGACACAAGTAGATCTGGTCATGAGTTAATAATTACATCCTTCTAGTTCACCATGGCAAGACTTCACATACCTCACAAACAGCAGGGAGTTTGTATGATGCAAGTCTTTATAGTGGGTTGTTAAGTGAAGAAAAAAGGTGTTCCTAATTTGTGAAGAATTACATCATTATTTCAAATCCTTTCATTTCTCGAACTTCCGCATTGCTCTCCCATTGCTTTTTTTCTTTGGCAGAATTTTACTCAACATGCCTCAAGCAATATTCCTCGAAGAATTTCTCCACCGTTGTATTAAAATCAGCAGTTCCAGCACTTTTTTTTCATATCTTTTTTTTTATATCTCCATAGGACACAAATCAGGAGAAGTGGGAGCAGGAACTGAGGGAAGCCGGGAGTCTGGATGAGCTTCTGATGTTGACCGAATACCCAGACTGGAAGCTGTGGAGATGCAGACTCAAGCTGAAGCATTTTGATGATGTTACTCCACCTGAGAACCGCAGGTCAACTCGATATGCAGCCGCATCGTTCAGCCCAGAGATGCTTAAAGGTTATGATCTTCTTTGAAATGTCTGATGTCCAACTGCATAATTGTGAAAGCAATGTCATGGTAAATGTATAAACGAATCTGTTTTTTCAGATATTGATGACGAATGGCAGAAAACACAGTGTATGCCGAGAGAGACGTGTGTTGATGTGGCTAAAGAGCTGGGCACCAATACGGCTGTGTTTTTTAAGCCCCCGTGCGTCTCTGTCTTCAGGTGTGGCGGCTGCTGCAACAAAGAGGGAGTTACCTGCCGTAATACAAGCATGACTTATGTCAATAAAACTGTGAGCACTACTCATTGCATTGCGTGGGTATTACATAAAAATGAATGTCTAATACAATATGTTCTTTGTTCTGAAATAACATTCAGTTTAATAGGAATGTCAAATATATGCATTAAGACTCATTTACGCAAAATGTGCTTCTGAATTTGAAAAATACGAGCTAGAAAAAATTAGAAAGATCTAAAGATGTTCAGAAATCTACTGTCTGTGACCAAAAAGATTTTGCATTTTAATTGTAGGATAGTCTCTAATCTAAGCATTCCATTAGTATATGCAGACTTGCATATGCAATGTCTCAGAAATGCAATGTCAGACACAATGCACTCAATGGAGTTAGTGACGTCACTGTGAGGGGAACGGTTAGGGTGTTAGGTGTGCACATAAAAGCACTGCATGCAGCTCAGCTTCCAACTGCACACAGTCTGCATCAATGTCACTGACGCCAATTCAACCTCCTAAATTGGGCAACTGTCACTGATGAGAGATTGACTAGAGCTGATGAGTAGTAAAAACACCACAAAAATGAAATTTCTGATTTTATGTTCCAAATATGAAAAAGGTTTTCATATCTAGATTTGAGATCATATGAGGGTGAGGAAATTAGGACATAATTAAACTGTTTAGCCTAACAAGCCCTTTTACATACGTGTTTATGTGCATACTGTTCCATGTGTCTCTTTGTAAAAAAAAAAAAAAAACCTTTTCTTCACAGATTTTGAGTGTGAGTCTGGCTCCATATATATCTGGACCAGAGCCTGTGCTGGTGAAAATAGCCAATCACACTGAGTGTAAGTGCCAAGAACACTCGCTGATTCGCAGACACGCTCGTGAGAGGCACAGGAAAAACAGGTCAGTACCGGATTCATATGTAACAGAATAGTTTTGTGTGAAAAAGGAATGAAACTTTGGCATGAAATATTACGCTCACTCTAAAAAAAAAGTTTAAAAACAAAAATTTGGGGGTATTTTACCCAAATTTGGGTTGAACCAGCCCATTATTATCTTTTACAGTTTACATGATATCATATTCGATAAGTTTGATTATACATATTTAATTTTTTTCAATGCAATGCACTGCATTTTTACTAAAATTGGCAGGGTACTTCTTCTGGAGCAGCATCAACCTCCTTGAAATGTTGGGCCCAACCCTTGTTTTTCTAGTGCCATGCTGTGTTATTCACTGTTGATACAACAATGTTGCTCTTGGAGAAATTACAGATTGTGTCTTGCTGAGTGTCTGCCATACAGTATGTAGGAGTTTGAGTGCTTTCTGATGTAATAATGTCAGTGTGTGTATGTGTGTTGCAGTTGCTCTCCTACACGTAAGCCAGAAGACAAGAGGCTATGCAACAAAGCTTTAATATGGGACTGGATGGCGGAGCGATGTGTGACATATCCCTCCAGTAAACAAGGTCAGTCTTGTCATGTCTTGCTAGAGCCCAATGTGCGAATGCCTTGTTTACTTTTTATTTATTATTTTGCAAGAATCATGTGCTAGCAATAAGATATATATCTTTTGTACATTTATTACAATGGCAAAAATGCTTTCACGTTATTAAATGTTTCCTTTTTTTTTTATTCAGAACCGCCATCTGCTATCACTGAAGAAGACTGTGAGATGGATGTAGAGCGATGTGAATGTATTCCAAAAGAATGGACACACAGATTACACTATACGTGACACAATTCAACAAATCATCTACAGGTAAACGTATTTAATTCCAAATTCACACTATTGGGTGTTAAAATACATGTCATTTAAACAATGATTAAAAAAAAAAATCAGTGCTTTGATAACAGTTCCTGCAAGTTCTTTTGTCATTATGTAATAATTGATTCTGATTGGTCAGTCGTATCATTCTGTGGACTGATACAGTATTTATTATTTTTATCCTTCCTCAGTGGCAACACTGAAATGATTCTATTTTCAAATCACCCTCTTTTGAGTCTAACAAATGCCACTGGTGCCATCTTGTGTCTAGTTCATCAATGTAGAATATGTAAAATAATAATAATAATAAATAAATAAATCACGTTAGAGGACTTCATAATTGTTATGACTATAATACTGTTGCAATGTTAGTGCTTTGCTTAAAAAAAAAACTTTCCAAAAAATGTAAAAAAGTTCCCAAAAATGTAAATTTGCTGTTTATTTACTTTTACACTGGGATTAATCCTAACCTAACCTAGGATTTAGAATTAATTGTTAATCCTGGGTAAATTATGAGAAGTATAAAAAGTTAAGCACACAACACTAAAACATTATTTTACCACATCCCACAGTCTTGACAGCATATGTTTTTATGTTAATCATAACTTATTAAACTAAGTAAATCAAGTTTTTAACTTAACCGATATATGATCTATTTTAAGTTAGTTAAATGTAAATGAAAAGATTTATAAGTTCACTGGATACATCTTAAATATGTAAGTTTTTTTACAGTAAAAGTTACACTCAACGGCCACTTTATTAGGTACACTTGTCCAACTGCTCGTTAACAAAAATTTCTAATCAGCTAATCACATGGCAGCAACTCAATGCATTTAGGCATGTAGACATGGTCAAGACGATATGCTGCAGTTCAAACCAAGCATCAGAATGGGGAATAAAGGTGATTAAAGTGACTGTGAGTGTGAACGTGGCATGGTTGTTGGTGCCAGATGGGCTAGTCTGAGTATTTCAGAAACTGCTGATCTACAGCGATTTTCACGCACCCTCTAGGATATACAGAGAATGGTCAGAAAATGAGAAACTATCCAGTGACCGGCAGTTCTGTGGGCGCAAATGCCTTGTTGATGCCAGAGGTCAGAGGAGAATGGCCAGACTGGTTCAAGCTGATAGAAAGGCAACAGAAACTCAAATAACCACTCGTTACAACTGAAGTATGCAGAAGAGCATCTCTGAATGCACAACACGTCCAACCATAAGGCAGATGGGCTACAGCAGCTGAAGACCACACTGGGTGCCACTCCTGTCAGTTAAGAACAGAAAACTGAGGCTACATTTGGCTCAGGCTCACCAAAATTGGACAATAGAAAATTGGGAAAACGTTGCCTGGTCTGATGAGTCTTGATTTCTGCTGCGACATTCGAATGGTAGAGTCAGATTTTAGGGTCAACAACATGAAAGCATGGATCCATCCTGCCTTGTATCCAATAGAGCACCTTTGGGATGTGGTGGAAGGGGAGATTTGCATCATGAATGTGCAGCCGACAAATCTGCAGCAACTGCATGATGCTATCATGTCAATATGGACCAGGAATATTTCCAGTACCTTGTTGAATCTAAGATTAAGGCAGTTCTAAAGGCAAAAGGGGGTCCAACCCGCTACTAGTAAGCTGTACCTGATAAAGTGGCAAGTGAGTGTACAGTAGATTCGGTTTACCATGGGTTTAGATTAAGTGAAAAGCCCTAATGTATCATGGGAACATATTTAATTTTTTAGTAAATAGCCCTGTTATACAGTATGCCACTCCACATTGGGAAAACAGATACAACAACATTTCGAGCTTTGTGATGCTGATCATCAGATTGTAAATTATCCCATAGGATTTCAACTTTATGTATTTGTTCATCTAAATTACTGTAGATGAATATTAAATGACAGAGCTTTTATTATTCTTACGATCTCATCAATGACACCCAGTTTTATTTTTTACAGCTGCAAGAGAGAAAGCAAAGATGAACACAATGCCCTGACAATCTGCAAGTGCTGAACGCAGAGACAGCAATACACCATTTAATTTATTTATCTCTCTATTTATATCAAATAAAAATACTTTTATTAACATTTATTCACTCATCTCATCAGTAACAGCAGTGATAGCATTCAAAATATAATACTAAGGCTGTTATTCCTGTCTGAACACATCTGAGGTAAACATCTCCTATGCACTGAAAACAGTGTTTCAATCAAAAGAATGCCAGAGAAATTACATAGTTTATATGTAAAATTTAAGTATGAATTATAGTTTTTAAAAATGTTTTCTGATGGGCCAGCAGGATCTGTGTGGGTTTACCCGATGCCATTTTTAAATGGCACAATAGAAGTACACTTCATTACTCAGCATTATGCATTGAGGAAATGGCCAATCCTTGAAGTTGAAGTGTTTACCACAGAGCATGCTGCCAACAGTAAGAAATTATGTACTGGAGATAAAAGTTGTTTAAATAAAAATGCCAATTTTAATAAATAAGCCTTTTAATGTGGCATTTTCAAGGACTGCGTACCATTATGTCATTCTGTATAAAAGCATATTGTTCTGTATGAAATATTTTCAAAGAGGAAAAAGTTCTTATCATGTTCCAAGGACATATCATAACTTAAGTTGAGAAATAATTTAAGCCCATTAAATAATATCAAAAGAAAATTTATGTGCTTTTACAATACCATTTCAATTTCGTTGATGTATTATTGTTGCGTCTGTCCAAACATGAAGTCAATATTGAATCAGCAGCAAATATTGTTCTTTTCTGATTTATCAAACAGATAGAAAAGTTGTCACAAGCACTAACTACACTCAAAAATTATTTTTTTTGCTAACTACTTATTTAAAATAAGCTGAGTCAACACAATGCCTGAGATTTTATTGGGACAGCTTAATTTTTTTATGTTTAATCCACATACATTTGTTAAAAGTGTTAAGTTAACTTCAGCGATTTGTGTTGGGACAACGTGAATGAATTGTGTGGAACCCTGAATTTTTTACAGTGTACTGTAAGACATAAAAAGGTGTACATTTTAATGTATCATGAGTTTTATACCTGTTTAAAGGGTCCTGAAATGTTATTGAATAGCCTACAAATGACTGCAATAGCCTATATAAAACTAGCACTTTTGTCACAATGGGAACTTGCCAGTAAATAGTCAGTCATTTATCCTACAGAAGGATAATAGAATTTAGAGTTTCTGTAGAAAAACATAGACTTACCTTCAAACATTTTTCTGGGATAAAAAGGGTGACAACAAGCCTCTGCTTTTGGGTCTTGTATGTTCTCCAACCTAACAAATGTAATGAATAAATGAGCTGTTTATAAATTTAGCTGTGCGATGCAATCTGGAAAAAAGTTTGCACTTAACTTACAGCATTATTTATAACATGGTGGCTGTCCAGTGGTTTAGTCAAGAATATCTCTCTATTTTTTTTAAAGTTGCTTCTGTTTACACAAAAACACGTTAGGCTATAATTTCTTGGAGTACCTAATGCTCGACTATATTATTTCTTGAACAAACAGACCTATTTTCCATTGAAACTGACATGAATGCTAGGTCTAGCTTTGGGGCAAACATGAATAAATAATTAATTAGCAAAACTGTAAGAGCATGGCCATGATTCATCGTTTAATGTGTTAGCCTCTGATAGTAAGCTAACTAGAATAGCCTCTAACTAATAGGTGGCAACAACAGACCTTACGTTGTCTCCGAAACAGCAGTGAAGCAGTAGTTTTTCCAGTAAAGGATTTTTTGCTTGACAAACCGCAGAAAAACCCAATTTTCTTCCACAGCATTTTACAACCGCAACTGCAGAGGCGAACTAATATTTAACGCTCTCTGATTCGCGGTCTTGCGCGTTCTCGCGTAAAAGACCCGCGGAAACGTGAACCGGTTCACCGACTTGAATTGCTATAGGTCTACGCACAAAAAAATATATATATTATGCATACCGCATATTGATAGTGGCTCATTTTTGCCGCAAATTATTAGGGACAATATCACAAAAAATAAAAGGAGGCACGAAGGAACAAGCACATTGCTTTCAGGAATCTGCGCTCAAACCGTCATTGATATATACACTAGATATCGCATACGGGCCCTAAGCATGCGTCAATAGCGCCGCCACATTTGTACAGTGCTCCTAGCACAAATTATCTATGTCAAACCGTTATTCCGCCATACTTTTTAGATAAAGATGTGCTGCTGGTATATCAATAGTTGGGCGTCATGAATAATGTGTGAATAAAAGTGAAAACCTAAATATATATATTTTTTTTAATTTTACAAAATGTTGAATAAATAATCTAAGTTACAATTAACATCTTATATTATTATTATTATTTTTTTTTTTTACATATTAAAGAAATATTAAAATATTTATATATTCACATTATACTGTAGGTCTCTATGGGACATTCTACAGAAATGTACATTTTCACTTATAAAAAATGTGACAGGGCCTGACTTGTTTTCCTCAAAAATCATACAAAAACAAGCATAAAATCATACAATTTAATGATAGAATTCATCCTTTCCCCCCACCCTTTTCTTCTTATTTTTTACTGAACAAACCAGCAGGAAGATACATAACACAATATAAAAGGTGAACATAAAAAACAATGGTAAAAATAAAAATAAATAAAAAATAAAAATCCACAACGCATAATGTACAGCATTTCTACATCTAATGATTTTAAGAATTAACAGGGGAATAAAAAAAAACTATTATACTAATTGATACATTTCAGTTTTTGCTTTTCAACAATTTTACAGTAGAAATAAAGAAATTTAAAAAAGATACAAAAAATTGTTAATGTGGGAGATGACATTTCTGCTGAAATTTGCCAATAAAAAAAGAGATTAACAATATATTCAAGATGACTTTTGTTGGATTTGTTTTCATAATAAAAACAAAAATACATTTTAATGTAAAATAAGTTGCTTTTTCATTTGAAAGTTTTGTCATTTTAAAAATACATTTTGCTAGATCCTTCCAGAAACTGTTTACAGTGTTGCATTCAAAAAATAAAAAATAAAAAAATCTTTATCTGCATTACAGAAACTACAGATGTCCTCCATTTCAATGTACAGTACTTTGATAGATAGAACACATCCTTGATCACTGATCTCCATCAAATGATGCAACTTCCTTTAGGTGTATTGTAAATTTATTTGTATTATACATTTGTAGTATTTATTTGTAGAATTTATTAATTTCATGTTTTTTAATCAATTGATGTGAATGATAACTTAAACTTTGCTATTTCTAAAATATTTTTTTCTAAGTAACAGTTTTTAGCATAACAAAACTATTAAAGCTGTAGGTTCAGTTCGGCTGAGGACAGGGACAATGACAGGGTTTGTACATTTGTAAAGTGTTTTTAATAAGGAGCAAAAATCTGAGAACCAAATGAATGACATATTCCTTTACAGAACAACTCACAGAAATCAACCGTCAGGCCATTTTAGACATTTTTGCGATGAAATAATTTTTATTCACTGTATTTCTGTTTTTATTTCAGGGTCAGATAATGTACATTTCTGGTAGAATGTCCCTCATATAATGGTGAAATGCTTTCATAATATTGAGTGATGAACTCAACAAGGAAAGCTAATTAGCAAGTAGTTTTCTAAAGATTTTCCTATGGGTTTTTATATAATGGGATTTTGTCTCTGGTACTTGAACTGCGTGCTCTACAATGGCCATTCCACACACACCCATGGTGAAAACTGTTTATTTTGTAAAATGTCTGTTTTAATAAGAAGCTAGATAGGAACATTTGAGGTGAGTCATGCAGTTAAAGCTGCAGAGAAAAAGTATCATCAAATTATGTTTGCCACACTTCTTATTTCACATATAAATTCAAAACTCACTTATAAAAACCTTTGAAGGAAGCAGTGGGAATTAGTTTTCTGGGATTTGACGTCACAAATGCAGAACTTTATAGATGTCTGCGATGTGATTTTGTGGTAAATGGATCGGAACAAAACGTCCAGTATTTCTTCGCTGAAAAGATTTTTTTCCCCTCAGAAGAAATAGATTTCACAGAAAAGACATTTCAACTCATAAACCTTTTCATCTCCTCAATCTTATCTTTGACAACAAGGCCGCCCTCTTCCTCCAGCTTGTGACTTCCCCACACACTCTCGCTGTCCATTACTGTTGAAGGTCACGCAGTCTTTGCCCCCTGGAGGGTTAAATGCCTGAGAGTCATTCAAAGTATCTTGACCTTTACGGATCAGTTTGCAGCCACTTTGTGGACAGTCCAGCCTTTCCACGTCCCTTAAAATAGGAAAAATTCACCACTCACTGCATCCTCGCTCAGACTCTTGTTCATATCTTAATCATGTGACCACTTAAAAACAATAGATCAAAATGCTCCTTATGAGGTCATACATTGTTCAAATTTTAGGTCTATCTGGTGACCCCACCATGGTAATATTAAAGAGCTCCTATGGGTTTTTGAAAATCTGAAAGTGCGCCATGTTTAAAACTATTGATTCATCTATAAAAGAGTTGACTCAGAGTGCTTTAAATGAATCATCAGGGTAACGAATCATTTGCCGTGTCAGTGTGACATCGATACATAACTCAAGCCCCGCCCATTTGTTGACCAGGGAAAATTTAAACCCCGTCCACAAACACTGTATCAGATCCTGGTTAAATCATGTCGCAAAGTCACTGTGCCTTGTAGTTTGAGGGAAAGTTAGTGTTATTTTCCCTACCCAAAGATGAGGCTGTGAAGAGTCAGTGGTTGAAGTTTATTTTTGCAAAAATACCTCAGCATTATAGCCCCAGCCTTGTGCTGTTCCCATCATTTTTCTGACGAGTGCTTCAGCAATCTACACGCTTACAACGGGGAATTCATTGACCGTTTGTTAAAGAAAGGATCAGAAAAGACCATTGATGTATGGCAGAGAAATTTATCTATACACAGTTCATGGTTTCTTCCTTCATTTCACAAGTGTAAGTTAGTGTGATTAATATGGTTGCCTCCTTGTTTTCTCTAGCTTGCACAATGTGTATTTAATTGTGTTTTGTTACTTGTAACCCTCCAACCGGCTTGTACTGTTTCTGGATAACTCTTTATATTCTCATATTGCGTCTAAAACCATGTTGAAAACACAGCGTGTGCCGCTTTGTTTATGGATTTAAAAAGCGTTTGTGAGATCACGATCCACTGCCATTTGTCATTGGTATGGCCACTGTCAGCTGTTCCTACACACGTGTGGTGGTCAAGTTTCAAAATAGTTCAGCTTTGGCCACTGTGTGGATTAATACTGAATGTGTGTCATGGTTAAGAATAGAGCAATAAGCTGGGGTTTAACTGCATTGCTTTAATGCACTCCTGCATTGGGCTCACACATAGACTTCACTCTGACTACTTCAAAATTATTGATAAGCTGTGGTGGGCGATTATCTCGGTCTCGCGTTGAACGCAGTCAACCACATCGCAACAGACTGGATCATCAGACCAATCAGAGCAGACTAGCATTGGGCTAAGGAGGGGTTTGGGAACAAATGAATCGCTGAACAAATCATATAGGAGTCATTGGAATAATTAGGTAAAAATAAATGCATATTATAAGACAATGAAAGTGTTTTTTTGACTTTGCATGCATATCAGCCTGTTGTTGGAGACCCCCAAAACCAAAATATGACCTTTTTAATGCATAATAGGGGCTCTTTAAATTTATTTTCATGTAAAAATTGGTCCTTCAAGCATAATGCAAGCATGGGAATACAGTATGTTAGGCTTATATTGTAAATTAGAGGAACTTCAAAGGGGATCATATCACACTTTTTAATTATTCAAATTTTCCCTGAGGTCCAATCGTGCAATTAGTTGAGTGACACAATGTGCATCATTTTGTTTATCACCATTTTCTCTCTGACAGTTTCTTGTTGCTGTGCCTTGAAAAATAAATAAATAAAATAATTAATCTTTTCTGTCCAATGTTTGCTAAAATGTTCTGCACAAGGTCATACTGAAATTATTTTAATTGAGTTCATTCATTTATGACTTACAACAGAATAATAAATGTTTTTGTCAATCCTCCTACCTTAAAAAAAACATTATTTCGAAAGGTGAAAATCAGTCAAGAAAATGACACAACTCAAACTTTTTTTTGCTGGATTCCTAACAAAATTTTAATGATCATAATCAGGTTTATTTGTTACAACTGGGTAGATTTGATTAGATTTTTTGCAGAATCACAGTTTAAACGCTATTGTTTGTAAGCCCAACAGCAATCAAGATCATTTCCACCATGAAAAGAAGCTGATTATTTTTTTGGCTAGCTAATTCCTGAGTTAGATTTGAGAAAACAATTTTAGGATACAAGCCTATAACATTTCAGCAGCAGAGTTTTGACAGCAGACTGACCTCTTTTTTTCTGTTGATCTGAAATCATACTTGTCGTAGAGATTCAATTTCATCTTACAGCTCTGATGCTCCAGTGCTGTCATGTTCACAACGATCCTCAACATATTCGACAGGCGCTTATTCGATGTGCGGATGGGCGGCATTTGACCTCGTAGCTATACATGAAAGCCTTCCGGGGCACAAAAGACAAGACAAATATGAAAATGAGAAAATTGAGTGTCTCGTGGATGTTTACGTCTGCGTTCCTATATCACACTGGAATATCTGTGCCCTAAACCTGTCAGAACTCTGTGTACTTTCTATACTACATGATTATGACTTATAGTAAGCTGTGATCTTGTTTAGATATTTCTGTCTGGCTCTGATCTAATTTTTGTACCGGCTCCAGATGGGAGTTCAAAAATGTACAGTCCAGCTCATAAAGAGGTATGTAATGTAGGGATGTCCCGATCAGGTTTTTATGCCCTAGAGTCTGAGTCATTTGATTTTGAGTATCTACCAATACTCAATCTGATGCTTCTATAATACATAAAAAAAGAATAAAGAAGAGCGAAGAAACAGACCAAGGATATTCCTTATTTTTTTATTTAATTCACCTTATTTTAACATTCAACAACTCTGTTAACCAACAGAGCACTTCTGTGAGGTAGCTTGAACAATCAAGTAATAAATAACAAATTCTTCCCTTTTGGACTTTAGTGCAACAGTAAACATAAAAAATCTAATATAAAAACAAAAAGCACCTCAACTTAAAATACCCGGCAGGCAATCTCAAGTTTACATATCTCACAGTTTGCTATGGCAATGTCGTCGTTATCAACTTTATAATACCTCCAGACCGCAGACATAATACTCGCGCTTTCTGCTTCAAGCTGCTTCCGTGTTCTTCTTTGCCTGTATTTAACCAATAGCGTCTCTGCAACAAAGTGATGTCATGCCGCACACATTGCTGTTACTGTGTGAAGTCAAGAATGAGGTCTAATTCTGTGCCACCGTACAACTATAGAGGTGTTAAAAAAAATAATGATTATATATATATATATATATATATATATATATATATATATATATATATATATATATATATTCAAATCCTGATCAGGAGGTAACGTCCGATTACGATCGAGTCTGAAACTAAGTGATCGAGCCCGATTTCCGATCACATGATCAGATCTGGACATCCCTAATGAAATGTAATGTATTTTCATTAAAATATAAACAACAACAACTGTATAAAAATGTATATGGTGTCATGCAAGTTTATTATTTTACCTTCGATAAATGTGATTTTGTAATGTAAAATGTGTTCTCCACCCCCAGAATCATTGTGTGCTATGGTATAAACATGTCAGCAATATTGATTTAATGTTAGCAACATAAAACAACAGCAAAACATACTAAACTAATTTAGACTTGTTATGGCACCTATATTTCTGCTCTTTGGTCGTTGTACTTTTTTTCCCCTCATTTGTAAGTCGCTTTGGATAATAGCATCTGTTAAATGAATAAATGTAAATGTATTTAAGCTAATTCATGCTAACAATGTGATAAAACATGCTAGCAACACGCTATCTCATGCTAGCGATGTGATATTCATGCAAGCAACATTTTATTTATGCTGAAAAAGTATTAATTCCAATCCATATTTTTTTTTAAAAGCTATTAAGGCAAAAGTTAAAGTGTCAAATGGTAATTTTGTTGTGCTTTGCGGATTAGTGGAAAGAAACTTCATTACTGCTGAATTTTCCAGTGTTTATGAGAAGCAGTGCAGCAGCACAGATAAGGTGGATCTTATCTACTTTCTGGAACTTTCGTTTTAGTGTGTTTGTGTTTTAAATATTTCCAGATTAGGAAGGTTTATTTTATATGCTCTCTGATACCCAAAATGCTGATAAGCACTGTTTGAACTTGTGTCTTTTGTTCTTTATTACAAAACAAACTATAAGATCATGCTGTTCACATGCAGTTCTTTATTAGCAATTTCATGCTAGAATAGTTTCAAAACAGTTTCAAAACTAACAGTGTCTGTTTCAGAAATATAATAGATAAATACAAACAGGTTGTTATCTTTCCACTCCACTGAATCACTAAAGTTTCCATTTAAACATCATGCTATTGCACTATTAAGGATGGCTTTACTTGCAAAAAAAGAAGGATTTACGCTTATGATCATACTGGTTATTTATTGCGTGAAAGTATTTATTTAACCCACCCAACAGAGGGCAACTCTTAATATTTGTTTACCACAAAACATAACGTGGCAAAAAAGATTTGATGGAATTTAAATGATTAGATATCTGTCATTTTGAAATGTCTGGTGAATACATTTTGGAGAAATTAATCAGGTTCACACAGACATGTATGATCATTTATTTTTAAATGAATTCTCAGCGTCTGCAATTAAAGAAACAAGAAATTATAAGTTGAGTCAATCAAAGAGTTGTTTGTGGTTAATTATGATGTCTTGTTTGCACTCTGCATCTGCTGATTGTACAGTAGGTGGACAGCTGAGGACTTTTCCAGATAATGTGTGCACATAGTCATTAAAAGGCACCTATCATGCAACAACAAAAAAAAAAATCTACTTTTGGAAGCTGCCTTTTGACAGAAATGTGTGTAGGAATAGTGTGCACACAGCCATATTAAAGTGGTATAAACACATCTTTTTTTTTTTTTTTCAAAACCCAGTGCTTTTGAGGCCAACCACACTGTGACAGCTACAAAGTGCAACATAGGCTCATTCTGAAAACGTAGCCTTATCTGGAGATTGTGAATTATGTAACCAGAAGTACGCATGGCTGCATTTCGTCTTTAAAACAAACGCTACGGGGCGGTATGATGCCGTTCCTTTTCTTGCTTACCAGCTGACCGCTTACCTCCGTATGGAAGGCTTTCCAGTTTTTACCAGTTTGTCCAGTGGCTCGCCATGTACGTCAGCGGACTTAAGATGCAGAGGGGAATTAACAACCACGATGACAAAGTTTGAGTTCGCCGAAGAACAGTTCCAGAAAGTGGGTAAAACAAAAACAGAAACCAAAAAATAAAATAAGTAAATAACAGGGTGAGAATGTGGTAAAGTCTGAAAACGTGGTTAAAATCAGGCGAGGGCTTTTCTTTTTCTGGATTGCTTTTGAAAACACTGTCAGCTGGGTTTATGGAAGTGGGTGAGCGGGTCAGTGGGAGCCTTTGAAAACACTATTGGTTGGGTTTAGGGAAGGAGGAATGTGGCACAGTCGATCGGTCAGTCAGTCAAATAGTCAGTCGACAGCTGCCTCTGGTGGAATGGGGAATGGCACTTGCAAGAGAAATATGAGATCTGAAAAAGTGTACACAGCAGCTATTGGTGGATTCACGAAAACAAAAACTGCAAAAATACGTAGCTCCTGGGACCTATTTGGCGCTCTCCAGAAATGTATATAGCAGTACATTTTCAGAATGAGCCTGGGTTGAGGATTTAACAACAGAGATGGAGTTGAAATGTAACTTTTATTTATAAAGAATGGTAAGCTAAGCAGACATGCAGAAAAATAAGAATGTAAAGGTAATCCAAAAATGCTAAATCAAACTTTGAGGTAGTCGGCAAACAATAACAAAACAAACAACAGTCCAGAATCAGAACAGCTCGGGCAAAACACAGGAAACAAAAAATACTTTTTCAGGGTCAAATGACATGAAACACAATACAACCTCTAACAATGAAGGTGTGTAAGTGTGATACTTAAATAGTAATAATGTCTTGCCACTGTGTAAGTGTAATCAGTGTCAGCATTGATAACAGCTGTAGATGGTTGATTAGCACAAAACATGATAGGCTGTGTAGTCCGAGTGAAAGCCTGATGGAGTGTACATATAGCTGGAGTGGCCTCTAGTGAGGCTGGTGGGCACTCCAGCGAACATTTGTGAGAGTAATGTAGCAGTGTGTTTATCAACGCACATTAATATTGATTGACAGGCATGTATTATCAAGATTCGCAAAGAAACTGGGATTAAAATATGAATCCGTTTCAACTATCTGTGATCCAGCTGCACCTCAAGAAGTAAACAGTACACTGTATTTTTTTATCTAGCATTTTGAAGTAATTGTCATTTAAATCATCATGCCAGCAAAGCTTGCTAACATTATTACAAAAATTTGCTGCCATGTGTTTAATATAAGCGCATTGATATTTGTGTGTGGCTCATTCATTGTTGCATGAAGGCTGAATAATCTCTGAAAATAAATTAAATAATCATTTGGAAACATCCTGGTTCAGTCTTAACTTGCTGTTCAGCCAGCTCATTTGCATTTAAAGGAATAGATGCAAAACAGCTGACATAAAATGACATTTTCAACAGGGTCTGTTGGGATCTGACAGTTTTTTTTCGAACTGAAACTTCACAGACACATTCTGGAGATAATAGCAGCCCTCTGTTTCTGTATTTTGCAACTCCTTATATGAGCAATGCATGGAATAAAACAATCACGTTTTTTGTCATTTCCCTCAATTGCACAGATGATTGTGCTTTCAAAGTAGGCTTCTTGTAGAGTTGTGTTGATAGGAACAAAGGATTCTTTTTTACCTTCAATCATCTATGGGGAGAGAGTAATTACTGGAGCAGCCTTTCCAAGAATCCACATGCATACATTTTGAGTCACAATGAGGAGTATTTCATGAAATACATGTATGTGCGTTTCATGCCATTTTATGTTCATTCAGAATCTCCACTTGCTGGTTCAAGTATATTATTTACAGTTGGTGTAATTACTGGGTTATTTGTCCAATATATAATTATATAATATTAATATACAATTGGTGATGTGGTGGCACAGTAGGTAGTCCTGTCGCCTCACAGCAAGAAGGTTGCTGGTTCAAGACTCTGCTGGGTCAGTTGGAGTTTCTGTGTGGAGTTTGCATGTTCTCCCCGCGTTTGCGTGGGTTTCCTCCGGGTGCTCCGGTTTCCCCCACAGTCCAAAGACATGCGGTACAGGTGAATTGGGTGGGCTAAATTGTTCGTAGTGTATGAGTGTGAATGAGTGTGTATGGATGTTTACCAGAGATGGGTTGCAGCTGGAAGGGCATCCGCTGCGTAAAACATGTGCTGGATAAGTTGGCGCATTAATAAAGCGACTAAGCCAAAAAGAAAATGAATTAATGAAATACAATTAAATTAGTTTTCTTGTGGGACCAATTTTCTAAATGTATGACTCAGTGCATTAAGGATGTTCTCTGTATGCTATGTCTCGTCTAATTTTTTTTATGATCAAAACTGAAAAATTACATATACTTCCAAAATTCAAGTGTTATATCTTACAGGCTTACATCCACCATGTTTAAGAGATTCAGACCTTCATTTAGCGGTCTTGATAGCGGTTTAACAGTCTATCACTAGTGAAGCATAGCAACTGCAACTGACAACCCAGGCTCATTCTGAAAATGTACAGGTATGTACATTTCTGGAGAGTTCCAAATACTGAACGTCCCAGGAGCTACATTTTTTTTGCAGTGTCGTACTATCAATGAGTTTAAACATGCTAACAGTATTTTATTATAGGCTAGCCATGGGTTAAGCATATACCTGTTATAACATGTTAAAAACATAGCACATGCTATACATGCTAAAATATTATCAGTTATATGTTAGAAGCATGCTGACCTTTTAATTCATGCTAGCATAGTGTTAAAAGATGCTACAAACATGCTAATTTTGTTAGTAACATGCAAAAACAAGTTAGTTTGTCTGTGGTCCTTCACTGACTCGGTAGGTGCAGAGAATAGTGTCAAACAGCCGTGTGTGTATAGATTATCCTGTTGTAAAATGCGGCGAAAATTCTACACAATGGTAATAGTTTGATTAAGGTGTTCACATGTCTTTACTGATCTTCAATAATGCGGCTAAAATTGGCATATTCTACGTCTTAATCCAATTTCTGTTTAGTTCGATTATGACCTTAATTGGATAAAAAACAAATAATAATAATAATAATAATAATTTGCTGTTTACATGGTAGACTCTTAATCAGAGTATTGTCTTAATCGTATTAAAATTGGATTATTGGTGTCCATGTAAACATACTCAATTGGTTTAAACATGCTAATGGTAATTCATGCTAGCAACGTCATGTGCTCATGCTAGGAACATGTTAGTTTAAAATGTTAAATCAAGCTACCAATGTGTTAAAACATGCTAGAAATATGCCATTATTTCACCTTAATTTTAAGTTATGGGCCTTCTTAACCATTCAAACATTCATGAAAGGGTTTGTCAAGCCAACATAAAAGTTTGGCCCAACTAAAATTGTAGTCTGATGTACTTTTTGATCTCACATTGTACAGTATATTGGTTTCATTCTATAATCATTGATTTGCCTCAAAAAAGGGATATTTCACTCAAAAATGAAAAGTCTAGAATTTTCTCCTGCTTTATTTTCATACAAAGAAAGGGCAACGTCAAGTTCCAATATTACCAGAAATCACTGTAAAAGTGTGATGAAAAGTGGTGTGTATATGGGTAACAATAGCTTTGAATAAGAATCTTTTGCTTTTTACAAGAAATTACAGCTCTAATCAATCACCATTCATTATATGAAGAAAATGAGCAAGATTTTCTTTTAAAAATTCCTCTTTTGTGCTTCACAGGTTTGCATACACGCTTTTCAATCAACCATACAATTTAGTGCTAATAGCCTTGTATACCCTTCAGTCAATAGCAAAGCAGTGAACACTTTTTCCAAACTTGTTGATTTCTTTATCTCTATTTTGGAGTTTTGGTCATTTCCGAGAACTTTCTAACTGAAAACATCACATCAAGCTTTTCATTTCAGATGACAAGGTGTCAAGAGACACAACAACCATGTTCTTCAGGGCTGTCAGTCATTCAGAGAGAAAAGTACAGTTTAAAATCAAATTCATGACCAAGAGTTCAGTCCACTGAGGCCCAGAACTGGGGACTATTTTTTCATCCTGACACTTGTACATTTAATCCATTTCACCTCACAGACCCTTTCAAAACAAGTTTTTGTTTTGCTGATGTCACTGACTCACATATGACTGATATTTATTCAAGTCAAGCATGGTCAAATATAAAACGAGAATCTCAAAACAATACCTTTCATATTCAAACAAAACCTTTCCATATTTTAAATAAGATTTATTTGTGTTTTCAGTGGATAACTGCAGAACACATTTTGATGGGAAAAGAAGAACTGTATATAACTGAAGCTCTGTGAATTTTCAGAGAATTGACAATGTCTCAGTTTGGCATGGTTTTGCTGGGACGCCCAATCCCATGATGATCAAAAACCGGATTAAATGTTTTCCACTTGTAATGAACTCATCCTCACCATAGAGTCTTGTACACCCTAAAACTACTGGGTGGTTTTAACCCAATATTGAGTCAAATATCGACAAGCCCAACATTTGAGTTAAAAAGTAATTTAAATTAATATTAAAATCAATACAATGGTTGTGTTTGTTCATATTTACCCCAAAGTCAGGTTAAAACAACCTAGCATTTTTAGAGTCATTCATTCATTTTACTTCACCTTAGGTCACCACAGGTTGCCAACTATTCCAGCATACTTTACACGGCGTATATATGCCCTTTTAGCCGCAGACTCCAAATAGTGTGTTTTTATGACAAAGCTGTGAACAAATTATATAGTGGTTAAGTGGTACAGCACTTCAGATAAATTCATATAATGTTATTTGTGAATAATTGTATGATTTGTGGGGCAAAACAAACAAACAAGCATTACTATTTAATCCCACAGCTAAACCAAATGAATATTTAAAATAGGATTTTTCAGTACATGTTGGCTGTATCGATGAGTTTAATTTCTTGATTGATCAGTCACAAAAAAATCTGCCATCAATTACTCACCTACACTTGTCTCAAACTATTTTGATTTTCTTTCTTCTGATAAACACAATCATATATTTGGAAGAATGTTGGAAACCAGTAACCACTTACTTCCATGGTATTTGTATTTTCTACTATGTATAGCCGCGGTCACACTGGACTTTCCTCCCCATAGACTTCCATTCATACGCACGTGAATGCGTCAGACCGGAAACGCAGGGTCATGCGTAGAGTTTCGCAGGTTGCTGCAGTGCAAAGTTCAAGCTTGGTGAACTCTGACCTGCGAAATCGCATCACTTGACTGCATGAGACCAATCCAGGATCAAAACATGACCTCTCTGAACAGAAATTCAAAACATGGAGCAATCGCTCCAATCATCGTCTAATCATCTTGTTTAATCCCACCCCTTTTCGCAGCACCGTGCGACAGAATTTCGCAAGCTCAAACATCGATCGATTGCTCCATGTTTTAAGTTTCTGTTCAGAGAGGTCATGTTTTGATCCTGGATTGGTCTCACGCAGTCAAGTGATGCGATTTCGCAGGTCAGAGTTCACCAAGCTTGATCTTTGCACTGCAGCAACCTGCGAAACTCGACGCATGACCCTGCGTATCCGGTCTGACGCATTCGCGTGCGTATGAATGGAAGTCTATGGGGAGTAAAGTCCAGTGTGACCGCGGCTTTAGTGATACAGCCAGGCCAGGTTCT
Organism: Danio kyathit; assembly: GCA_903798195.1. Taxonomy (NCBI): domain Eukaryota; kingdom Metazoa; phylum Chordata; class Actinopteri; order Cypriniformes; family Danionidae; genus Danio; species Danio kyathit. The sequence continues at coordinate 34,115,835 of LR812529.1, read as the reverse complement.
CCCCATTCCCAATCACCACAATCACTGTCACCTGAATATTAATCAGCCCTGCACCTGCACGTCATTACTGATCATCACTCCAGCACTATAAAGTCCCTCACCGTCCCTCAGTCCGTGCCCAGCCTCATTTAGAAGGAGTGCATGCTCCTCACGGTCAGTGTTAAAAAAAGTTTTTCCCCAATTTTAAGTTTACTTCCCTTTCTCGTCACCAATGATTAGGTCCACACGGAATCTTTGCGTGCAGAAATCTGCTGATTTTTACCCTATCATTGAGTCTATTTATGTAGTTGTGTGTAAATTTTAATTTTCTTTAATTAATTTCTGTAATATTATTGACTAATATGATAACGTTCATATAATTTACTTGCAATACTGTTTGTAAAGTAGTAACTTCTGTCTTTTAGTAGATATATGGTAGATATATTATATAAGGGACTTGCTTGTTTTACCAAATAAATGGATCTAATTGGATTTGCATTGTAAACATTAAATAAAAGTGAAAAAGTTTCCTTTTTATTTAACATATTAAGTTTTTAGTTACAATACACCCTAAATCATTCCACATAAATCTGCAGATTTTTTACAATATCATAGCCCCTACCTATGGTCTCCTCTGTCTGCATCTCTCCTTCCTAGTGTGGTTTCTCCTGGTTCCTCCTCTGGTTGACATTAATTTTCCCTAGTTCAACTTTCTGTGTGCCTGGCTTTCCACAACTCCTCCGAATCATCTGGTCTTCAATGTCCATCCTACAAAGCATCCACATCTGAGTTTCGTGTACAACCTGCCATCCTCTTTAATAAACTGTTGTCATACTCACATCTCTGTTCCGTCTCCTATGACAGCTATGTCAGTGGTTACAGGTTTCCAAAATAGTGTCCTCCTTTATTCAACAGAAAAATGAAATATAATGGTACTATAATGCAGTGAGAAACACCTGTGTAAAATTACAGCTGTGTATTTTAAGGAAAATAATTGCACACTTTAGAATGTTCATCAACCAATCAGAATGAAAAACCATTATAGTATTGTAAGGATCTGTAAGATGGCTTTTAACCTCTTCACTATGGCAGATCCTGAGAGCTGATATGGAATTTCATGAGATGCAATAAAAACAGACTCTCGAGTCTAAGAAGATAAGGATTACAGGATTACAGCTGTCCAACTGTTCTATCTTAATTACTATTGACCATTCAAACATCAAACATAGGTGTGGACTGCCAACAGGCCAGGGGGTAATGCGAGAAAGACCCCCCTCTCATTTCACCTCAAGCCCCCCTTCTTGACCTGTAAGCTACCTTTCTCCATAATTCACAGTCCACATAAAATGCTCAAGGTTTTAATATGATGTATGTTATAGCACTGTATTCATGTTTGGTATCATTTTAAATGTCTCTGTGTGATTGGTAAAGTGGTCTTAATTTCACTATGATATTTCATTTATATATGTTGATTTGGTTTTTGACTTTGATATAATCTGCCAGATGCTTCCCCCCTCTCTAGAGATGATTAACATCTCAAAGTAACCAGGCAAGAGTCTCTGTGACGCTTCTATTGTCTTGAATTTATGACTGTTTGTTCTGAGTGGGTATAAAAGTATAAGGTGGACACTGCTCGGGGGAGATCTTGTTAGCCAAGACCCCCATTGTAGCAACTCATTTGGTGCTGCAATGTATTTCTCTGATCAGGTATGCATTTTTAATTCTGTAATCTATATTTGAGTTAATGAATGTTATATTGTTACAGATATCATCTCTGAATTGGCTTGATGATTGTTTGATTATATAATTGGCATTATACAATTTTACCTGACGAATAAAATGTTAAGTTTTGACTCATCCTGAATTCTCCTGAAATCTTTTATATCCAGTAGATTATGTGAAGTCATTTTCGCTACCTTTATGGCGGCATAATTATGGAAATTATTAGACCCATAGACTATATGTAGGATCGCCCCCGTAGTTTGGAGATCTTTTTAATTCTATAACCACTGAGACTAGCAAGTTACGGATCTTGATTAAGTGAGATGTTTTCTTTTGGCATGTGTTAGTATTGTACAACCAGCCTAATTAAATATTAATTCATCCCGTATCCTCTGACTAATTTCAGAGTGCCGGCATTCTGATCGTGAGCTCTGATGCATTCCCGGGGCATGAAACTCTGTGCGGCGATTGACCAGTAATGAACGTATAAATTGAAGAGTATGGGAACAGATAGATCAAAACTCTAAATTAAGTCATAAATGATTATTGTGATCCGTTCTTATAATTAGAAATACAGTCTAAATATTACGATCACTTAAAATGGAGTCAGATAAAGTTCGGAGCTAGAAAATGAGTATAAATAAACTCTAATAAATAACAGAATTCTTTTCAGAAGCACTGGAAAAGGCTTACATGCATTTAACCTTCGACCATGCTGTTAGTTTCGTCATTGGGCTAATAGATGGACTTTTACAGTTGGTGACCGTCCCTCCGTGATCTCCCAGAAAGATAAGGCGAGTGAAGCCTTTTCAGTGCGATATGCGAAAGAAATGCTCCGAAAAGAGGTTTGAGTTTCTCTTCTTCCTACTGCTGGGGTAAGTCAATTCTTATTTGCCTTTTAGAAGTGTTGAGGGAAAGATTAATGCATCCCATATAGACACATTTATAGAATGAGTCGGAAATGCTCAATATTAGACCGGAGTCCGTAACTCCGCGGGGCTGAGAATTAGACAAAACCACATTCCTTTTCAGGGATATAATAGCCGCAGAGTAGCAGAAGAAGTACTAAAAAACCCAAATCTAAGATCTCTTTAAGAGATTGCATTTAAAATGGAATAACATCATCCAGATTTTATTCTGATACTCAACAGAGAGCTGTAAATTAACACCTGAATTCTAAATATAATAATTTCCACTCAGGATTATTTCTTGAACAAGTTGCAATAACTTTGCAATATTGAAAACAAGCAATAAGTTATATTTTAAGAATTTCGGGAAAGTTGTAATCAGATGAACTGAAAATTCTTGCGAGAATCTTTTGTATGTGAATGTAAAGAGGGCATATACAGCGCAATTAAATTTATAAATAGGAATTTTTCAAAAGAAAAACTTTCTCTCCAAACAGAAACATTAGACCTGATATGTTCTCTAAAGAAATTTAAAGCATTCGCTAAAAGAATGTAGAAAAAGCATGTTCTTTTGTTTTACTGTTTGGAGAAATTGTTAAAATAACATTTATATTGGGAAATACGGCTCACATGCAGTATAGTTCAGAAAACTGACCCAGTAATAATTACATTAAAAACGAAATCAAATATGATTATAACGCCACAGAAACTTATAACAAAGCCTGTAAATTATTTTCGATAAAGATTAATCTTTAATATTCCTAATTTTATAAATTAAATATAACGAAACTCCTTCAAGAGGTTTATAAAAACACTGAAAATAGTTTTTAAAATGCTGTTTAAGACTCAGTCTAAATCGTTACATTATTACACCCTTATGAGTTTCAAAGCTGTAAGGCAGATAAGGACAGGATCAGTGTTGGGAGAGTTACTTTAAAGACAAAAAAGACAAAAGGAAAATTATTAATTACATCACTACAGTTGTAGTTAATTTAGGTTTCTAATGGCTTTGCCTGAAAAGTAACTCAGTTACTCAATAAGTAATTTAATTGCTTGACTAAAGACTAAAATTCCACATGAATAAATTGCATGGGTAATAGAAATAAAATAAACCGGAAGGTTTAGTGTTGTTTTAATAGAAAACACAAGATTTCAAATAAATGACACTATATTTTCATAAACTTACATTATTTGAGATAGGTAAAATAGGGATCACCCTATTTCTCTAATTTGATTTAAATAAAATGATTAAAATTATATATAGCATTTTAGGCAATTAAATTACCTAAGAATGAGAAATAATTCCTTACTTTGCCCCTGGCAAAAAGTAATCTTGGATTACAGCGACTATTTACTTTGTGATTAATTACACCCAACCCTAGACAGATAAGATCATACATCTAGAAGATGTGTATTGTGCATTTGCCCTGAGATACCCTTTCACACATTCACATATCAAGGAAGATCTACTAAGGAATGTTCCTCAGCTAACAGCTCGAAATAAGGAAAGGGTGACTACCTCACAAAACCTTTAAACCAAGCAATGATTGACTTGTGTTTTCAAGCAGTATGTACTTGCGTTTCACTAAATGCCCAGGCAACAAAGGTTATGACTGGTTTCCAGTTTAACTTAATCCTGTGCACACAGAGAAAATGTAAAAACAACTGCAGCACATGATCAAATCAAAAGCGAGACTTCTAAAAGACCAGTAAGTTGAGATTCAGTCATTCTGATTTGTTAACTCGGCAGACTCTACAGAGTACAGTAATAAAATATATTTTAAATTCATTCCATTTTAAGATAATATAACTTATATCATAACAACATCATGATATATTATATTATCACAGCCAATAACGGCATTTAAATCTCATAATGATTCAGCATTATTTAGGAAGAGAAAAGAAAAGTGAATGGATGAAAAATGGACAAAGCAAGTTTGAAAAGCAGAGCGAGTGCATGTAGCAAGAAAATGAGGGTCTTTATTAATGCTAAAACATTAAAAAGAAGTCAGCAGATAGAAAAGAAGTTAAAGATGGAAAACAGTAAGTGGGGAAGAGAGAAAACGGAAAGAGAAAATAATCAAATTACTAAGAAAGATTTTCTTTACCTTCTAATTATGCAAGAATCTTTAATGAGACCAATCGACATGCCCAAAAATTATCAACTAAACTGATCGACCTGATTTTATTAAAAATACTCTCGGTAAACGTCAACCCAATAGTAATGGCTTTATTAGTTAACTAGGCAGGGTATAGGCTGATTGCATTTTCACATTTGTAATTGTGCTAGACACTTTTTCATTGCCATAGAACCCAACAGTATTTTGTGATAATATACACATAGACTGAGTAATTCCTAAAACATGATTTTCTTACTGCAGGTGTGGAAACACTTGGGTTTGAGGTTTTAGAGGCCACAGATGCATTTTAGACCGTATGTCATGTATCAAAATGGAATTAACTGTATGCTGAAATTAATTAATTAATTTTAAGATACGTGTTTTTATGGTAAATGAGTTTGTCTCCTAAAAGGGGAAAACTGTGCTATTCTCAATATAGCTGCAGTTTAAACCACTAACAGGAGTACAGTATTAGCCATGAGGCTAGAGTTTCTTTCATAATTGCATTAACAAAGAAAATGTCTTCTTTAAAGGAGTCTATTGGTCTAAACTTTGCCGAATTTACTTAAAGCTGTGACTGAGTAACAAGGGGAGGGACATATCTGTACCTCTACTTGGAACTCTATGGTAAAATTATTTTAAACTAAAATATCCCTCTCCGGGAAAGCAATACCTAGTATTAAATTTAATCAGGAGATTCATTTAATTGGGCACATAATCAAAGTTGTGTGCAATACAATCTTTGGCAGAAATTCATATATAAAATACAGAGATGTATAAGATGGGGAATTTGATCAGCATTCCTAAATTTTAATTGCTAAATGAAAATCACAGCATCCAAATTGAGGAACTGATGCTTAAAACACAGATCTGACCAGAATGAATAAAACATATCTCAGTAAATCTGAGTTCATAAAACATTGTGGCAGACTGAAAGTTCAAATGCAAAAGAAGTTTAAAAGTACATGCTCAAATTTGACCATCGATGCTCAGTTTATCTGATGCTTTGCTTTGCAAAAATATGATCAGGAGAATGAAATGTCTTTGTAAACCAACACAAATTCTAATGGCATTTAATTTGATGCCAATTGTAAAACCTGTTTGGCTAAGACCATACATGGAGAATTAAAATAGTACCAGCTATTTTAATGTAATTTGTGTAAAGGCTCAGATAAAACTGTTTTACTCTCTGCATTTATTTTACCATTCAGGTTGACTACTGCCTAAACCTGCCTGTATCCAGACAGGACACACAGCTTTACATGAGATGGGTGACAAAGGTATTTAAGGAGGCCAATCACACCCCATAAATACACTAACACATGTTTATCTACATGGCCTCCCAGTGTAGCGCTGGATCAAAATTTTGCAACACAAATTATAATTAAACCTCACCCATCTCATGCACACAAACACACACTACACACACTCATTACTGCAACCTCACAGTATTTTTAACTGGTATATGTCGACTATCCAGTTTAAAAAATGATTTACCTCATTCATATCTATCATACATTATTCAGCTCATACATATAGGACAATGTGGAGACATTATTTAAATATCAATTGTGGTAAACAATTTTGCAACTTTATGGTTTTTCAAATTGCTGTGTATTGATGTAGTAATGTGCAGAAGTCTCGTGCATGGATACAGTCACATATCAAATTATTTCAACTTGTGAATTAGCAAAATCTAAACGAGGCTACTAGTCTCTTTAGATGTTTAATCCATTCATGTTCATTCATTAGCCCTGTTGCAAAATAGTAGGGCCCACTATTTTCCAACAGTGACTTTTGAAAACTCAAAATTGATAAAAACAACTAAAACTAAAAATGCAGGCTCTAATAATTCAACCAAATTCTAAATTATACCTGCATTATTGAATGTGACTTTAGCCTGTACATCAGTTACATAAAGAATGAAGAAGGGAAAATCCTGAAGGTTTTAAATCTTTGTTTGAGTTTTCATTCTCTTGTTGATTTAGTTAAACCTTAAATTTGCATTTATGTTATTTCAATTGAACCATTTATATTGACAATTTTATGATTATAATTGTGAAATTGTGTATTTTTCTTATTGATGTTATATATATTTTATTATGCATACCACTGGTAATATACTGGTTATATAGGCCTGTACACCTTTTCTTCAAATTACTCATATCAAATGTTCCATCATATGGGAGTGAAGCATCTGGGAATTTACTACCACTAAATTTAGGACTTATTAAGATCTTATTTACCTCTCACACTTTGAACATGGTCATTATCTTTTTGTTTACCCATTCTACAGTGATGAAAAGCTCATTTTATTCCATTATTGCATGGTCATTCAAATGTTTTTCAAGTGTCTTGCATACAGTGGAGCATCATCAGTGACATTATTCCCTAAGCTGTTGACATATGATCTGCCTTGTGAACCTCACCCTATGTCTGAAACTGACAGAGGTCTTTTCCGTGGAGCAGATAAAAGACTTAGAAAGAATCTAATGCACATGGATGTTTCCCTAAGTACAACGAGAGTTACAACCTGTTTGATCAATGCACTGGACTTTGTCATCTTATGGACTGAATGTCACCACAGATGGACACAAATCCAACAACGCTGATGGCAGAAATGCCTGAGCAGCAACTTGAGCATAAGCTCAACTCCATATGCATAACATTTTGGTTTCAGGTGACAACATTGTTATCTCCAGTCGACATCATCACTCGGAAAAAGCCATCCAAATTATCTTGTGTTCCCTTAGAGACTCTTCAGGATTGCTCCAAGGGACCAGGGGCCGTCTGTAAGGATCTGTAAGATGGCTTTTAACCTCTTCACTATGGCAGATCCTGAGAGCTGATATGGAATTTCATGAGATGCAATAAAAACAGACTCTCGAGTCTAAGAAGATAAGGATTACAGGATTACAGCTGTCCAACTGTTCTATCTTAATTACTATTGACCATTCAAACATCAAACATAGGTGTGGACTGCCAACAGGCCAGGGGGTAATGCGAGAAAGACCCCCCTCTCATTTCACCTCAAGCCCCCCTTCTTGACCTGTAAGCTACCTTTCTCCATAATTCACAGTCCACATAAAATGCTCAAGGTTTTAATATGATGTATGTTATAGCACTGTATTCATGTTTGGTATCATTTTAAATGTCTCTGTGTGATTGGTAAAGTGGTCTTAATTTCACTATGATATTTCATTTATATATGTTGATTTGGTTTTTGACTTTGATATAATCTGCCAGATGCTTCCCCCCTCTCTAGAGATGATTAACATCTCAAAGTAACCAGGCAAGAGTCTCTGTGACGCTTCTATTGTCTTGAATTTATGACTGTTTGTTCTGAGTGGGTATAAAAGTATAAGGTGGACACTGCTCGGGGGAGATCTTGTTAGCCAAGACCCCCATTGTAGCAACTCATTTGGTGCTGCAATGTATTTCTCTGATCAGGTATGCATTTTTAATTCTGTAATCTATATTTGAGTTAATGAATGTTATATTGTTACAGATATCATCTCTGAATTGGCTTGATGATTGTTTGATTATATAATTGGCATTATACAATTTTACCTGACGAATAAAATGTTAAGTTTTGACTCATCCTGAATTCTCCTGAAATCTTTTATATCCAGTAGATTATGTGAAGTCATTTTCGCTACCTTTATGGCGGCATAATTATGGAAATTATTAGACCCATAGACTATATGTAGGATCGCCCCCGTAGTTTGGAGATCTTTTTAATTCTATAACCACTGAGACTAGCAAGTTACGGATCTTGATTAAGTGAGATGTTTTCTTTTGGCATGTGTTAGTATTGTACAACCAGCCTAATTAAATATTAATTCATCCCGTATCCTCTGACTAATTTCAGAGTGCCGGCATTCTGATCGTGAGCTCTGATGCATTCCCGGGGCATGAAACTCTGTGCGGCGATTGACCAGTAATGAACGTATAAATTGAAGAGTATGGGAACAGATAGATCAAAACTCTAAATTAAGTCATAAATGATTATTGTGATCCGTTCTTATAATTAGAAATACAGTCTAAATATTACGATCACTTAAAATGGAGTCAGATAAAGTTCGGAGCTAGAAAATGAGTATAAATAAACTCTAATAAATAACAGAATTCTTTTCAGAAGCACTGGAAAAGGCTTACATGCATTTAACCTTCGACCATGCTGTTAGTTTCGTCATTGGGCTAATAGATGGACTTTTACAGTATAAATAAAAGGTGCTGAATGCTTTTTGTCAGAGGCAAAAAGCAGACAGCGACATGCTGACATGTTTTTGAGCATCTGTCTATGATTTCCTCATGCCAAATTAAGATTTAATGAGATATCCTGCAAAGCTTGTCAGAAGAAATGTTTTGATAAAAGGATTCTTTACTCTAAAAAAGAAAACAGTATCCCATTCTCATTTCCCAGGGTTTACCTGATTTCCACAGGGAAGAACCATTGTGTCTGTTGTAAATATGGAAAATGTCTCGCTTTCATCTGAAGAAAGAAAAAGGTAGCTTTTATGAATTTAACTATTATGACTTTAAATAAAAAAATATTCTCAATGAAGTTATCATATTACTGTAAAAAATGATTAGTTACTTTACTTAAAAAGTGAGTAAACCTGGAACTGTTACATTGACAATTTGTCTAATTATCTACATAGTTCAATTACTTAATCGTTTTAAGGCAACAGATTTGACAAATTTTATGTCAACTAATCACATTTTATAGTATATACACTCACCGGCCCCTTTATTAGGTACACCTTACTAGTACCGGGTTGGACCCCCTCGTGCCTTCAGAACTGCCTTAAAGCTTCATAGCATATATTCAACAAGGTCCATATTTGGTCCATATTGTCATGATAGCATCACGCAGTTGCTGCAGATTTGTCGGCTGCACATCCATGATGCAAATCTCCCATTCCACCACATCCCAAAGGTGCTCTATTGGATTGAGAGCTGGTGACTGTGGAGGCCATTTGAGTACAGTGAGCTCATTGTCATGTTCAAGAAACCAGTCTGAGATGATTTGCGCTTTATGACATGGTGAGTTATCCTGCTGGAAGTAGCCATCAGAAAATTGGTACACTGTGGTCATAAAGGGAAGGACATGGTCAGCAACAATACTCAAGTAGGCTGTGGCGTTGACACAATGCTCAATTGGTACTAATGAGTCCAAAGCGTGCCAAGAAAATATCCCCCACACATTACACTACCACCCCCAGCCTGAACCGTTAATATAAGGTAGGATGTATCCATGCTTTCATGTTGTTGACCCCAAATTCTGACCCTACCATCCGAATGTTGCAGCAGAAATCGAAACTTATCAGACCAGGCAACGTTTTTCAAATCTTCTATTGTCCAATTTTGGTGAGCCTGTGCGAATTGTAGCTTCAGTTTTCTGATTTTAGCTGACAGGAGTGGCACGCGGTGAGGTCTTCTGCTGCTGTAGCCCATTTGCCTTAAGGTTTGACGTGTTGTGTGCTCAGAGATGCTCTTCAGCATACCTCAGTTGTAATGTGAGTTATTGTTGCCTTTCTATCAGCTCCAACCAGTTGCCTTTCTATCAGCTCCAATTCCCCTCTGGCATCAACAAGGCATTTGCGCACACAGAATTGCCGCTCACTGGATATTTTCTCTTTTTCTGACCATTCTCTGTACACCCTAGAGATGGTTGTGTGTGAAAATCCCAGTACATCAGCAGTTTCTGAAATTCTCAGACCAGCCCATCTGGCACCAACAACCATGCCATGTTCAAAGTCACTTAAATCACCTTTCTTCCCCATTCTGATGCTCAGTTTGAACTGCAGCAGATCGTCTTGACCATGTCTACATGCCTAAATGCATTGCGTTGCTGCCATGTGATTGGCTGTTTAGGAATTTGCATTAACGAGCAGTTAGACAGGTGTACCTAATAAAGTGGCCGGTGAGTGTATATGTTTTGCAAGATAAATGGTTAATACTCTTCCTGCCATGTTAATAAGCCAGTGTAATGCATGTCGAGATTCATGTTTAAACTACTTATATGAAAAGAACCGAAACAACCTAATTTTTAAGGTTTTTTTGGGACAACCTAATTGTTTTATTTTCAATACACTTTAATTTGTTAAAACAATTATGTTAACTTAATCGATTTTTGTTGAAACAATATGAAAAATTGTGTGGAATCCAGGATTTGTTTTACAGTGCATTGTGTTCCTTCATAATTCATGCATGGGAAATTATCCTAATGAGCTGATTTGGTACTCATGAAACATCTGTGCTATGGTTGTAACAAAAATAAAATAAAATGATCTGCCCAATGAAATGGAAATGGCAGTATAATGTATTTTTTGCAATTATTGATATGCATTTGGCAGCACGGTGGCTCAGTGGTCACCTCACAGCAAGAAGTTTGCTGGTTCATGTCCCAGCTGGATCAGTTGGCATTTCTGTGTGGAGTTTGCATGTTCTCCCTGTGTTGGCATGGGTTTCCTCCGGGTGCTCTGGATTTCCCTACAGTCCAAAGACAAACGATATCGGTGAATTGAATAAACTAAATTGGCCGTAGTGTATGTGTGTGAATGCAAGAGTGTGTTTCCCAGTACTGGGTTGCGGCTGGAAAGGCATTTGCTGTGTAAAACATATGCTGGATAAGTTAACGCTTCATTCTGCTGTGGCGACCCCTGATGAATAAAGGGAGTAAGCCGAAGGAACATGAATGAATAAAATGAAATGAAATCAAGGGTTGATAATATGTATAAATGCCTTTTTAGTATATATTATTTCAATTTAAAAAAATTCATTTTAATTATGTTAATCACATTCTGTAATTAATAAATAAAATATATACATATTATTAAAGAGCATATGAATAAGCAATAATAAGCACGTTTTTTTTATCCTCATAATTTTTTCATTATCTAATAGGCACATTTTGTTTCTAAAGCAAAACTTCATGTACAGTCCTGGCATGTTACTGTAGTGCAGGAAATATTTTCAGTGGTTTTACCCAATTAAATAGATAGCATCAGAAGACAGAAGCTTGTCAAAATATCTGATAAAAGTTCAAAGGCTATGGCGTGTTTGTACAAGGGTTAGCCAAGAAATTGACAGCTTACCAAAACTGCAGAAATATTACACTTTTGTTAATAATTCCGTAGTAAGAAAGCTCTCATCTGCACAAATATTCAACTTCTGAAACTCCTAATACCTGTAGAACTTGTGCACATGAGCTCATTAAATGCTTTGCCATTTAGTCACGTATGTTCTTGATGTAGTGCTGCTTTCATCAATTTCCCATGATGCTCTGATATTGACGATGAGGTATTTACAGGAAGTGCACAGCCCATTAAACGCTGCAGTGTGATGAAAAGATACAGAACCAAAACAGGCCCACATTTAGCCAGAGATGGCAAAAGTACACACATCCTTTACTTAAGTAGAAGTACAGATACTCATGTTTAAAACGACTCTGGTAAAAGTAGAAGTACTGACTACACTTTTGTACTTAAGTAAAAGTACAGAAGTACCGCCTGAAAAATGTAAAAAAGTAAAAAGTACTCATTTCAACCACAGTTCCAAAGACATGCGGTATAGGCGAATAATAATTCAACTACATTTGCAGTAGTTTATAAGTGTGTGTGTGTGAATGTGAGTGTGTATGGGTGTTTCTCAGTACTGGGATGCAGCTGGAAGGGTATCCGCTGCGTAAAACAAATGCTGGAATAATTGGCGGTTCATTCTGCTGTGGCGACCCCTGATAATTCAGGGACGAAGCTGAAGGATAACAAGTGAGATACTGTAGGTAGGTAATCATCCTGACACAAACTCGGTGTTCAGCATGTAGTTTTGCCGCTGTTAGATCAAAAATAACAGCTGCCATTCATGTTGATTTTGTCTTTTGCTAAAATAAATACTTATCAGATAAGACTGTAAACAATTTTTTTTGCATTAGGCTAAAGCTTCTTATTCTCTTCAGAGAGTAGCTCCAGCCTGATCTCACGAGGAAACGTAAGTATTTTACGTTTTGTCAGTTTAGTGGCTAATTCGTACGAATTCGTACGAGTTCAGTCGTACGAAAATGTACGATTTTAAAAAGGAGGCGTGGCACCTAACCCCACCCCTAACCCCAACCGTCATTGGGTGATGGGCAAATCGTACTAATTTGTACGAATTAGATTGTACGAATTCATACGAATTAGCCACTAATCAAAAAGTTACGAATTGCGCTCATCTTAATGCACAATGATAAGAAATAATATAGATCGCGCCACCAAACACATAAAAACGAAAGTAACGACTGTGGTTTAAAAAATTTAAAAAGGAAGTAGAAAGTACAGATATTTGTGTAAAAATGTAAGAAGTAAAAGTAAAAAGTAGTCAAAAAAATTAGTAGTGGAGTAAAGTACTGATACCCGAAAAAACTACTTAAGTACAGTAACGAAGTATTTGTACTTCGTTACTTTCCATCTCTGCATTTAGCATCGCAGTTGGTGTGATTCAGTTGTGTTATAAATAATAATTTTGACCTGAATAAAACTAATTATTGTTGTTTCATTGAGTTTGATACAGCACAACAATGTTGGCTCTGTAAAAAAAATGGCAATTTGTGACATTGTGCAATTTTCTAAAGCACAATCAAATGTTTAATTAAGCACATAATAGAGTTAATGTTAAACTGGTCTGAACTAGCATCAGCCATGTGGAATACAAGAAGATTCATTTGGTTCCAGATCAATGTGAATGCATTCGGGAGATCGCTGGCAGGCGGGCGTGTCTTTACAATACCGCCCAAATAACCACTACCCGCCTATGTTATTTTTTACCCGCAAACTTGGATTAAAAAAAAAAACGCCCAATCTGGCAACACAGCTTGCTAAATGTTCATGAGCAAATGGGTCATGGTTTCATAGTATTACAATTATTTTTTATTTCACATAATTTTCAGAGCTCAAAAAGAAGGATTTACCAAATTTATCTCTGACCACACCAAACATAAATAATTAATTATTTCTTAGCCACAAATTTTAAATGTGTCAAAAAAGCAAAATATAGCCGTTTACTATACTTTTTATTTAACAAAACATGTGCACAGTAATCTGTCCTGGCTAAAGGTCCCAAATCACCAGTTAACTACACATAAATGGGGAGTTAAACTCATATTAAAGCAATGTTATTGTAAAAAATTATAATTAAACCACATTACGCAAAAGAAAGCAGGTAAAAAACATACCGTGTGATAATGAAAGGATTATAACGCACGGTTAACGTTAGACCCATAAAAAATCTGTTCTATAATGGTGAAAGCGAAAGCAACCAGTGCTGCTTACAAAAATACAAATCTGGAGCTCTTCAAAGCAGCAAGACTGTGGGTGCATGTTCATCACTTTTTGTCTAGTCTATTTGAAAGAGAACTGATCACATCAGCTGTGTTTCTAGACACAGTTGCTTCACGCAAGGAAACGGGAGCGCGCACGTTTTAAACAGTCGCGCGCATCACCTCAGCTGTTAGCGCGAGTGATCGTCCTCTCATTCGGTATTCATCTGCTTTTTTTATTGCTCACGCGAACGCAATTATTTTTTTTCAGTCGTGTTGCTTCTCAATTCTAAGATCGCCTTTGCATGCATATTGGACCATCCTTATTGTCAAACCCTGCTTTTATGAATTATTATCCGGGGAAATTATTTTTAACCAGCCTAAGTGGCTAGTGGGAGTGTCTGTCTTACCCGCCACCACTGAAATCTACCCGCATTTGGCGGGTTGGCCGGTGTTAATGTAAAGCCCTGCACGCACTCACACATGCACGTACACATTCCTCATTGACTATTGTGTTTATGATTTTTCCCCTTTACTTAATAGAATTTGTCAGATAATATTTTTGGTTTAGTTTTTTATTTAATAATAAAAATAACAATATAATCTGTCCTTGCAACAGTGTGAATTATTATTCTTTGATTAGGCATAGAAAATTCATCAGTTACAGTATATGAATAAATAATATACAGTTAAAGTTGAATATACAGTATTTACCAAATTATGTTTAACAGATCAAAGTATTTTTCACAGTATTATAATATTTTTTCTTCTGCAGAAAGTCTGTTTTATTTTGGCTAGAATAAAATCAGTTTTTAATGTTTTTAAAATCCCTTTTAAGGTCAAAATTATTAAGCAATATTTTTTTTTCGATTGCCAACAGAACAAACTATTATGTTTAGAAATGTGTTGATTAAAAAATTTCTGTTAAACAGAAACTGAGGAAAAATATACAAGAAATATATAGAAATGTGTATATTGAAGCACTGAGCAGAACTGCAGGCATTATGAGTGTTTTCGAACAGGTTTCTCAAGGTGCTTTCACACTTGGTTCAATTGCCTGGACCAAACCCAAGTTCAATTGTCCCCCCTTGCCACCTTCTCAGCTGCATTGTGTTCATATCACGCAATGTTCTAAACAAGTCGTTTTTGGTGGAGACAAGCAGACATTATCACTGTTTGCACTGGGTCAGTCCAGCTTGTCACCAAGGTAGGTGATACACAGACATGAATGACCGTTATGAAAACTAAAGCTTGTTGTACAGTTAGACCAGTTGGACTGGACCAGAGTTGACACGAATTGTACCCCAGACTACCTCTTTCAGACGGACTCTGGTACTGTTTACTGGTGCGCACCCGAGTTCAGAAGATGCATTCACACTAGCTAAATGTACTGTACTTTGAAGATAAATAAACTCGGGTGTAGACCAAAAGTGCTAGTGTGAAAGGACCCTCAAACATTTTATTTAATTTTTTTATTATATAGGCAGGGGCAACCCAGTGGCGCAGTAGGTAGTGCTGTTGCCTCACAGCAAGAACGTCGCTGGGTCGCAGGTTCGAACCTCGGCTGGGCTGGGTCAGTTGGCGTTTCTGTGTGGAGTTTGCATGTTCTCCCTGGGTTCGCGTGGGTTTCCTCCAGGTGCTCCGGTTTCCCCCACAGTCCAAAGACATGCGGTACAGGTGAATTGGGTAAGCTAAATTGTCCGTAGTGAATGTGTGTGTGGAAGTTCCCAGAGATGGGTTGCGGCTGGAAGGGCATCCGCTGCGTAAAATCGTGCTGGATAAGTTGGCGGTTCATTCCGCTGTGGCGACCCCGCAAGGGACAAAGCCGACAAGAAAATGAATGAATGAATTATATAGGCACAAGGCTAAACACATGCACAGTATAGTAATACAAACCGCTTGATGCTCTTCAAAAAAAAAAAAAAAACTGCAATATTATCTCAATGACATCTAAATAACACAGGAGTGTGGTCATGTTTATGCCGAATGGTGCTGTGTTATTGCTGCTGGTTAGTGAAGCAGTGAAAGTTGCAGTCATACCTAAAAGCGCTTTGTGTTTCGGAATAACTTGGCCTTTAACATTTCCCCTGATGTTGGTTTTGACTTGTCACTTTGCATCAGAAAATCTGTGTGTGTGTGTGTGTGTGTGCGCGCATTGGGTTTGGGGGATAAATCTGTACAGTATCTGTATTATCTGTATAGTATAAGTAACTATTATGTCTATAGGAATTGCCCATAAATATAGCTGTTCAAGTGTGTATATATTCTGGTTTATCTGGTTTACCAGGACACAAAACTGTACAAACATCAAAAGCTTAAAAATATACCTAATATGTCATTCTGACATTTTGCCACAGGGTTCCTGTTAGAGGTTGGTTTAGAGGTAGGGTAAGGTAATTTAATAAGCGATTTTTACAGTATAATAAAATACACGTATGGAGAGTCCTTATTATTAACCACATACAAGAGTGAGTGTGTGTGTTCTTCTAAGAGACCAAGACAACAATAAATAATCACTGGAAAGAACTGTTATAACCACAACTCTGATATGACATTAAAAAATTCGTCATCTCTGTGATTCATTTATTCATTCCATCCATTATGTTTTGCACAGCGGATGCCCTTCCAGCTGCAACCCAGTACTTGGAAACATCCACACACACTCATTCACTCACACTACGGCCAATTTAGTTTATTCAATTCACCTACTGTATAGTGCATGTCTTTGGACTGTGGTGGAAACCGAAGCACCCTGAGGAAACCCATGCCAACAAGAGGAGAACATGCAAACTCAACACAGAAATGCCAACTGACCCAGCTGGAACTCAAACCAGTGCAATATACTCACAAAAATGTTTTGAGCAATGGGTGAGGCAATTTGTTTTATAAATTATTAAGTAAAAACAGTACAAATTTGTAACTACTAGTTCTTAGTAGTTACTAAAAATCAGTCAACTCCACAGCTAGTTTACTAATTGTAAAAGTATAAACTATGTTTTTTGGCGTACTGATTACAATTTGTATATACTGTAAGCATAGATTTACTACAAATACCATGATTACTTTCTGGTTATCATGGTTTAACTACAAACACTACTGTATGGTTGTTTGTTGTCTTGTACACTGTAAAAAATATGGCATATATATTAATATTTATATATTATTAGCTAATAATTCTGACTTCAACTGTACATCTTTCCTTTATATAGCCTTCTCGTTTTATGGTGAAATGTGTAGTTTTTGAAGCACTGAACAGAACTGCAAATATAATGAGTGTTTTCAAACAGTTTTCTCAAACACTTCTTTTTTTTTTACTATATCAGCTTATTAATTATATCATATTTATATATTTATAAATATGGATATTGCAAAAAGTCATGACAACAAATGTTTTTAGTTTACTTAACTTATTTTAATGCTAAGTTTAAATCACTGCTTTTTATCAGTTTGATTGATGTAAGTTAATTCACTAGAAAATTTAGTTTGATTCAGCTAAAAAATAAGGCAGCTATTATTTTTTATAGTGTAGATAGTAAAAAAAATGGTTCATTTTTTATAAGAGAACAAAATGACGAAAGAGATAATTTTGCAAAAATTTTTAAACAATACACACATTCTCCCTAATTTATATGCCTAAATGCAAAACATCCTTAAGAAATTAAATGATACCATATATTTCCAATTCAAAAGCTCAATAACATGAAGTTTGCATTATCTTTTAATATATCATAAAACAAGTGTTATGCAAAATGTTTCATGTTTTTCAACCTTCATTGGTTCCTTTTATTGATAAACTGCCTTCTGTGTGTTCATTTTAATTTGATTGGCCAGTTCTCATTATGATAACTAATAATACCGTCTTATCATCCTAAAAATATTTTACAATATATAATACAATACAAGGTGATGCAGTGGCGCAGTAGGTAGTGCTGTCGCCTCACAGCAAGAACGTCGCTGGGTCGCAGCTTCGAACCTCGGCTGGGCTGGGTCAGTTGGCGTTTCTGTGTGGAGTTTGCATGTTCTCCCTGCATTCGCGCTCCGGTTTCCCTCACAGTCCAAAGACATGCGGTACAGGTGAATTGGGTAGGCTAAATTGTCCGTAGTGTATGAGTGTGAATGAGTGTGTGGATGTTCCCAGAGATGGGTTGCGGCTGGAAGAGCATCCGCTGCATAAAATCGTGCTGGATAAGAAAAGATATATTGATACAGAAAGATATATTGGTTGTGAATTAGTGCTGCACAATATATAATTTCAGCATTGATATCGCAATGTGATCATTCCACAATAGTCACATCGTGAGTATACACAATGTTGAGTCTGGATTATATATTATCAAGTGTTTTTTGAGGCCTGTGACTGTGTGAAGGTTTTAAATGGGAAATTGTACCATTTTTAATTTAATAACTATTAATTTGATTGAATTGTTTATACAAGGAAGACTATGCAGTATTATTTTACATTTAATTATTCAATTACTGTATACATGAATACAGTTCGACTCCTCGGGAGAGCAATAAAATGCTGTTTATTTAATTAGTATATCTTTCTTATTCAATTTCGCTATGCTTGTACATCTAAATTTCAACTCATTTAGTGAAATTGTATTCATATCGCAATATATATCACAGAATTAAAAAATATTGCAAGGTTAAATTTTTCCAATATCATTCATTCATTCATTCATTTTCTTGTCGGCTTTGTCCCTTGCGGGGTCGCCACAGCGGAATGAACCGCCAACTTATCCAGCACGATTTTACGCAGCGGATGCCCTTCCAGCCGCAACCCATCTCTGGGAACTTCCACACACACATTCACACTCATACACTACGGACAATTTAGCTTACCCAATTCACCTGTACTGCATGTCTTTGGACTGTGGGGGAAACCGGAGCACCCGGAGGAAACCCACGCGAACGCAGGGAGAACATGCAAACTCCACACAGAAACGCCAACTGACCCAGCCCAGCCGAGGTTCGAACCTGCGACCCAGCGACGTTCTTGCTGTGAGGCAACAGCACTACCTACTGCGCCTTTTCCAATATCGTGCAGCCCTATTGTAAATACAAATAAAAATTATAGTAAGTAAAGACAAAACTAATGAACTCTGAGTTCCTGCTGGAAACAACATTTAATAATAGACTGATTACGTGAGAAAACAACTCATGTTTTCCATCGCAATCATTCTTAAAAGGACTGGCTGACCTCAATCTCATTTTTTGCTCCCATACATCTGTTTTTACATGATCTAATCTCCTCAAACGTCCTCAAGGGATAGAAATGGCTGTTTTGTGTCTCAATGGACGAAGTTTATCTCAGTTATGCTCTGTATTTCACATCCAAATCTGAAGTTGGTGAGAAAATTCTAAACAAATGGTTTCTCCCCTGCTGTTTGGATTTACAAATTCAAGAAAACCAAGCCAAATAAGTGTTCTGGCTGTTTATAATATCAGCTGTCTGGACATTAAATAGCTGGACTGAATAAACTGGGGACCTCCAAGTGTGTCTTGATCCCATATGGTTTAATGAAAGGTCATGATTCTGAATCCATGATGGATTTAAATGTCATTGCTTTTATCTTTCTCATCATCGATAAGATAAATATTTATGCACTGGTAGCTCCTCTCATCAAAGAGGTCAAGGTTAATCATGGTCCAGTTTGCCTCTACTGGATGAAATCGTAACTACATCACTCTGAGTAGGAAAAACAGCATCTTTCTCCTTCATCAAGTATGTCTTTTTCTTTTGTTTTTGCTTTCTGATCATGATTGCCTGTGGATGTTTGTACACAGAGCTTTCAAACAAGAACAATCACATGTAATGTGCAGTTGTTTGGGCTGGGAAATGCACCACTTTATTCACAGTTAAATACACTTGAGTTTCGTCATATGAAATAAGATCACAAAGCTACAACAACAACAACAACAACCACAACAACAACGTCCACATTAACGTCAGTACAGAACAGGTCAAAAATGTTTCTTTTCATCTTAGATAAAAAGTACAGCAGTCTATGGCCATCTAAAATGTTTGAAATTACGAAGCAGCCCAGCAAGCATTTTTTTTATTTTTATTAAAAGATGTCTAATAGACGTCTAAACATAGTTATCTTGGCTAAAAGAAGGCGAAATTGGAGTAAAAGTCTAATAGACATCTAAGAATAGGCCAAAACTATAGACTACTCATCAAATAAACAGAAGTGAATGACTACACATATAAAGTCTGTCTAATCTGTCTATTTGCCAACTAGTCTAGTTTTGGCCTATTCTTCGATGTCTATTAGATTTTCACTGACAGCCGAAGTTTAGCCTTGTTTTAGCCAAGCTGTCTACGTTTAGATGTCTATTAGAAGTCTATTAAACACAAAATTGTTTGCTGAGAGAGTTGAACCATGAAACTGAAATGAAGGAATATATTATCTCGCACTTTAAAACACAAAGATTTATCTTGTTTATAAAGGCACCACAAAAGCATGTGTCCTTCAGCTTATTTCATGCCAGGATACACAATACTGACTAAATAATACAGCTGAGCATGAGGTCCATAAAAGTGCCTCTTTTATACTATTTTTACATTTCTTATTTTAGTTTTGGTCACAATGGTTTCCATTCAACCAAGGTCAAAAAACACTTCAATCTTATTGTTATAATACACACTACTGCATCAACTATTTTCTCCAGTGTCTGAACTTGATCATTGAAGGATCCTTTCACTCTAAGGCAAAGAAACCAAACATCCATTACTATATCTAAATTCCAAAGCTGCCCTCAACACTTGTTAATACAAACAGTAACAACTGAGTCATTTACAGTTGAAGTCAGAATTATTGAACCCCCTGAATTATTAGCCCCCCTGTTTATTTTTTCCACAATTTCTGTTTAACAGAGAGAATATTTTTTTCAACACATTTCTAAACATGACAGCTTTAATAACTCATTTCTAATAACTATTATATTTATTTTATCTTTGCCATGATGACAGTAAATAATATTTTACTAGATATTTTTCAAGACACTTCTTTACAGCTTAAAGTGACATTTAAAGGCTTAACTATGTTAATTAGGTTAACTAGCAGGATAGGGTAATTAGGCAAGTTATTATAGAATGATGGTTTGTTCTGTAGACTATCGAAAAATAATATAGCTTAAAGGGGCTAATAATTTTGACCTTAAAATGGCTTTTAAAAAATTAAAAACTGCTTTTATTCTAGCCGAAATAAAACAAATAAGACTTTCTCCAGAAGAAAAAATATTATCAGACATACTGTGAATATTTATTTGCTCTGTTAAACATAATTTGGGAAATATTTAAAAAAGAAGAAAAAATTCAAAGGGGTTTAATAATTATGACTATAACAGAAGCACTTTAAAACTGTTTAGCAAGTAAAGCAGACAAGAACACTGACAGTTTTTGTTCACATTAAAACACTGAAAGAAGTGCTTTACTTCTGTAAACTTCAATTCAAATATTAATCCAAATACTAATGATCACTGTTTACCTTTGTAAACACGTTATTACTGCAAGTCACAATGATTAAAATGTCCATATATCTTACCAAATAAATAAGTATTATTTGTTATTCAATAAATAAGTATTGACTAAAATACATAATATTTGTTCATTCTTTCACATTCAAATGGGTTTTCCTCTCCAGAGGGGCCTGCAAACGTACAGCTGTATGATTTTTTATAATTTGCCACCAATTTGGCAAAATGTAACAATTGCAATGACACAAGGTTGGATATATACAAACAACTGGTAACAGTAAGAATACGTAGCTGTCCACACAGTAGGAGTTTATCTCCATCTGTACTGCAATTCCTATGAAAACACCAACTATCGGTCATCACTTTTTTTCCATTTCCATGTAAAGTATTATCTAGACCAGGGGTTCCCAAACTTTTCAGCCCACGGCTCCCAAAATAACAATGCCAGTGACCCCCACTATTTTCAGGTGGTTATAAACATACAAATGTTAAATGCAACGGCTAACACACAGGCCTACATAAACATGAACATATTGACGACACAAAAAAGTGCAACAGTCTAACTATATACTTTTTATAGTCATTTATTCATTTGTTTAATTTAATATAAACCGCACCTAATGAGACTGGCTGGCACAATGTTTACAGCACAAGTCTATTCTTGGTTTAATTTTAGAGACCACCACTTCATTTTTAGACGCCTGTATTAATTTTGAATGTATTTGAGCGCAATAAAGGTGTCAGAAAGTTTAGGCTGGTGCCATAAAATCAATCTGTAGCAAATTATGCTATTGCTGTGGGGATAATCTAATGTAAAAACCCCAGGAGATACAATCCAATGGAAAATTTTTATTTGCATGTTGTATTTTAATGTAACTATTTCTATTTTCTGTAGGTTATGGATAAAATATAGCAATTTTAATAGTATATTAAAATTGATTCGATTTTTAGAAATCACCAAGTGACCCCCTCTCATTGTCTCATTGTCCCGTGACCCCCACTTTGGGAACCACTGATCTAGACATACCTTCATTCTGTTTGCTCTCAAAGATTTAAGGAATCTCAAGTCTCATAAAAGTGCATCAAAGTAACATAAATACTCCAGAACATTAAACACATATAGATTTTTTTCTTTTAGCTTTTTAGTGTTGTTTTAGCCCCAAAACAGACATTAAAAAAATCCTTTTGATCCTGTGGATGCCCATGTGCCTCCCACTTTAAGCACATTTATCACAGACAAGCAAAAATGTTTATCTTCAGATATCTTTGAAACTGCATTAACAGACAACACTGATTGCAAGTGACTTATCAATCAGTTTAAGTCTCAAAATCCATATTATTCCACATATCCCACATCTTGCAGTTGTATGCTTACTTGTGCCTTCACAAGAAAAACACACAACACCAAAATCCAATCCAGCAATAACCAACAGGAACAAAACCTTCCCAATTCCTTATGCACTCTTCAACTAAGAATGACATTTAGCTTTAAAAGGCATAGTTCACCCAAAACTGAAAACTCTCTCATCATTTACTCACACTTCACTTGTCACAAACCTGTTTGAGTTTCTTTTATTCTGTTGAACACAAAAGAAGATATTTCGAAACATGTTGGAAACCGGTAACCATTGATTTGGTATATGATTATCTTACCTTGAAAGTCAGTGTTACCAGTTCCCAACATTCTTCCAAAAGAAAAAAAAGATTTTGCATCACTTGAGGAAGAGTAAATAGTGAGAACATTTGAATTTTTTCCCTTTCATTTCAATGATGAGAATTTTAAAGATGTGTGTTTTAATTTTGGCTGAACTACTCCTGAAGTAAAACCCAGGATCTGATTTATCTCTAATGGCAGACAGCATTACCATTGACAAGGCTGAAACTGGCCACCGAGTGATTCTGTGTGCTTTTGAGTGAACTGAGTCGTGTGTTGTGACGCCGGCTGCTTTGTGAACGCAGTGAGATGGACGAACAGCAACAGCAAAGCTGCTTGTTGAACTGCTTCCTAAAGGATTTGCTGAGGAGGTAAAGAGCGAAAGGATTCACGCAGGAGTTAGTGAAGGCGAGGATACGGGCGCATACACTGGCGATGAAATGAGCCATTGAGGTGTCCACTTCTGTGTAATGGTAGGAGCGGTAGAGGTAAATCACATGGTTGGGGAGCCAGCAGATGGCAAACAGACCCACAAACACCAGCACTGTCTTGGCGAGCCGCATCCGTGACTCAACCTACAGTTCAGAGAGCAGAGAGGTAAATATCACATGGGCAGAAAAGAAAATATCACAGGTTGTCCAACATCAAATCATCTAATAAAAAAATAAAAACATCTCACATTCTAGCTGTTTCGCTTTTAAACAACTTATGCCTCGAGCAATGACGTGAGCTAAATGTTTATCAGCCACTGGCAGATGGGGAGTGTTAAAAACATTCCTACTGCGTTTGATGACACTGCGTTTTACTTACACTGTAACCAAATATCCCTAAATTATCAGCTTTTTAGCATATTTGTGATTCATGTTTTTATTTTTTCCAGTTTATTTAAGCTTTTGAAACGCATTATTAGACCTTAATCTTTCTTCCAACAACTTTTAACCTTGAAAAGTGACTTTTATTGACATAAATAGTAGTTTAAAGGGCACCTATGAGGAAAATCAACTTTTGTAAGCTGTTTGGACAGCTGTGTGTAGGTACAGTGTGTCCAATGTCATATTGGAGTGATTGAAATTTCCTGACGTTAAAATAGGACCCAAATCCCAGGAATTTTGAGGTCCACATTTTTCCCTGCCCATCGAATTGATTGACAGGCACCATGTTTCCATAATAACATGTATATACATGTCCACATAACTAGGATTAAAAGATCTGTTCCAACTCTCTGTGATTTTTATAAGTTGTACAACATTTGTAAAACAGAGCATGTCTGTAATAAAGACAGTAAAATCAATATGTAATTCCTAACCGCTATAACATGTCTGTGTGTGTGTACTGCAAATGGCATTTGTGTGTGACTCATCACTTCAGAAAGGCTTGAATAGACTCCACCACAAATACATGAAATAAACTTACTTAGTATTTTTGACTAATGAGCTGTATTTCATTTTATCCGTGTCTGTCTCTGTCACTGACTGCTGTTTATCTGACGTAACGCATGATGAGAAGCAGACACGCACGTGGGAACAGTGGGTGGGGAAAAGCAGCTTATTTGCATTTAAAGCCACAGGCTACAAAACAGCTACACTCAGACACCAAAATGGGCAGATTAGAGCTATAATAAATTATCTGATGGGTATTTTGAGCTGAAACTTTACAGACACATTCTGAAGACACCAAAAGCTTATCTTACATCTTGTAAAAGGGGTAAAATAGGTGCCCTTTAAAGTGAAATATTGTTTGGATTTGTGTTGTATATTAAGCTACAAAAACCTAAACTTCCAGTACATTTTCTGTTCTTAATTCTCTATTTTTATATATATTATAATATTGCAAACTACTAAAATGTCAATAAAAGACACTTTGTTAAACTGTAAACTGAATTCTCAACATCAAAAGTTGACAGAGCAGAGATCAACATCCCATAATGCAATTCACAACCATAAAAAAAATGGAAAACACTGTAAAAAAAACAGAAACTGTTAATTAACAGATATTTTTACACACTACTCCACAGCTGCATTTACACTAAGTTTATTTAAAGGCACAGTATGTAATTTTCACCACTAGAGGGTGTGTATTCAAAACAAACAAAGCCGTAATTTTATAATGTGGTAACTGAGTGTGGAATCACGGGAGTTGTCATCTTTATTACATCCTACAGGACTTCTGCGAAAATCATGTTTATGAGCTAAAGTATTCAAAAATGATTATCATGCTAGTATGCTAGTATGAAGTAGAGTAAAGAGATAGTCACACTGCAACTTTTGCTTCAAGTTTTGCAGTTCACTGCATTGCAAAGTTCAAGCTTGGTGAACTCTGACCTGCAAAACTGCATCACGTGACTGCCAATAGAAGATCAAAACATGACCTCTCTGGACAGAAATTTTAAATATGGACCTTTTTTTTAATGTGTAATCGTCTTGTTTAATCCCGCCACTTTTCACAGCGCCGTACGACAGAATTTTGCATGCTCAAACTCTGGTGTGAGCGCTGCATAGGACTGAAATTCATCAAAGAAAAATGAGACCTCTGAAGCAATTGCTGATTAGAGATGAGTGTGACATGGCACAAAAACTGCAGAGCTTTTATTATCCCTTTTATTTTATTATGCCATTTATTATGCCACACTACCTCGCTTCCATTTTTTTCAGTCGTGATTATGTGGAGAAGAGGCAGAGCTGTTTTATCATATTAAATACATTTTAGGGTTCTGTTACAATGCTGCTCTGTGCAGTCTAAAAAAAACACATAACATATTAAAGTGTCTTTGGTGCTTCCATGTTTTCCATAAAACTAAATTGGATATAGGGAGTGTATGATGTCATTAGCATGGCCAGATGACACAGGCTGTGTCACTACTTAAAAAAATTGCGTATTTCTCTGAATTTAAACATTCCCTTAAACATATGAGATAATACAAGTACATAAATCAGTAAAATATAACACCATTCTATGGTATTGGGATATTTTAATTAAATAAATCATACATACTGTGCCTTTAAGAGGACTTAAAAACATGAAAGATCTTTTACATGAAGAATAACAAAGCTTTTTGATAGATTTAGTACATATAACATTGTTACTTGCAATTGCAGAGACACTGTATTTTTCATGTAATAATGGAACAACAGAGCAGATGGTTCAAGTCTCATCTTGTGAATACCTTTCAAAAATAGCATCTGAATCACCTTTCAAATATAATTATGATAAGCAGAGACAGAAGTTCACTGTAACAATACAGACGCTCTCTCTCTCTCTCAGCATGAACTCTGGCATTTTCATACAATGGTAATGTTATAAATACACATTTCAACTATGCAATTTAAGTACAAAAAAAGTTTAATATAATATAATATAATATAATATAATATAATATAATATAATATAATATAATATAATATAATATAATATAATATAATATAATAAGAAGCATACATTATTTATATATTTATTTAACATTATGATGGTCTTAAATGTCTTAATTTTATAACTAAAAATGATAACTGAGAATTCATGTTTGTTGTCTGATATAAAGGATGGTGTACTAGATGTTACTAAATGAAGTTTAACTTAGGTATGTAAAATAGAAAAAATTATTAATTAGAGCACGTTTTCAAAAGAAATAACATAAAGTAATACACACTATAAAAATTACATCATTAAAAAGCTATGACAATATGTTTTTAAGTAACTAACTTAATTTAGAAAAGTTAATCGGGTTTCAACTTATCCTTTAAGTTAAACAAA
The DNA here is from genome assembly GCA_903798195.1 of Danio kyathit. Taxonomy (NCBI): domain Eukaryota; kingdom Metazoa; phylum Chordata; class Actinopteri; order Cypriniformes; family Danionidae; genus Danio; species Danio kyathit. Next base: position 34,088,916 of record LR812529.1, on the reverse strand, counting down.
TTTAAACTTGATGTTTTAAATCAGCGTAATTGATGCAAGTTAAAATGACTTGTAAAGTTAAATAGGTTCAACTTAAAAAAAGTGTGCAACATATTTTTACAGTGCAGCTAAAGCAATAGCTGTGGACATAGTATTATGTATTTAGCATATAAAACACTAAACAATTGTTAACACATTTAGAAATGTCAACATTAAGACACATCACATCAAAAGTTGCCACCAAGCTTTTCACTGTTTAAAAAGGGATAGTTTTCAAAAAAATGAAATTTACTGTCAATTTACTATGACCATCCAAAATATATGTGATTTTTCTTTAGTAAAACCTGTAGCTGGAAAACATTTTTAGCAACAAATACACTATTCATTTGATGCACAACAACATTAATACCCATGGCTAATTGTTTTGTTTTGCATTTTTTGATCTGCAATTTATGAATCAAGAACCATAGTTTCAGCAAATATTTTCTATGTTCTACTGCCGGACAAAAGATAACTATGGCCATGTCCACACGTATACAAGTATTTTTATGAACATAGTTTACCCCACTTTTGTTTTTTTTTAAATGTCTGTCCACATGAATATGAAATCATGAGGTAAAAAATCTTCACCCTGGCTGGATTGTGTAAAAGTTTCCATTTTAGTCACCTGACTCTCCATTTTCGTATGAACAAACAGCAAAATTGCGTAGGAAAAAGTGCGGTTTTGAAAATACCCGTGTTTGTGTGGACAAGTCCTATATCTTGGATGAACTGTCTAAATTAACAGCAAATTTTACATTTTGGATGAATGATTCCTTTAAATCTGACCTCTAAACTCACCTGCCTCCGAATGTGTGTGTTTCCCTCAACAGGCATGTTATTGGCACTCTGAATCAGACTCCTTGCGATGAAGATGTAGTACACAGAGATAATGAAGAGAGGAATGATGTACAGAATAAGAAAGGAGGCCATGGAATGGATTTTGGGGTGCAGGTCTCCGGCGTGAGGGTAGGGGGCGCACGTTTTAAATGTTTCATTGGTTTGAGGGATGTGGAAGGTGTGAAGATCGGAGAACACGGCCTCTGGGATGGCCAGGACCATAGAGAACATCCAGATAGACGCGGCCCGCAGACAGACCTTTAGTGAAGCTTTAGATGACTGGATATCCATCGGTTTGACAATGGCCTTGTATCTAAGAGACAGAGAAGGAGCCCAGGGACAACAGGAGTCATTTTAATTAAGACTCGAACTTTGAAGATGACATTTAAATTGAGAATGAGTGTTAAACAGAAATGATGACTATTTGGTGCAGAGAATGTGAATAATTAATGCATGGGACATTTTGGATGTGTCTCAGTCAGCTCCCTGGCGTCTGAGGTTGTGGATCAGTATGTCGTGAAAATGAATTCGGGAACTGGTAAGGGCAGTAAAGAGCTTGGTTCACTACACATTGGCACACTAAAGTGAACTTAAAACGAAATCGAAAAGAATCGAAATTATGTCATTTTGAACAAAATTTGGCCAAAACAAAGTTGTTTTTAAATTCATTTTGACCGTTCGAAACTGCTCACCAATGTGAACTTCTATTTGCCCTCAAACGAAGAACGAAAAAGAACTTTGCTTGAAGTACAGTGGTCCCCCGCTATACCGCGGTTCACCTTTCGCAGCCCTCAGCTTCGCTGATTGTTTTTGTGCAATTTGACATGCTTTTTTTTTTTTTACAGTGCATCTGCGTCCTGATTGGCTGTACACCATTGTCAATCAATCTCCTCCGGGTTTCCTTACCAGAACAGATTGTGCTTAGCTTGCCAAATTAACATAAATCTTTGATCGCTGGCAGTGTGAGTTTTAACAAGGATGCAAAAAGAGCTGTATCTGTCCGCAGCAAGACAAAGGGGGCAGCACACCGAATGCGCCACGCCATGCAGTGGCATGCATTTTAGAATTGTAAACATAGGTTTATATCAAGGTACGCACGAGCTCCGCAAGTCGGTGGCTGTCTGCGGCACCCAGCTATGACTCAGGACATTGTTCATATTTTTACCGCGCCACAGAGCGCCATCTGAGTAATTTAATTTTAAATAATATGAGAATGTGCACATCCGGTGTGTGTTACTTCCAACTGTCATGTGCGCAGTGCATCCGGTATGCTTTAGTTTTGTGGATCAGTGAATGCTGGAAAAAGAACATTACATTGGATGCCAACATTATCCACACAAAAGCTAAAAAGCTTTATAACCTTTTGCAGTGATGAATGTTTGCGCCTGACAACAGGTTTTGATCTCATTTTATAATACTAGTCTTATATTTCTACAAATGTTTGATCTTTGAAAGTGTTTAAACAAGAGAGAAAAGTGTGAAAATGTTATTGCCTGTCTCAGAAAAGTGTATAAAGTTTGTAGTGAGGGGTTTTACAGCATAAAAACATCTATAATAATTGTAAAAAATAAATCCGAATTTTGCCTATTTCGGGCTATTTTTAGAATATAACTCCCGCTAAAAACAAGGGACCACTATATACCGAGGCCTTAAGTGTGATTCAAGAGTTCACACTTAGCTGGTGATTGATTATAAAGCTTGTTTGGCATGCTCCCCTGCTGTAGTAGCTAATGAACAGATAGTGATTGCTCTTAAGAGATAACTACTTACTAGGAGCATGTCTATGGTGCCGATTTGGATTAGTCAATTAACTTAAGTTGCGTGTTTTGGACGGTGAGAGGAAACTGGGAAACCCGGGGGAAACTCGCGTGAGCACGGGGAGAATGTGTAAACTCTGCACAGAAATGTCGGCTGGCTTGGTAAGGACTAGAACCAGTGACGTTCTTGCTGTGAGGCAACAGTGCTAACCACTGGGCCACCGTGCCACCCATCTAGGAAAGGAGGAGGAGTAGGGGTGAAAGGGGGAATTCTTCAAAACGAAGATGGCTGTTATATGGAACTTAGGGTATTTATAGTGAATTAAGAATTGTCTGATTGGTGAATCATAAATTGAATAATGCGGGGCCAGCTGCAAGCAATCATAAGCACGTGATCTTCTCAAAATTAGTTTATAAATAAACCACTACAAGAATGTCCTTGAAGTATCAGAACTTTCATACTTTTGTTTTGAATCATTTTTGTTTTGAAATGTACATATGAAGAGTTCAGATGCAAAAGCCGCTAAACATCACTTCCGCCAAAAATGAGCTAATGACATTGAGTGAATCCTTAAGGAACCTACTACATGTTCAACAAATAGATTTGCTTCAAATCATCCAAATTGCAGCATCAGCGCATTCAGAAATAACAGTTTGTTGGCAAGTGCCGTTTAGCGGCTTTTGCCAACAAACTGTTATTTCTGAATGCTCTGACGCTGCAGAGAACCAATCAGAAGGCGCGAATCGAATCATATGTTTTCATTGTAGCAGCGTGCTGATACATCGGCTTTTATGAGGAGACTGTTTTAATCCGCTTTCGATTTAAAAAGACGAAGTTTGATAAACTGGATTAACCTGTCCGCCTGTCAGTAAATGGCAAATGAAAACGTCCCTTAGCTCAAAACTCTGTGCGTAATAAGGAAAAGAAGTCGGAAGTATAACATGCATTCATAACATGTTTTTGCGCAGCGATGCTACTTTTAATGAGTCCAATTTAATATACATTAAACGGCAACTCGGTTTCACAAAAGACAGAGTTAAAATGCCGTTCTTTTATCTCACGTGGATGCTATGAGGATAAACAAGGGAGTAAGACCTTAAATATGGTGAGAATTAATGATTGACAGCTTCTAAAATTGTCTGAGAGGCATCCCCTTTTTGCCCAGAAGGCCCACCTTGTGTTTTATTTGCTAATTTAAGCTATTTTTTTAAAAGATAAATATAATGTATAATACTATACATTATTTGTATTACTTCATAATACCTATACATCTGATAAGCTTTTTTTATTAATGGACAATGCACAGATATTGATGTTTCATGTTTTACACAACATTATTTGAATCTACTAAGCTTAGTTTACAATGTTTACAATGTTAACATTGCTCTACTTACATTAAATCTAAATCCCAAATATCAGAAATGACAACAGATTGTTAAGATTTAATTAATGTCAGTTTTAATGTTACTGATTAATGTACTTGACAGATTTCATTCATTCATTTTCCTTCTGTTTTTTTCGCTGGTTTATCACAGCGGAATTAACCTCCACTTACTTGACAGATTTATATATTTTTCATTTTAGGTGGTTTGTGTAATGTGTTTTATGTTTGGTAAAATAATTTGTAATTGCATCTTTAGCGATTTTTCAACTAATTACACTGTCTTGTCCCAATAGGTGGATTTAGAGGTTTTTGCAAAAAAGCACGGGTGGATTTAGCTGGCTTTGACGCAAAAGAAAATCTAATTTGTTAAAAACCAAAAAATTGTCTTAAGTGACATTAATGAAAAAAAAGTTATTTTAATTACTAGCTAATAACCTTATCATTACATATAAAATCAAACTTCTGAGCCTAATTATAGGAGTAGAAAATGCTCATTTACAAGAAACGAGGTCTGATGGATTTAGAGGGTTTTGCATCTGAACTCTTTATATTCATTTTACGACATTTTTAAAAGTACATTATAGCTAAGTAATTTTGTTGTTTCATATACCAGCATCAACATTTAATTTTGTTTGCTAGATTTTTATTAACCTCTCTAGCTATGTTCGTTCATGTTAAATATGAATAAGTATAACTTTTTTCTTTTAGAAATACATCTTTCGTTTTGTCATTATGTTTAATGATTTGGTTCACGTGATTAACGAGAATCTGATGCTCCTTGTTTTTCACAATGCATCATGGGACTTTTTAGGGAATAAACATTTCAGTCCATTAGAAATGATTAAGATTGAGAAAACCCCTAAAATGTTTGACTCCCTGATCAATGCCCTGACTATAAATCCTGGACCAGGCCGTATCCTGAGCAGATACTGTGGCGGTCATGGAGGAGTGGAGAGCATGAGACTGATTCCTGAAAGACCCCAGTGACAGACGAGTATTTGCATTGATCTCATGGGCCAGCCAATGACCAACACCTGCAGTTTCTCCAGGATGGACGTCCAGTGTTTTCCAGCCTCCAGCGCCTAGACTGCAGCTCTGCACAAGAAGTTTGGCCAGAAGAGAAATGATCATGCCCAACTTAGCCTGCTAGGTTTTTTTTTCTTCACTTCCGGCAATTGGTAAAGTTTGTTTCTCGCCACTGTCGCCACTGCCTTGCTTGGTTCGGGACTTGCGGAGATGCACATCGATAGATTTGCTCTTCAGTGTTTAGACTTTCAGCAGTGAAATTTAACCACACTGAACTTAACTAAACTGAACTTCAACTCTGAAAACTGGACTGACACCGTTACAATTTACTATAATCTTCTATGTTAAGCTGCTTTGACACAATCTACATTGTAAAAGTGCTATAGAAATAAACGTGAATTGAATTGAATACTGAACAAGGGAGCTGACTGAGACGCACCTTTAGTGAGGTCTGCAGTTTTATCTTTATATGGACTGCTGTTATGTAGTTCAGTTCAGCTGGATTTGATCTAATATCTCCAAACCTCTACTAGCATAAATATGAATTAATAAAAATGCAAAAGAGCATCTCTGAACCCACATAACACACCCAACCTTTAAGCAGATGAGCTAAAGCAGCAGAAGAGAATAGGAAGAGCTAAATTGTGAATTTAGAAAACTGAGAGTACAATTCACACTGGCTTGGAGATTTATAGAATAAAAGATTGGAAAACTTTTTCCTGGTCTGCTGCAGCATACAAACGGTAAAGTCTGAATTTGGTGAAAGCAACATAAAAGCATGAATCCTTTCTTTATTTTTCTTATGATATTTTCTTGGCACACTTTGGGCCCTTTAGTGCCAACTGAACATCACTTAAATGCCTTTATGACCAAAGTGTACCCATCCGGTGATGGCTACTTCCTGTTTCATGTCACTCAGAGTTCACTGTACTAGCTCAGAGTGCACTGCACTCAAACAGCCCCACAATCACTAAATCTCAATCCCACAGAGCAGGGGTCACTAAACTTATGTCTGGAGGGCCATAATCAAACACACCAGAACAAGCTAATCAAGGTCTTACACTTGAAACTTCAAAGTTGGAGCTAAACTCTGCAGGGACACTGGCCCTACAGGACCGAGATTGGTGACCCCTGCTTAAAGGCATCTTTGGGATGTGATGGAACAGAAGATTTGTCAATATGGTCCTAAATGGTGAAAAAAATGTTCCCAGCACATCATTAAATATTTACCACAAAGAGTTAAAGCAGTTCTAAAGGCACAAAAGGACATCTAATTTTGCTGAAAGCATAAGACTACATTATTACATAATATTATGCATATTTCTATCTAGTTTGTAAAGTTGTGGTTAATCTTGTACCTTGTAATTGGTTGGTTTAGTTCATACATTCTTGCATTTACAAAAAGAAAAATAATAATAATTGAACTTCACATGTGCAATCAAGTATGTAAAACACGTTTGAAATACATGAAACTTTTTCATTTGAATCTCACATGCTCACAGGTTTTTACATGTCTCCATGTGTTCACATGATCACAATTACTTTTTTTTTTAAATTATATATTTTTATTTAGCTTTTTCAAAAGTTAACAATTCAAAACATCCAAAATAAGCAGCAAACAAACTACAGTAAAACATACACGCACACAGTATATAAAAATTAATAAAATAAAATAAAAAATAAAATAAATAAAAATCGAGGAGATACAGTATAAACAAGTGGAGAAAAACTATTTTGTTAAATCAAATCATGTGGTACTGTTTTGATAAAATTCAAAAATGGATTCCAAATCTTTTAAAATAATTCACCCTTTCCTCTCAAAGAATATGTGATCTTCTCCAATGGTATACAATTGCAAACTTCTGAGATCCACAGTCCAATTGGTACATCAATGTCTGTTTTCCATTTTAAAGCAATGCATTTTTTTTAGCTATTGTCAGCAACATTTTAGTAAGCTTAATAGCATGATTATGCTGGAGGTTAGAATGTGTATAATTGCCCAATAAACATATCTCTGGATGCAATGGAAAATCAAATCCATGAATCTGTGATATAACATTGCATACTTGTACCCACAACACTTTCACTTTAGGGCACAGCCATGTAGAATGCAAAAATGTACCTTCTTCTATACCCCATCTGAAGCAGAGGGGAGAAAAACTATTTTTAAATTTGTGTAATCTGGATGGAGTATAGTAAAGCTGGTGTAAAAATTTAAACTGGATTAGTCTAAATCTGGAGTTCAATGATCACAATTTCAAATAAAAGGTATCAAAGTCACATTTCACTTTCATATTAGTGTTTTACTTGTGATTTTTATATATGATGTAACATACAGTATGTTGAGTGTTTTTGCTTTAATGTGAAAAATCCAACATGACATTTTTTATAGTGATTATAAGCTTGTGAGATTGACCAGATAGTTGAGTACTTCAACTGACCAGAAAATACTTTGACTGACCAGTGTTATTTTTCCATTTCCAAACATCTGCTGCTATCACACTAAGTCACACTTAGTATTTAAATATGATTGTTTCAAAATTCCTATGGGAACCATTAATAATAATAATAATAATAATAATAATAATTAAAACCAAAGCTACTGATAAAGTGGGCAAGCACTATTGTACTCTATTCGTGAAATGGTCATGGTCATCTACACTGTTGGATGGTGACTGTCAATTCTAGAAAACCCAGGTGACACCAGAAGTTACCAGAAGTGAATGTATACTGTCTATATAATGATTGATTTAAAGTATACCATCTGCCATCTGTCCACCTAAAGCCTCTTCGATGGTAATCAGACTTCCACCACATAACATGGAACTGTTTCTTTTTAGACCCATTTAGACAGTTTTATTTTTATTATACCTGTATGTACGTCCCATTTAATTTCGATCACATGCATTTGAATAGTGTATTCAATACAGGTTACATGCTGTTCGGAAGCAGCTTTTCAAGGAACAGTGCCCTGCAAGCCCTCTGTGAGCAAGTTGACAAAGACATACAAATACTGGAAATGACTCATGAAAATCTGACAAACCTTATTTCCTGTTTCTTTGAAGATTGTTAAAGGGATAGTTCACCCCAAAATTTAATTTATTTACCCTCAAGTGGCTTTAAAACTTGAGTTTCTTTCTTCTGTTGAACGCTGAGATGTTATTCTGAAAAATGTTTTAAAACCTGTAACCATTGACATCCACAGTGGGAAAAAATACTACTGTAGAAGTCAACGGTTACAGGATTTAAGCTTTTTCATCAACCCCATCACCCTGAAAAGAACTGGTTCTTTTTTTAAATCTAGAACATCTTGACCCAAAATTGATCCATTGCTCTAGAGGTGTGCTTGTTACTCTTGAGTGATTTAGCATCAACACTAACAGGCAGAGGAAGCGGTTCATTTTTCTACATCATTAGCCATGCTATTCTCCATTTCCATTCATCTGCTGCTATCACACACTACCTCAGAAGAACAGACAGACCAAGAAGGCAGAAAATTAAAGCCTGGTGCATGTGGAGGACAAATACAGATGTTGACCTCAGAACAGAATAGATGATATTGAATTGATAAAGTCAGATATGGCTTGAAATTATACACTTAGCTTGTCATAAATGACACATAAATCAGATTTTGCTGGGTTTTCACAGCATCTCATGTTTTTTATTTTGATGCTACAACCTCATAATTAAAAAATGATGTGATAATGATATGCTTTCAGTAATAGTGGACTGTGATTTTTTTAAATACTTTTTAAGTATTTTTTTTTATAGATCTTTTTGTATACAAGCTTATATTTTACATATTGACTTGTCACAAAAGATCACAAAAAGATGTGCCCATATCTATACTGAAAAAAAAACACCCTAAAGTGGTTAAGATGGAACCCCAGATGGTTTGTCTACCAGCCCTAAGCATCTTTATGAAATTATTTGGTCGATCTCAAAATGACTTGTAATGGTTATAAACTGGGCTAGTTGTGCAGCCTAATGGTTAAGTAGTTAGACTTGTAATCAGATGGTTGCAGGTCTGATTCCTGGTCCCAACATGAACTGAAGCTGGAGTGAATGCACTCTCCATCTTCAACACCCAGTCAAGGCACCTAACCCCTAATTGCTCCCCTGGCGCTGAAAGCAATCACCACCCACTGCTTTAGGTGTGTGCTCACTGTGTGTGTTGTGTGTGCTTCTCACTCAAAATGTGTGTGTGTACTTGGATGGTTTGAAAGCAGAGGACCAATTTCGAGTATGGTTAAAACCTTACTTGACAAGACTCACTTTTCTAAACACAAATTCACAGCAGTTTAATTGGCCATACAACAGTCAATTTATTAACCACAAATTTTTTTGTAGCTATATTTGTTTTTATAGACTTATCTAATCGAATGTCTAATCTATTATTTAGACATAAGAAGTAGTTAAAGTATTTTTTAAGAAGAACAAGCTTGTTCACACATCCTATAATTAAGTGACAGACTTTGAAGGTAATTAATAACGACTTTCACATTTCAATTTCTTCCTGCTATTTAAGAGGTAATCAATCGTGAAAGCTAATGTTCCATTTAACTGATTCCCCATCATTGCAGAAACATTGCATTAGTGCTTTGTGGACTGCTTGAGTGATTATTTCATGGAGCTTCTTGACAATTAACACGTAAAGAATTAGTTATGAAAATGACATTTACCCTTATTACACATTCAGAGTTTGTTCTGTTTTGACACAAAAGAGATGCATACATTTTTAATGCATGAAAAGAAGTTGGCTCAGACATTAACATTAAGATTTATCAGTGACAGAAATGTTGTTAATAATTTGTTTAATATTTCCCATTACATTTTTTTGCACCGAATTTAGTTCATTAGCATATTTTAACATTACATACACAAAAAAAAATGCTGCTTATTCAATCTACTTACTTAAAATGAGCCGAATCAACACAATTCTTGTTTTTTTAGGGGGACAGCTTAAGTGTTTGATCCACTTAAATTTGTAAAAACAAATAAGTTAACTTTTTTTATGATATGTATTAGGGCAACAGAAAGCAATTGTGTGGAACTCAGTCTTTGAATTGATATATTTGATTTGATTTTATTCATTTTTTATGAGAATTTTTATAGAATTTAGTTAATTAGCATATATTTGAATATTATGCCTTAGAAACTTTATTTAAATATTCACTTTTTCGTTTTAAAATAATCATTTATGCAAGTAAAACTGTTTTGAGCAATAATTATTATAATTTGATGTAAACTTTAATGTAGTTCAGTTTAGAACAACTAAGCACATTTATTATATTCCATTCATACCCAATTCAATTCATATTCCAGTTGGGTTGACAAATTTCATACTTGGTAAAGATTTCAAAATAAAATTTTATATTGAGAAATTCTGTAATTACACACCAAATATATGCAGCATCTTTGGTGTAATGATGTGTAATATCAAGTGCACTTTAAAGAAAAAGAGATGTGCGTTTGTAAAACTGCAGGTAAAAATATGATAAAAATCTCCCCACATTCATGAATGAGAAGCTGCTAATTTAGTGAGAAAAAAGACATTTGACTGTTCTATAGAATAATGTTACTTTACTTCCAATAGCAAAATGCAAAAACAGATTCTGATTGCATTATGAGGGTTAAAATAAAATAAAGTTTCTGCTTTCTAAACCAATATGAATATGTTACCTGTCCGCTGCCAGGGCTGTAAGGGTAAACACCGACACTCCGACCGAAGTGAGCTGGATGAACGGGATGAGTTTGCAACCCATCCGTCCGAAGAGCCACTCATCAGCCAGGAACTTGCTGGCATCCACGGGCGCGCAGGTGACCAGCAGCAGCACGTCTCCGAGAGCGAGACTCGACATGAACAGATTAGGCACATTGCGCATGGATTTGACGATGCAAAACGTCCTAATTAGCGTCACATTGCCTATTAGTCCAGCAGTGATGAGGAGCGCGTAAACGGTGGCGATGATGATGCCCGAGTGCAAGTGCGGATGCTCGGTTGCGGCGCTCGTGTTGCTGCGCTCCGGAGAGTCGCCCAGAAACTTTACAACGGGAGTTAATGTCGCGTCAGACATTATATCAAATCATTTTTGAATTTCAGGTGTCCAAGGTTGACGAATACTTTCGTGAGGGGGGTTTATTTGGTGATCCGGTGATAATTCCTCTCCTGCGCTTCCTGTGCGCAAATGGAGAGTCCATGCGAGGTTTGGCTCCTATATGCCAAATTGATGCGCCTGCGCTCTCAAGCACTGAGAGTCACACGTAAATCTGCCTGCAAAGAGGGATTTAGCGTGTACCGAAGAAAGTCTCTAAAAGAAGAAACTAAATATGACCTGCTTTCTGAGTGCATAAAGTGGTTATCACCACCTCTAAAATAAAAAAGCTAATATAAATATGAAGTACAGATGACAATTTTGATCTAAAATGAGCATTTTTCTCAGACCCCTAGGATCAGTCATTGTTATGACGATTAATATGTATAATAAATAACTGAACATAAACATAAGAACCCTGAGAAAAATACTAATTTAAGAAAAAACAATTAGACTCCACTTAGAGGCTTTTGCATTTGAATTGTTCATATATTTAATAAAGATATAAGACATAACAGAAAAATGGAAAATATTTGAAGAGTTTAGATGCAAAAATCTCTATGACGTTTGATACTTTCTTCTAAAATTAGCACTTTTCTCCGACGCCTACCATGGCTGAGAGCCTAACATGCTGCAATTTAAGAAAACACATGCAATTACAAAAAACACCAGTAAATTAAGAAAAGATCATCATCTCATCCATTTGACAGCATATGTGCTGCAAATCCTTACAACGCATACACTAGGGCTGCACAACATAGGCAAAATCTAACATTGCAGTATTTTTTTATTCTGCGATATACAGTACAGTATATTACAATATTAATACAATTTCACTAGATGAGTTGTATAACTATTTGGGAAGAATTTATCATTTTAGATTGATTGGCATTATTAAAGAAGTGCATAAAATATAATAATCAATCTACAAGCATAGATAAATTCAATAAAGAAAAAGATACAAATTAAATAAACAGCGTTCTACTGTTCTCCAAGGAGTCAAACTGTATTCAGGTATACAGTAATTGAATATTGAAATGTAAAATAATACTGTGTAGTCTTCGTTTTATGAAGAATTCAATCAAATTATTTACAAACAGAAAAAAAGTTACAAACAGTTCAATTTCGAATGCTTTTAAACCCCTCACACAGTCACAGGCCTCAAAAAAACACTTGCAAAATGATTAATTATAATCCAGACTCTGGATGGCTGAATATTACGAATGATCACATTGCGATATCTATGCTGAAACAATATATTGTGCAGCCCTAGCATACACTTTAATAAAACGCGTTGCATTTTCTCACAAGGCAAACAAATTAATAAAAGGCTCTTCATTTTCTCACAACACTTGCAAAAAGAACAGAACACAACGGAAATGTTTCAAGTGGATCCAAAAACGTGATGGATGCCGCTGTGCCATGACTATTGCTCAGGGAAGTTGTAGGTGATCTTAGAAAGGTGAGTGTTTTGTTTGTTTATTTTAACATCCTGATTCCCTTGTCTTTTGAATTTTTTAGCCTAAATAACCATAACCCATAAATATATACACTAAAAGCACAAAGGCAGAACATTTCATACACTCTCAGAAATAAAGACACAGGAGCTGTCACTGGGGCAGTACCTTTTCAAAAGGTACAAATTTGTACCTGAAGGGTTCAGAATGGTACCTCAAAGGTACTTTTAAGGTACATTTGGGTACTAATATGCCCCTTTGTGGTGCAAATGTGGATTATTTGGGTACAAATATGTATCTTTTGAAAAGGTTCTGCCCCAGTGACAGCTCCTGTACCTTTATTTCTGAGAGTGTAGATAAGATTTCGTTTTTTTTACGTTTTTGTTTGTTACCAACTTTTGTGCTAAACAAGTATTGATGATAATAGTCTCTTACTGCGCTGACCATATGACAAAGTAGCACCAACTTGCACTAATCACTAAGCTTATGCTTTTATCGATTAAAATAAGTAAATGATGTAAATGAAATATGACCACAAGATGCTGCGGTGCCAGAAACTTGTATTATTTTCGGCTAAGTCAACGAGTCGTTCATAACAGGGATTGATTCACGAACGACTCGCTCCCTCCGTTAGAATGAGTAGTGAAAGCAGGAGAGGAGGTGTGTTTCAGGACATGGATTAGATCAAATTTAACAGGGAGGGAGGATAATACATTTCCATACACACAAGCGCACACTCTTTGTCGGCAAGAGATGTAAAAAGATGTAAAATGATAATTTTCATCATTTAAAAAAATATTTGCACACTGACCACTGGGAAAACTCCCGATCATATATGTATATATGTGTATATATCTCGGGCTCTGGATGGCCAGTCCTCCACTGCACCTTGGTCCCACATTCATTTCAAAGGAGCGCTACCCTGTACTAAAATGGCAGCTCTATTGACGCATTCATTCCAATAGACAACAATAGCGTAGGCGACATCTAATTTAAATATCTATGACCATAACCTAAATATCTAGGTCCATCATGTTTTATGGTCCCTTAGAAGCATTTCTGTTTTGTTCTGTGCTATTTGCAAGTGTTGTGAGAAAATGCAGTGCGTTTTCATAAATTGTTTGCATTGTGAGAAAATGCAGCATGTTTTATTCATTTGTTTGCATTAATGTAGTGCATTAATGCATGTGTTTGAGTTGTGAGGATTTGTCAAACGGATGAAGATCTTTTCTCAATTTGCTGGTGTTTTCTTGCAGCAGGTTAAGCTCTCTCAGCAAGTATAGACTCCTGTGTAGGCTTGGTAATTTTACTTTTATAATGACGAATAAGTTCTTTTCATTTCCTTTAAAGTGAAATAACTGAACATAAACATAGGAGGCTGAGAAAAATGTGCATTTTAGAAGAATATATCAGACGGCATTTAAAGGTTTATTGCATCTGAACTGATCATTTTAACATTAAATCTGACCCACTGAGCACAGGAGCACACATTAAAAGCTGAACAATCTTTTAGTCTGCATGAATATTTTATAACATTTCTTCGAGATGTGGGATAGTTATAATAATAACAGTAATATATACTGTATATGATTATTCCCCAGTTGTGTGGCTGTGTATAAAAGGTCACATACATCCCCTGGGAACTGTGAATCCTTATTAAGCATGAATTTGAATATTTTCCCAGCCCAGCAACAGGTTGATGTTTTTGACTCTTCCGTAATCCTCTTACAATATCCAATCCTAAAATAACAAGCCTGCTCACTGAAATCTGACATAAACATGAAAAGCTCAGTTTGTTCAGTCCATTGACCAACGCTGGTGGCAGCCAGCGACCTAACTATGAAAATGGTCTGAAACTGAAGCACATACAGAGTGGCCCAAGTCATGCGGTCTCCATAGAAACAGATTTTGTATTTAGTGCAAATTAATGGAGTGCAGGTTTATGTGTTCCCCCCAAAACAGATTTATAACAAAAAGGAAAAAGAAAACCAGGCTCTTAGCATGCCACGGCTATAGGGCCATTTAGATGAAAATAAATCAAAGAAATTATTCCACAAAGATGATCACATTTAACTTTTAGATTTCCAGCGTTGAATCAAGGATGTAGTGTGTATCTGTTTATATTCACATCAGGAATGCCCTGTATGCCAGTGCCGATAACTGAAAAACAACTAAGTGTAGATTTTCAAGGAAAGAGGTTTCAATAACGTTCATCCACATGATGAAAGATCTGTCTGTAGTGCAAAAAAGCTTCTACAGCTTTTTCCCATAAACGAATGCCATAATCAAAGGCATAAGCACAACTTTCATCAACATTATGAGCTACTTAGAAAGATTATAGCGAATGTGCGGGTCCTGCAGCTGAGAGAATGGATAAAGTGTGTCCTGCGATAACAGAAACGCTACAGCTTATCATCGCCAAGTGAGAATGAATAGGGCACCGACTGAGCCACTATTATGTTTGCAAGATAATCTTGTATTACATGAGAAGAAAGGATCACACACAAAAGGCATTTCTCAAAAGCATCCATCCACCGGGCTCCCTACTTCCTACACCTCTACATCATGCCTTTAATTTTCCAGTGAAAATGCCACCTTGGGTTCACTATCAAATGCGCTTTACAATTAAAATGTTATGATGTTTGCACTGGGCAGGCTCATATGTCTGCTGCCCTGTTTTGATAAATCAGCAATGCTGAAAAATCCACTCCATAAGTCTATGCAGTAAATGTAGTATATCTGAGGGAACTCGTATACACAGTTGGGGATGTTTCATGGTTCGCTGTAAAAAATGCCGGGTTCCACACAATTCCTTCATGCTGTCCCAACACAAATCATTTAAGTTAACCTAATAGTTTTTACAAATTTAAGTAGATTGAACATAACATATTTAAGTTGTCCCCCAAAAAACGCAACAATTGTGTTGATTCAGCTCATTTTAAATAGTTTTTTAAAAATAATTTTAAGGAGTTTGAACAAGCAGCAAAAATATTTTTTGTATTGATTCTAGGGTGCATTTCCCAAAATAATAATTCACCAACTAAGATTGCAAGTAACGTTATTGCCGACATTCATTCAATCATTCATTTTCTTTTTGGCTTAGTCCCTTTATTAATCTGGGGTCGCCACAGCAGAATGAACCGCCAACTTATCCAGCATATGTTTTACGCAGCGGATGCCCTTCCAGCTGCAACCCATCACTGGAAAACATCTATACACACTCATTTACACACATACACTATGGACAATTAAGCTTACCCAATTCACCTATACCACATGTGTTTGGACTGTGGGAAAAAACGAAGCACTCGGAGGAAACCCACGCGAACACGGGGAGAACATGCAAAGTCCACACAGAAACGCCAACTGACCCAGCTGAGGCTGACCAGCGACCTTCTTGCTGTGAGGCGATCATGCTACCCACTGTGCCACCATGTCCCCTATTGCCGACATGGTTTAGCAAATTAATGTTTCTTGAATCCTTCGTCCAAACACTGTAAAAAAAAAATCTGTAGGAAAGGCAGTAGGAAATGGCTGTAGAGATTTCCAGAATTTTACAAATATATTTGTATATACTGTTAAAAATATGGCAAAACTATACTTTATTATAGAAAAATATTTTTTACAGTAAACTACCGTATTTCATTATTCTATATTGTTACTAAAGTTTTGAAGTACTAATATCTACGCAGTTCCCAGAGATGGGTTGCGGCTGGAAGGGCATCCGCTGGATAATCGTGCTGGATAAGTTGGCGGTTCATTCCGCTGTGGCGACCCCGCAAGGGACAAAGCCGACAAGAAAATGAATGAATGAATAATATCTACGCAGACAAAAACACAACCATAAGAATGTGGTAATGCAAAAGTCATTGATTATTATTAATCACATGATTAAACTAACCATGTTAATCACATATAAATTTTCCCACAAGCAGAGAAATATAAATAGAATATAAATAATGTAAAATAAAAATATAAATGCTAATAAATAGAACAACAGCTACAACTACTAAACACCATTATGGTAACACACATAAAATTAAAGTAATGCAATAAACAGTGGCGGCTGGTCAATAGAGGGCGCTGGGGCGCGGCCCCCCCTTCAAGTTAGACCCCTTTAATACTGTATGTTAATATTTATTATCACAAATATTAACAAAATAAATTGATTTAATTATAACATTCTAACATTTATTGTAGTCATACTAACATTTATTGAAAAAAAATGTATGAACAATATTTTTTTATATGTGTGCGGGGTGTCTATGTAGGTACACAAACTTTTGCAATGCACGTGATATGACAATAAGCTCTAATTGGCCTGTTTTAAATTGTCCTTGGGGCGCAGCGCTCTGCGCCCCGAACCCTCCCATTTTTGTTGTTAGAATGAATCATATTTGTTTTTATATGATTGGCCTTATGTGATTGTACCATTCTCACCAAAGAGCTTAGAATGTAATTTCTCGAGATGAAGGAAAATTCCATTGTATCTTTGCAAGGATATCCGTTCACAAGGCGTTTGGATGAAGAAAAACCAGGACCAGATCGACCTTTGCAAATTCATTAGTAGTCAAGTGATCGCGAGCGGGCGTATATTCGGAGCTTTTCCAGCACTTGTTATGACGAACGGAGTTGTAATGTAAGTCAAGCCTTTTACTATTTCCGTGTTTGCCGTTTCAAACAGCATGACGCAAGAGAGGCTGAATGCATTGGCCATGCTGTCGATAGAGAAGAGACTGGTGACTGAGATGACTGACTTTAACCAAAAGGTCACTGAGAAATTTGCAAGCCAGAAAGAAAGGAGAGCAAAATTTACTTTCAAGTAGTGCTTCTGGCCAGTGATTAGGCAACATTTGTGTGTGTGTGTGTGTGTGTGTGTGTGTGTGTGTGTGTGTGTGTGTGTGTGTGTGTGTGTGTGTGTGTGTGTGTGTGTGTGCGCGTTTACTGATTATCTGGATTACTTCATTACTGATAATAAACCCAAATAAAACTAAAATGAACTGATTTGTGATGCATTTCTTGTATGCTTTAGTCATATTTTTGTTTTTTGATACATCATCTGAAAAATGGCTTTTACACTCTTACTTTACCAACAGTTAGATTTTTTTATGGTGTTTGCGCCCCCCCCCCACATTTTTTAACACCAGCCGCCACTGGCAATAAACCTTATTTATCAAAATTAGATATAACATAAGAGTCTAATGTAAATAACTGTTGAAAAAAAGAAGAACCACAGTAATGTAAAAAAGCATATAAATTGAAAAGTGTCATGCAGGAAATTCTGGCAAAATTAATTTATGGTTATTCACCGGAAAACTTATTGCTAACCAGGTTACAGATTTTTACTGTAGCATTTTTCAGTTCTTTACTGTTGAAATCACAGTAAAAGACATTTGCAAATTGCAAGCTTGTGTAGCAGCAACTGCATCTTTAGACCTGCAGTTAGAAGCATAATTCCTGGCTGTGTTCTATTCTGAGTTTTCTGCCACTGAGTTTCCTTTCAAACACTTCACCATCCAATCTGCTGAAAAGAAAATGAATGAATGAATGAATGACTAACATGATTAACATGTTATTGTACTGTAAAAGGTTTTATGTTTTGTTTACAACATTAAAAAAAAATGGAAATACTCAAAAATGTTAAATATGGTGTATTCTCCAAAAAAAAAGAAATATATGTCTTGTTTAACTAAGTATTTTTTTTTAATAATTATTTTTTAGGGGTTTTCACCTTTATTGGTAGGACAGTGGAGATTTACAGACAGGAAAGTGTGGGGAGCAGAGAGAGGGAAAGGATCGGCAAAGGACCTCAAGCAAGGAATTGAACTCGGGTCGCTGCAAGCAGCTGGGTGCTATATGTCGACACAGTAACCACTAGGCTATTGACACAGACGACTAAGTGTTTTAATTAAGAATACAGGGGAAAATATAGACTGGGGCAAGCCAACTAAATATTTTTTACCAAAACCCATAATGGATAAAGTAATTTGATACTTCACCCCTTTTAAAATGTTAGAAACCTGTAACAATTGACTTCCATAGTATTTGTTTTTCCTTTTACTGTATGGATGCCAGTGGTTACAGGCATCAACATTTTTAAAAATATGTTCTTTTGAGTTGACAGAAGAAAGAAACTCAAAAAAGATTTGGAACCAGTAGAGGGGGCGTACATACTGTAGTGAGTAAATTTTCATTTTTGGGTGAACTATCCATTTAAATTTCTCTTTAATTTATATTTCTTGACTTCTATTATGTATTCTGTGGCTAAATTTTATTTCAGAGCCACATATATACGTATAAGGTGTATGTGATATTAAGTTTCTTGAAGAATATCTTTCTTCCATTGTATTAACAGCATTATAACTATTACTATTATTAACGCTAATTTCTATATATTCTTCTTTTTGCCATTTTCCCTGTGATAGTGAAAGAATGCATTTCCATACTCCAGTTGAAAGTATGAATAAAATATCCCAGCAAACCCCTGAACATAAATCAGCATCATAAGAACATACCTAAAATGATGAAAAACATATTTGGGGAAAATAATTGTGCATTTAGAATTTTTAGTTTGGGTCAGGTTCATTCGTTTACATGAACTGGATGCCTTATAGCATTATGCCTTCACTTTTTAGTACTGTACAACATATTCGAGGCACACTTTGTTGGCATCTATTGGCTGTATTCAAAAACTAAAAAATGCTACATTTGAAGAATGTATTCCTAGAAAGGTATCAAAGCATTGCCAAATCCAGCTTCACTTCCTGTCTCCTGATATTCTTTCATTTGATCTTTTTTAAATAGAATCTATCCCTCACTACTTTTGATAGCCCATAATCCTTTGGATTCCATTGTCAGTTAGTGAAAATAGCACTTTATTGCACTTATTTTGTGCATGAATGTGGTTTCCTGGACTTTTTAATATAATTTCAAAAAAGTGCTTTATTGTCACAATCTATTAAAACCCCACAGGCCAGCCTTAATATTACAGTTTTTATTACAACTATTATTAAAACTAACAATTTCGACAAGTGTAATTTCTGTGTGAGCTGTAAACGAAATCATCAAGTCTGAATAATCCCAGCTACCAACGAACTGCATTGGATTGTCTATTTTTACAAGCATGACGAGAGTTGTGAGATGATGACACCTGAAAAAATCAATGAATAGATTTTTGGAACTTGCAAGAGATGTTTTTTTTTGTTACATGTTTTGTATGAAAAAGGAAGTGTTGGGAAGAGGGCAAAAATTAGTTGTAGATCTGTTCTGGTAGCAGACATCAGGAATAAATGCTACATGCAAAAGATTTTAAAAAAGGCTTAGGTTGAAATAAACATATGTTTAACTTTTGTTATTTAGGTCAAAAGCAAGCCAATATATGGAATTTTGGGCTTAAGAACAATGTTGAAACACTGTTAGTTGATCATTTGGAAAAGTAGCAGAAGGTAGATTTTTCTAATGAATCACATGTTTAACTGCATCCACAATCATCACAAATACTACAGAAGACCTACTGGAACCCGCATGGACCCAAGATTCTTACAGAAATCAGTCAAGTTTGGTAAGGGAAAAATCATGGTTTAGGGTAACATTCAGTATAGGGGCGTGTGAGAGATCTGCAGTGTGGATGGCAACATCAACAGCCTGAGGTATGAAGACATTTGTGCTGCCCATTACATTACAAACCACATGAGAGGGCAAATTCTTCAGCAGGATAGCGCTCCTTCTCATACTTCAGCCTCCACATCAAAGTTCCTGAAAGCAAAGAAGGTCAAGGTGTTCCAGGATTGGCCAGCCCAGTCACCAGACATGAACATTATTGAGCATGTCTGGGGTAAGATGGAGGAGGAGGCATTGAAGATGAATCCAAATAATCTTGATGAACTCTGGGAGTCCTGCAAGAACACTTTCTTTGCTGTTCCAGATGACTTTATTAATAATATATTTGAGTCATTGCTGAAATGTATGGATGCAGTCCTCCAAACTCGTGGGAGTCATACACAATATTAATTCTTTTTCCACGGCATCATGACTTTATATTCTATACTGTACATTATTTCTGTTAAGTGACAAGACGTTTGTCTAAGCAAAGTCAGACCTTACTGTCCTAATTAAATATTTAAAAATCAAGGCATGATCATATTTTATTTTAGTAAAATAAGTGTAGTCTAAAGGCCTTTGCCTTCCATATAAGCCACTTCTGATACCAAATGATCAACTAGAAGTCAAGTTATAAGTTATTGTTTCTAAAACTTGGATAGGCAACAAGACATTTATCAGGTACTGTATATTGTATCATACACAAAAAGAAATGATAAAAATGTTCCCTACTTATTCATCTGAGAGCAGTGGACACTTCACAGACACTCTATGAATTGTCTTTTTTTTTATTAAAAACTGGGCGAATGAATGCTCTTCAAATAGTCTTGTAATAAAGGAGAGGTTGGGTTTTAATTCAATAATTAAATTGAAAAAAGAAAGACTTTGAACAGAGAGACAGATTTTGAGAGGGAAAAAAAATAATTACAATATTAAATCTGACCCACGGAGTGCAGGGACGTGTACAGTATTACAAGCTGAACGGACAAGTCAGAGTAAAATGTATTTTTATGCATGAAAGTATGAAACAAGAATGGATTTATAAACAGTAGGCATAAAGTGACTTCCAATGGAAGCAAAGTATAAGTTATTAAATAGTATACCTTTATAGGCTTTAGGTCTAATGTATTGATTTTTTACAGTCAGCTTTGAATCACTTATCAATAGCCTGTTATTCAAGAAATTGCTGTTGTTTTCTTCACTAATACAATTCAATGTCAGTGTGGCAATTTTATTGATTATCCTAAATGTCACATCAGCTGAATCCTGAAAAGAGCAGTCCATCTTAACAGGATTTAAAAAACACTCTCCAAAGCAATTTCACTCTAATTATTGTGTTAAAATCCGGATACGGTGATTAAATGTCATTCTTTATTATGCTCCATAATCAAACAGACAAAAGACGCAGCTGTATTCATTATAGTTGTTCAGGCATTGTTTGAATATACTGTTTGATAATAAAGAGCTTTCTTTTATTCATCATGAACAATAATTTGGGATAAATAGCAGGACACTGATATTTTAAGTTCATGTTTGGAATACTGCAAAAAATAAGGAATTGTGTAACGAAGAAAAGGCTAATCATGAGCCACAAGCAAGGAAAACTCATGTTAAAGGGTATCAGCATTCCAGCAAACTGCTTTAACCTTTTCGGTGAGACTGGTGGAGAAAAGATCCAGCTGAGACCTTTGCTTCATATCAAGTAAAGCGATAACCAAAGAAACACACTGCTGTGTTATCAGAGTTATAACTACCAGAGCCCATATTTCTATGCAGTTTTTGCAAGAATTACTTTTTTTCCTGCTGATTGAAAGCATTGAGGTGTGTATTGTTATTCTGGATTGCATTATTAAATGTTGAGAAGGACATTTTGACCAAGGCAGGTGTAGATTTAAAGTTTCGCTTAAAAAACAATCGCTTTGGCTCAATTCTTCTGAACAATTAGTTTTTTGTTCACATCAGATTGGAATTTCGAACTGATTTGACTAAACAAGTAAACAAACAGAAGGTACAATTGTCTGTAGTTTGTGCAACAACTAATTGTATGTGGCTTGTTGATCAAACTGATGAGTCGATTCTCACTTAAACTGTCAAACACTTCACAACTTTTTTTCATTATGTAAGCCCTCACGCTCAAGACTATCTATTTAGTTATTAAAACTTGATATTGACATTGTCTTTTTTAATGTTAAATGGACAAATGACCTGTAATTGCAGTGGCACAATCACCGTTTTTCTGAGAATGGAAGACTTCCACCACCCTGAACTCGGTTTTTAAACTTTTTTCTTTGAACTAAAATTGACAGTTCTCAACAAATATCAGTCCCCTGGTCTGAATGGAGACACAGTGGATAACAGTGTAGCAGGTCTCTTTCCCTTGTCTATTCCAACCATTAGCCCTGTCGGTAATCAGGAGGATTTTAAACATAGGAGAACACAGCAGCACGATATAGGCGATGTGTCTGAATGGTAACAAACTCAACTGATAAAATACAAAGTCCGCCATTCTCCAATTCTCGTACAGCTCTACAAACAAAAAATGCTTGCTACAAACAACAGCTTCGTTGTATTGGCCCTGACAGAATTACGGGTAAAAACATACAACAAAACCCATGGATCATGAAAATAACACATACAACCCGTGCCGTGCACAGACGCGATCTTACCCAGTTATTGGGTCTCACAGCTTGCCAGGTCTGCCTGCCTTTGGAAAGCACATGCTCTCATGAATAATTAGGAAGCAGGGTCTTCTCATAGGATAAGAAAACTCAGCTATGAATAATAATGAGAAACCGATGCGTCATCGCTTCACTAGCAGATTTGCGCTACGTCACTGATTTTGATCCTGGCCCAAAAATTATTTTAAACCCGGAAGATGAAATTAGCTGACAAAAGCTCAAAATTATCCAGTTTTCCCCATAATTAAAGCTGACAGGTGCTAACGCAAGATGCTCAACACACACAAATCTGTTAAGAATTTCAAAAAAAGTACTCCAGGGTGTCTTGAACCTTTAAACACAGTTGTGTGGCAACAGTCTGTGAATATAACCAAATTCTAATGTCAAAAATGTAAAAATTTTACGTTTTTTTAAACACACTAGATAAAAACAGCCTGTATTTGGTATGTGAAGTTGTTGTTTTTTTTTTACCTGATATCAAAGACAGAAAGTGAAAATTATAGTCTTTTTTTTCTTAAATCCAGTATATAAGCAAAACAACACAAGTTTTGCAAGAGTAAAGTAATTAAAAGTTTAAGTAAATAATTGTAATACTAGATTTACATTAAACTTTACATTAAACTTAAAATGTAAATTGTTCTCCTTTTTTTGAAGGCAACAGTATATCCAGCAGCAAAGGACCATCCACATTAAACAATACGGGTTAGCCCACAATTCAGCTATCAGACATTTGAGAAAATAAATTGCTAATGCACCCACATTTAAGCGTGGAGCTGAACAGTATTATATCCAATATATCCATGATGCATTTTCAAGGTGTAAAGAGTTTTTGAAACTAATGAAGATAGCAAAAGTCAATTTTTTGAGGCAGACATGTTAAACAGATAAAAGTTCCTTAAAAATAAATATTGAATATAAGATTTATTGTGTTCAGTAGAAAAAGACATTTACCCAGACATTTAAAAGGTACACATTTTAGAGCAGAAATCATAATACCATGGTAATTATTTACAGTCAGAAACTTATACCGGATCATGACTATCCTCAACATTTTCCATGCCATCTGCCTTGGCTGAACATTTTAGACTAAATTATCTCATTCTATTCTGACTCACGACACAAAGATTAGGGAGAGATGGACTATTGAGTACTGCCTTTCTGAATAAAGCAACCAGGAGAGCAGGAGCAAGAATGCCACTTATTGTATATTCGAGTCTAGGAAATTGATATTCTTACCTTTGATTGATGGCTCAGTGTGTGGTAGGAGAAGGCTAATGGCAAGGCAGTGAACAACTTCATGCTGAAAACACAAGCCTATAAGAAAAAAGAGGAAAAGTTAAAAGAAAGTAATTGCACTGCAATAATCCTGAATCATAAAATATATAGTTAAAATGATAGACCAATAGAATCATAGACATATTATATAGACTGACATACAAGTGGAGGGAAAGATGGATTGACAGACAGATAGACGTAGATAGATAGTTGTTGGATGAATGGATGGATAGATGGATGGATGGATGGAGAGAGAGACAGAGGGATGTATCTATGGATGTATGTATGGATGTATGTATGGATGGATGGATGGATGGAACCTACAAATCAGGTTTACACTACATCTAGACAGACAGACAGACAGACAGACAGACAGACAGACAGACAGACAGACAGACAGACAGACAGACAGACAGACAGACAGACAGACAGACAGACAGACAGACAGACAGACAGACAGACAGACAGACAGACAGACATAGATAGATAGATAGATACTGTAGATAGATAGATAGATAGATAGATAGATAGATAGATAGATAGATAGATAGATAGATAGATAGATAGATAGATAGATAGATAGATAGATAGATAGATAGATAGATAGATAGATAGATAGATAGATAGATAGATAGATAGATAGATAGATAGACTAAAATCAGTGTTACACTACATCTAGGTAGATAGACAGACAAATTGGATGGATGGATGGAAAGATGGATGGATAGATATTCTCTATTGTGCAATAAGGCTATTAGTTCTCTAAGTGATGTTGAATGTATTTGTCCTCTTTACCAGTGCCAAATGAAAGTGAATCGTGACCAGATTTCGTCTGGAAACGTCTCTTTGTTCATTGACATCCACTCATAATAAACCTTGTTTCTGACAAACAAATTATATTCCTACAAGCAACAAATAAATTGCAAACCTTATTGGACATTACTATATCGCAAATTAGACATCACTTACCTGCCGGGTTATTTTCTGGGTCTTGAAAGCTTTCTCCAGATGCTGACAGCA
The DNA here is from genome assembly GCA_903798195.1 of Danio kyathit. Taxonomy (NCBI): domain Eukaryota; kingdom Metazoa; phylum Chordata; class Actinopteri; order Cypriniformes; family Danionidae; genus Danio; species Danio kyathit. The sequence continues at coordinate 34,063,766 of LR812529.1, read as the reverse complement.
TTGCCCATTCTTCTTCACATCTGAATATATGTACATGAGAGGACAATGAAAAAACAACTCACTTCAGCGGAAACATTTAAAAGGATCTGAGGTCTGCTGGCTATATATAACAATAAGAAGAAATAATGGAATGAAAAGGAATTAAACCACAATTGACCATTAGGCCTCTGTGAACCATTAGAGAATGTGTGACACAGCTGGACTCTATTTCCTGTAACACAAAATAATGAGGCATAATGCTTTATTCACTGTCACAGCTAACAGCTACAAAAGATATGTGTGTTTTCATCCTGTTCTGTATACGGGCCTGATCGCAGCCCAAAATCACACACTGATTAAGTCTGACAGCATCTCATTCTCTTTAGCACTTCTGTAGACAATTCCACTTCAACTGGATTTACCACTGGGTTTTTATTACACACGCTGGTCAAGATAATGCATCGCCTGAGGCCACCAGAAGGAAATTCAAGTTGAGCTTTTTATTGGGGTTAAGTCGAACAGATTTGTGATTGTAATTAGCTTGCTTAAATTTATAATAGGGTTGCACAATATATCGTTTCAACATCAATATCACAATGTGTGTGTCCGGAAATAGTCACATCACCGGATATGCAATGTTCAGTTGGGATTATATCAGCACAACAGTTGAAAATACATAAGATTTGTAGATTCATTGCAAAGTATAAGCATAACAGAGTGAAACTTTATCATTTGCATGTGTTTTAACAGCATTTCAAGAGAGTTTAAAGCATTTGGGCACAAAATTAATTAATACGATGAAGACTATGCAGTTTCTGTATACCTGAACAATGTTTGACTGTTCTGAAAATCATAAAGCATTGTTTGTTTGACTTTTTTTATTGCTCTATTTGAATTATTTTGCTTGCAATTTGTTTATTATTTTTTATGTATGATTTACACCCTTACAAAATCAATCTAAACTAATGATTTCTTTCCAAATAAAGTTAGTCAAGCCATATGGTGAGATTTTATTCATATCACAGAAAAACTAAATATTGCAAAGTCTGATTTTTTTCAATATCCTGTAGCCCTAATTCAAGACAATAAGGAATAATTAACATTTTAATGCATAGCTGAAGTACTGATGCTACATTATTAATGGTGTGCACTATTTTTGATAATGCAACAAATCAGAGTCAATCATTTCACTTATAGTTACCACATTTAAAGACATTGTATGGATGGTGTTTTCAAGACATTTGTCAGGCATTTGTCTTCAAACTGCTCCTGTGTCTAAGGCTAGTTTCTTACATAATCAAAACTGTTTGATGTGATTTACTGCTGTACAGTATGCTGTGAAATATCTGAAATCATTCAGAGTAGTTAAATGGTACTTTAAAGTGCCTGCCCTGCCTGGAACTTCTTTAGATGTGCGTTTACTATATCTGAAAATAATTGTATGCCTTAGAATGTTCGTCAGCCAATCAGAATCAAGCATTCAACGGCCTCTTAAGTAAAGGTGAATGCTAGAAAATGGTTTAACATTTTGGTGAATTAGCTACTGGTTAATATGTATTCAAAGCAATGAATTTGATGTTTTTTATACATTATATTAAATGATTTAGATTCATTAGGGTTTTCATCATATGTTTTTGTGTAAATGAGATGTATGTAGCCACACAAATTAGCCCATATTGTTTTTTAAAAAAGTACATTTTTCAGGAAAATCAGATGAAAAAAAGAATTTAACTCTAATCGAATTTTGAACACTATTTAGTAGGGCTGCACAATACATTGTTTCAGAATCGATATCAGAATATTGATATGTGAAAATCTGCAATAGTCATATTGCAGGATCTGCAATGTTGAGTTAAAATTATAACAGCTGAGAACGCATGTGATTTGTGGAGTCATCGCAAAGTTTAACTCTCTAACTAAGTGAAAGATTTTATTGGCTGTGTTTTTAAGACCTGTGACTATGCAAGATTATAAGATTAAACCAAGAAATTATAAAGTTTCTCTATAAAGTGCTTTCATGTAAGAGTTTCCTGTAATTTTGGGTGACTTTAACTGCAGTTCGGCAGTTTCCCTTTAACTCATGAACACCATTCATGCCCCTGTGACAAACTGGGGTATTAGACGCAAATAAGGAGTAAGGACTGGTGAGAGTGTTATGGAATCTAATAATGCACGCCAAATGGAAAGAAAAAAACTTCTGCATTTCACAATGTGTGTGTGTGTGTGTGTGTGTGTGTGTGTGTGTGTGTGTGTGTGTGTGTGTGTGTGTGTGTGTGTGTGTGTGTGTGTGTGTGTGTGTGTGTGTGTGTGTGTGTGTGTGTGTGTATGTGTGTACGCACAGTTAGTAAACACAAGTATGTCTTATTGAACATAATTTATTTTCATCACCAATTATCATTGTAGAACAGTTTCTCAAGCAGTTTGTGATGCATTTTGGAAACCGGAGATGAGCCCCTGGTCTAATGCGCCACCTGGCTTGTGAAACCCATTCTCAAAGACTTATATTTAGTCATTATTTAGGTAGCACACATATTCTTCGGCAGAATTCAAATGAGCCATTTTAATCTAGATTAATTCCAAGATTACAGTGAGATTAATCTAGATTTCAAGAGTTCGCCCTTGCTGATGATTGGTTATAATGCGTATTTGGCATGCTGTCCCGGGAGAGAGCCCTGAGCTCGTGAGATCCTCGAGCCCGGGGCTCCCTCCCGTTGCAGGGCGAGAGGGGAGTCTGAGCTCAGGTAGGTCTCGAGAGCTCCCCCTGCTTGATAATGGTAAATGTAGATTGTAAGAGCTATAGTGTATATTAATGTATAGAGTGTATATTAATTCGAGCTTGTCTATGATGTCGATTTAGTTTTGTCAATTTACTTATGTTACATGTTTTTGGTCTGTGGGAGGAAACCGGAGAGCCCAGGGAAAACCCACGCAAACACGGGGAGAACATGCAAACTCCACACAGAAATGCCGACTTGGCTAGGAAAGATCTGAGCCAGTGACATTCTTGCTGTGAGGCAATGATGCTAACCATTGGGCCTCCGTGCTTCCCTGACAAGGAAAGGGGAGGAGTAGGGGGGGAAGGGGGGGATTCTTCAAGACGAAGATGGCTAAGGTAAGGTACTCTGGTTATTTATAGTGATTTGGAATCTTCCAATTGGTGGATCGTGTATTAGCTAACGAAGATCAGCTGCTATCAATCATAAGCGCGTCCTCCTCTCGAAATTAGTTTATAAATAAACTTCACTCAAAAAAATAATCTATGTCCACCTCTAATCTTTACATATGTTTCTTTAAGTAATCTTTTGAAATTATATTCATATCATAATATATATTTCTGTGTAATATACACAGAAAAACAAAAAAAAAATCCCAATTTCATTTTTTTTTTTTCAAATACTGCATAGCACAACTATTTAGAATAGACAGTACACATTCTAATTGGGTTACAAACTACAAAAATTGTGGATGAGTGGTTAAATGGAGAGGTTAAGCTAAAGCAGTTTAAAGGACTAATTAATATCTAAACTGATTAAAAATATTAATCTATAGTTTATCCTTTATCTGCAACAAAAATATGGTTTGTCAAATCCACAAACAACTCCAATTTGGTAGTTTAGTATAACAGAAAAATGTAGTGTGAAAATTTTAGTGCGAAAATATAAAAAAGTGTGAAAAAAAAAGTTGATTGACAGCATGGCTTGGACTTGAAGTAGACATATTTGTTTACATGGTAAGGCTTTCTGACTTTAACACATTCTGAAGTCATCATCTCACCTGAGAACATGCAGGCCTATAAATCCAAAATTTTGGCTTCATACTTGACTCAGGGAAATAACACTATAATCAGTAGACACAGCAGTACCTATCAATCACATGCGGAAAAGCATCTGTCTGTCTTTCACCTCTCTAATCTTTCACTTGTGAAGCTGTGTTTCTGTTTCCAATTTATCTTACATTTTCTTGAGGCCGCGCCAATACTAATCACATTCAGAGAGCCTGGAGGAATATCACAGAGCACAGCGGAATGGGGTCCGTAATCACTGCTGAAATCTGTTACTGAAAAAACTGTCAAATTACACCACGAATGGTATCCTATTACGGTGAATTTTATAGATTGGCACACAAAAACGCACACAAACAGATCCTGCTGAATCGATAAGGCCATGGGTATCTGTCTCTCAAGCATTAAATGGGCTCACACTGTGGATAGTAAACATCACTGAATGGTTTCAGGATTTTTTTCAGGCTACAGTTGATGATTAGACAGAAAAGGCACTTATCAATAATTATATATAATGACAGATTTTCAATCATAACACTTTCACCAGCAGGAGTCTAAGTTGTAATTAAAATCAAAGCTGTGTCTCAATTTGTTTATTTATATGCACCAATCTATGCATTTATTTTAGTTTAAATAGTCCAAATGCCAGAAGTATGCACTTGATTAACAGGACTACAAAACTAGTGTGGATTTTTTTTGTTTATAATTGTGAAGGAATTTCCTAGTTAAACTTTTATAGATGGCAATGCGCTAAGTTTGTATGGAAGTTCATTCAGAAATCACACTGTTATACAGTAAAAAAGCCACAACCACTGAAAGATTAAGTGTGAAATTTAGGCTTTAATAGATATAATTGAGATATACACTACCTGGCCAGTCTTGTCGCCTATCCAAGTTTTAGGAACAACAAATAATAACTTGACATCTAGTTGATTATTTGGTATTGATTTGATTACACTTATTTTACCAAAATAAAATATGATCATGCCTTGATTTTTAATGATTTAATTAGGACAGTAAGGTCTGACTTTGCTTAGATAAAAGTCTTGTCACTTAACAGAAAAAAATGTACAATATAGAATATAAAGTGATGGTTCAGTGGAAAAAAAAATTACTAATGTATATGACTCCCATGAACTTGGAGTACTTCATCCATACATCTCTGCTGTGACTTAAATAACCTATTTATAAAGTCATCTGGAATGCAAAGAAAACGTTTTTGCAGGACTTCCAGAGTTCATCAAGATTATTTGGATTCATTTTACCCCAGACATGCTCAATAATGTTCATATCTGGGGACTGGGCTGGCCAATCCTGGAGCACCTTGACTTTCTTTGCTGTCAGGAACTTTGATGTGGAGGCTGAAGTTTGAGAAAAAGCACTATCCTGCTGAAGAATTTGCCCTCTCCTGTGTAATTGGCAGCACAAATGTCTTGATTCCTCAGGCTGTTGATGTTGCCATACAGTCTGTAGATCTCTCGCAAGGCCCCATACTGAATGTAACCCCCAAACCATGATTTTTCCTTCACCAAACTTGACTGATTTCTGTGAGAATCTTGGGTCCATGCAGGTTCCAAAAGATCTTCTGCAGTATTTGTGATTATTGGGATGCAGTTCAACAGATGATTTATCAGAGAAATCTACCTTCTGCCACTTTTCCAAATGATCAACTAGAAGTAAAGTTATTATTTTTTGCTCTTACAACTGAGATCGATGACAAGGCTTTTGTCAGGTAGTGTAAAGAGTTTTATTAATTTAAGGCATAATCACACTTAAATGTGCTGCTTAAAAAATAAAACATGACAGAGTTTTTTATATGATACTACTTTAAAGAAGTTTTTTAATTATTATTAAAACAAATCATAATTTGGAAGTAATTGACTATTTGAAACTTTGGCTGCTGAGTGAACTGCCTTTCCTTAAAAGTAGTTGTTTTTAGAGATGCAATACATTTGTTTAACTGTTTTGAAATTTTCAGAAACTACAATATTTTTAATGAAGTAATATGACCTTAAGATAAGATTATGGTTAAAGACCCCTGTAATAAGTCTAATGAACATTTATTCTGGGTACCTTAAGTGCTTTTCAGTTTTACACTTCAAAATGTCAAGTATTTAGTAAGGTTGCTTTCTAGGAAAATAATTAAAGACTTCCTGTACAAATATGAAGTGCTCATTAGCACAATAAACCTATTACAGATGAAAACAAACTAGCTTACTACCAGTGGTGTAAAGTAACTAATTACAAATACTCAAATTACTGTAATTGAGTAGTTTTTTCAGGAATTGTAATTTACTGAGTAGTTTTAAAAATGTGCACTTTTACTTTTCCTTGAGTACATTTTTAGTGCAGTATCTGTACTTTTACTCCACTACTTTCTTTCAACCTGCAGTAACTACTTTATTTTTCTTGTTTATTGGGGATTAGAAAAATCAGTCCTAAGATTCCTGTCCAATCATATTGCACATACTGTAGAAGGTAAATCGCATCATATTGAACTACCTCAAGACGTGTGCACTTTATAATTGTAGCAAACTGTTTGTAAGTATTAAAAGTGTCCATGAAGATGTTCAAAATCTTTACGCGCATTGACCCAGAGACTGTTTAGATGCATGTCACTGATGAGAAGATGACGGATGTTTACTGTATGATGACTGAAATGGCCTTAAACACCCAGCAGGCACAGGACGTCCACATGACGTCTGATTGACGTTGAACCCTAACGTCATGGGGACTTTGCATTTTGTTTGGAAATGAAAATCGGTTGATGTCAGAACATGTTAATGTCCAATGTTCAACCTAAAATCAACCAAATATCAACGTCTAATGATGTTACAGCTTGACATTGTGTGAACGTTACCCCTATGACGTCTATCAGACGTTGGATTTTGGTTGCTGTACCTGATGAATAAATGTCAGTATTTGATGTTACATATGACGTTGGTTTAAGATGTTGGCTCGATGTTGGATTTTGGTCACTTTCTAACAACCTAAAATCAACCAAATATCAATGTCATTTGACGTCATTATTGGACATCAAAATAACGTCCTTAGCTGCTGGCTTGACAATAAGTTTTGGTCACCTGACATTACACTAATAACTAAATGAACTACAGAATGTTACGTTTACACACACATGCACAAATTACATATCAGCTTTTGACAGCGTAATACTCACTACTCACTACTCTTGAGTACTTTTGAAAGGTCTTTTTACTCATACTTTGAGTAATATTTACAACAGATACCTTTACTCTACTTGCACTACATTTTTAGTCAAGTAATGGTACCTTTACTTGAGTATGATTTTTTAGTATACTACAAATAGTACTGTTAAATTAAATGAGGTAGGTCACAATTTGCACCTGAAAGCTGGGAGGAGGTTGATTCCTTCAAAGTTCCTGCTGAGCAGTTCAGGCATATTAGCATGGATAGAAGTTGGTTTTACTGCCTTGTTAGCTACAATGCTTTAATCATGATTCTGACAACATTTACAGAGAAGGGACATCTGATATTTGAGTTGAAACTACATAAATTGTGCAGAATAAGACAAAGTAACATAAACTGACCTGGCACGTAGCCAGGAGGGGTTCAAAAGACCCACCCCTGACTGACAAAGGTCCAGAATTGGTCCTATACATGAGCTTATTTATTTTGACTGCTATGCCATCATAAATTGTAAAAATAACCCATCGATAAAGGCTTCAAGATCAAGTGGAATCCTCTGTTGGCTGTTGTGACTTAAGCTAATCAGTTTTTGACCAATGCTAAAATTATTTTTCATGAGTCCAACATTCAGCTGCAAGAAAACATACAATCTGACGTGAATGACGTCATCTTTCACTACTGACCAACTGTATTGTTTTTAAATAGAGAAAATATTATACAAGTAACTTTTATTCAAAATCTTGTACCTTATTCTTGAACCAAAAAATTATCAATAAAAAGCTGTGAAGCACCAAAAGCGGCCAGTATTCAAATGAATTTAAATACGAATTTAGCTATTGTTATGCATACATTTTCAAATATACTTTCTTACAAGAGATGCTAGAAAAATCACGAGCTCTACATAATTTATTATTCAAATGGCCAAATTCTGACTGAGTAAAGTTAAATGTGCTGGCCAGGTTGTTATTTGCCTAATAAATGACAATAGACTTTAATTTAAAACTTCAACAGATTCCCAGTGTTTTCTACTGATATGTGATGTAATAAATTTGCATTTGAAAAATAAGTATTTATTCATATTTTTTTATTTTAAATCTTTAGGAAATGTTTTTGCTACATCAAAAGGTGTGGTTTTGATGACCATCTGACAAGCTAATCCAGCTAAAAATAGTGCTTAAAATGTCCCTAAAATGCAGTATTTAGATCTTAGAATTTAATAGAAAATAAGGCAAATGTCTGCAAAAAGGTCCACTTTTTGACAAAAAATAACCACCCTTTTCACCAGGCCTGCTGACTGTACACATTTACCTGCAGGTTTGTCCAATTGCTGAAAATCGACAACGGCAGTTTACCCTAAGAGATTACCACATCCTTAACCAGTACTTTTAGCCACAACACTCACAATTGTGTTTGATACTGATAGCGCTGCAATACATGTAGAACACATTTGATATGATTCATGGAAGTGTTTTGTCTTTCAGTGTTCATATCAGTGCCTAAAGCGCCCTCTGTCGGTCAGCGTATTTGTATGCATCTATTACAGTATTTATTCATGTTTGTTAACATCAGTTAATGAAAATAATGTTGTTTATTCTTAGTTTATGTTAACTCTCAGTGCATTGATAAATGTTAACAAGCATGAAATTGGATTTTCATAATGAATTGGTAAATGCTGTGTATGTATTGTCCATTTTAGTTCTTACTAAATACATTAACCAATGAAAACTTATTGTAAAGTGTGGCCTATTATTTCACAAGAATTCAATTATTTTAATCTGTTTTTTTTATTTATGTATTTAGTTTATTTATACTAATAGCGAACATTTGCTTATTTAGAACATGAACAACTGCCCAATTCACAACAATAAATCTGCATAAGCATCTCCAGTTATCTTACAAGTCCATTATATTTGTCCAAATTATTGCACTGAAAGTGAAAATGGGCATTTAGTGAATCTATGTTCTTTAGTGAAGTCATGCAAATCAGAAGGCCAGGATTGAACATTTCCCTGTACTATGAAAAAAATTGTACGAAAAAAATATATATATAAATGGGAATATATTTGAAAAAGAATTAGCTTATATTAAATCATACAGGTGCCAATAATTGTGTTCGAAATATATTTAAAAAACGAAAGATACAGATTAAACAATAAACATTTTTTTCACAGCCATCTTTGCTCCTATTTAACAAGATCGCCAATAATAGGAGAGGGGAGGGCAACGGTAATCAACACGAAAAGAAAGAAAAGAAACGCTTTGCTCTTTCTAGACTTGACTTGAGGTCAATGCACATTTTAATCACTTTCTCAAGCCCTGCGTCTGTCATTTAGAAATTTGCATTCGTAAATACGTAATACGACGCTCTGACTATACATAAACGCTGACGCCCCTGTAAACATTGATCTCGCTGCGCCCTCTACCGGTGAGACCCGGATTAGCGCCATTCGCCGCGGTGATCAGCTGTGCGAGTCTGCGGCTGGTGCTTGATGCGTCCGCCGTAACTTCAAAATGCAGGCTCAGGAGACCAGAGAGCAGGAAACCAGCATGGTTGAGTGAGGATGAGACTGCCCAGCTCTGTCCTTGTGTCGGTCTCTTTGTTTACGGCCGAGACGACTGCGGCTCTGTATCTGAGCTCCACGTACCGCTCCGCAGGCGATCAGATTTGGCAGGGTTTCACGCTCCTCTTCACGCTGGTGCCATCAGTGCTGGTGCAGCTCACACTCATCTTTATTCACAGAGACCTGAGCAGAGACAGACCTCTAGTGCTGCTTCTTCATATCTTACAACTGGGTCCAATAATAAGGTAAGTGGCCAATATGCTACTGTCTTCTACTTACAGTATCATTATGGAAGGGAGTTATCCATCTACCCATCCATCCATCCATCCATCCTCCATATAATGGATTGCCGTAGACATAAACACTGTCCATTGTGAGCGAATAGCACATAACAAAACAAAGGGCTTTATTTTTCTTTCTTTCCCCGCAAGCGCAAGATAAACATGTGCTGTATCTGTTGATGAATATTATTGCTATGTGACGTTTAATTTATTGGTCGATTATATGGTGGGTTTGCCAAAGGTTTCAGGGTTCATTGCTTCGTGTCTCTTGGTCTTTCTATAAAATGGGGGCATTTTCATTTTTGAAAATAAAGTGTTTTTAAAATAAGGTGTTAGTCTGTCAAGTGTAACATTCCACCAGACAAAAAATGATTAAATAAATAATAATAATAATAATAATTATATATATATATATATATATATATATATATATATATATATATATATATATATATATATATATATATATGCAATTTTTAAGTAATAGGATAGGCTTCATTTTTACAGTTCATTATTATAGCTTTATTTTATATGAACCATGTCATTGTACATAGAATTGAATGGTGCTATTTATATAAACATACAGTTATCATGAATCAGTTGTTTACTGTAAAGAGTAGTAGTGGCAGTACTGTAAAAGGAGGAGGGATTTCACATGGATGATGTCACTTTTATATTTAGTAAACAGTAATAGGGTTGATACATAACAACATCATGGGAACCAAAAGTTGTTGGTTGGGAGACAACACATATTGTGTATGTATATATATATATATATATATATATATATATATATATATATATATATATATATATATATATATATATATATATATATATATTCATTCATTCATTCATTCATTTTCTTGTCGGCTTTGTCCCTTGCGGGGTCGCCACAGCGGAATGAACCGCCAACTTATCCAGCACGATTTTACGCAGCGGATGCCCTTCCAGCCGCAACCCATCTCTGGGAACTATATATATATATATATATATATATATATATATATATATATATATATATATATATATATATATATATATATATATATATATATATATATATATATATATATATATATATATAGACACACACACACACACACACACACACAGTGCTCAGCATATATAAGTACACCCCTCACAAATCTATTTTTTTTTAATTCATATTTATACAATATTATATTATGTGCATATACATTAGATTAGTCAGTACTGAAGCCAAATCTGGAGCTTATCTATCAAAATAACTTACGATAGATAGTAAGTTAGTTGAAATTGAAGTTTTAGTTGAAATTTTGTGGGTTGCAATTTTATTTTTGCAATATTTTGCTTGAATTTAGTTGTATTATCTTTCAATTTCTAAATATGTTTGGTGACTAAAATATTATTTTAATAAATATATCTGTTTAATAAATCTGTCTTGTTTAAATGCACCAAAATACATTGCATATATTTACTGACAAATGGATAAAAATATTCATTTTCAAAATAGTCAATTATGCTGAGCACTATGCATATATATATATATATATTTTCAAAATGTAAAATAAAAATTTTATTTATTAAAAAATCTTAGTAGATTTATTTTTGCATTTGTAGTTTGCCTAAAAATGAAAATGGACTAAATATTTACTCACCCTCAAATGGTTATAAACTTTATGAATTTCTATTTTCTGTTGAACACAAAGGATGATATTTTGAAGAAAGCTGAAAACCAGTAACCACTGACATCCATAGTAGGAAACAAAATACTACTGTCAAGTCAAAGGTTACAGGCTTCAGCTTTCTTCAAAATAGCTTCCTTTGTGTTCAAAAGAAGAAAGAAACTCAAGACAGGATTGACAGAATTTTCATCTTTGGCTAAACTATGCCTTTAAGAAATCAATTTTTGGTTGGAATAACCCAGAATTTTTCCAATATTCACAAATACATCATTACCTGAGTAATTATTTTGGCGTTGAAAAAACTTCAGTCATGTTATTGCATTCCTAAAAAAAGATACACCCTAAACCATTATTTGTTTTCCATGCCACAAGGCATTTATGAATAATTTGTGTCCTCAAATGATCTAAAATTATCGTTATTGCTGTTATCGACAGCTTCCATTCCTGGCCTCAAAGTGAACTGTTCCAGCTCTATCAGTCCTTGCTTTTCTTTATTGACCGTATGCATAAATGAAGCATTAATGCTGCATTCTCTAACAGTACAGTTTAGCAATGCAACCTGCGCCAGCTCAATTAGATAAAGCTCCATCCCAGCGTGATTCATGCATAATTCAGATGTTTATTTCATTGTGTTTGTGTGAATGGCCGGTGAAATCTCTCTTGGCTTTCTTTTAACACGTCCATCACATTATCATCAAGGTTGCCAACACACTAATACTGTAAAATGGCAAGGCTGTCGTCAAGGTTTGGGATAGCAAATGCTTGTTTAAAATGTGGCACCTCTGCTGGTCTTGTGAGGGCTGGCGTCTGCGTTTTAAATGAATGAGATGGACAGATAGCCCATTGAGGCCTTACAAAAGCTGTTCTCGGGTGAGCTGGAATAATGCAGGTGAGCTCACTGGATTGAGTGGAGTTCGCTGAGCACCCATGCATGGTCTGTTGCGACAAGGAGGATGGATATCATTGGCATTCAACAATTATTGGACACTACAAGGAAACTAGCAAACCCTATACTAATGACAGCTTTTCAGGGTCGGAATGTTTATTGATGGACACTATTGAACATTGTTAATGATTTTTGTAAATTATTTAGTAAATTATTACAGTATTTAACAGTAATATGAACTGTATTTTACTGTAGGACAGTTTGCATTACTGTATTTTAAAGTTGCATTGTGTAAATGCCTGTAAAGCTGTATTAAAAACAGTATTTTTGCTATAATTTATTTACAGTAAGTTACTGGTGAACTGAAGCCAGTAAGTTACCGTAGATACTATAGGAACTTGTTAACAGTGAACATAATGCCAAATCAGTGCTGACATACATATATATAATAATATATACTATTTTGTTACATTTAAAAGTAGAGAAAGAGTATTTGATTTAAAAGTATTGTATTTAATTAAACTATACAGCTATTTTATTTTAATTGTAATTTATTTTTGTTAGTAATAAAAATTATTAAGATAAAATATGTTGCTATCTTCAATTAACAAAAAACATTTAAAAGAATGTATAAAAGAACTTTAAAATATCATATTTAATTTTTATTTGTTTTTAAGTTCAATTTATGTGAATATACTGTATATACTGTTATTTGATGCATTGCATTAAAATGTTATTACTTTTTATTTTTAAAAGTTTATTTATTGTTTCTTTAATTAAAAACCATAATGATAAAAAAGTAGAACTGTTTTATTTTAGATTTTTTTAATAATAAAATAATAAATGACTATTGCTACCTTCAACTATATTTTTAACCTGTGCTATATTTGAAAAGTTATAGAACTATTCTACTCATCATATTTTGTGTTTTCATTCGTTCATTCATTCATTTTTCTTCGGCTTAGTCCTTCATTTATCAGAAGTCGCCACAGGTGAATGAAGTGGCAACTATTCCAGCATATGTTTTATGCAGCAGATGCTCTTCCAGCCACAACCCAGTACTAGGAAACACATACGCACGCACGCACGCACGCACACACACACACACACACACACACACACACACATGTTTGTTTTTGTGAAAAGTGGGTACATTACATAGGCTTCCATTCATTTTATACAGATCAAACCGTATATTATATTGCCCTCACCACACCCTACCCCTAAACCCAACCATCACAGGAGACAGTGTACAGCTTTACTCCCTGAAAAAATTCATCCTGTGTGATTTAGAAGCTTTTTGAGAAGTGAGGACGTCACCAATGTCCTCATATTTCACCTCCTTTTTGTAATACCTGTGTCATACCTATGTCATTATACAGATTTGTGTCCTGATTTGTCACAAAAACACGTACACACACACACACACACACACACACACACACACACACACTCATAGACTATGGCCAATTTTTCACTCATTAATTTTCCTTCGGCTTATTCGCTTTATTCATCAGGGCTGCCACAGGAATGATCCGCGGATACCCTTCCAGCTGCATCCTAGTACTGGGAAACACCTAAACACTCTCACATGCACACTAATACACTAATGCATGTCTTTGGACTGTGGGGGAAACTAGAGCACCCGGAGAAAACCCACACGAACACGGGGAGAACATGCAAACTCCACACAGAAATCCCAACTGACCCAGCTGGGACTCGAACCAGCGACCATGTTGCTATGAGCCAAAAGTGCTAACCACTGAGCTACCGTGTCGTCCCTGGCCAACTTTGTTTTACCAAATTCACCTCTACTGCATGTTGTTGGACTGTGGGGGAAATCAGAGCACCCGGAGTAAACCCATGCAAACATGGAGAGAACAAGCAAACTCCACACAGTAATGCCAACTTGCCTAACCAGCGACCTTCTTGCTGTGAGGCGACATTGTTAACCACTGAGTCGTTTTGCCTATTTTGTGTTTTATAGTTTCATTTAATTTGAGAAGGCATGAAACTACTTCATTATTCGGATTAGTAATATCTGCTATGTCCTTTGACTATAATAAATATATATAAAACAAATAATCCACATTAAGAAACATGTATTAACAAAGAACCTGTATTTTTGAAATCCTTGGCACTAATAAAACCATGTATTTCAAATAACTAAAGCTAGATTTATTTCTCTATACTGTAGGTGCCTGGATGCCTTCTGTATCTATGGCAGTGCAGGAAAGGTGGAGGAGCCGTATGTCACCATCACCCGTAAAAAGCAGATGCCCCGCGAAGGACAGATGGAGGAGGTGGAGCAGGAAGTGGGACAGGCAGAGGGGAAGTTAGTGACCCACAGAGCCGCTTTCGCCAGGACCTCTGTCATACAGGCCTTCCTGGGCTCTGCACCACAACTCACACTGCAGCTCTACATCTGTGTGCTCCAGAGAAAACTTACCATAGGCCGAGGTGAGAAAATCACACTGCATAATATATTCTTTCAGCATTAACATTGTAACACCATGTGTAAATAATAGTGTTTAATAGTGATTATAGTAGACCAAGCACCACAGTTCAGAGATTACAATAATTGAATGAAATGAAATATATAATGTTTGTAGTTTTAACAAATATATATGAAAAGGGGGCAACACCAAAAGCTTCAAAAGTAAGGAAGGGTTGTTTTAGCGATCTTCATGTTTACAATTGTGCTCCCTTTGCAGAGCACTTTGAAAACATTGATATAATTTTGAACACAGCCTCATGGCGAAAGCTATAGGTATATTTAAAAGCAGAAATTATGTTACGTCTCCAAAGCTTGTGAAAATAAAAAACAGCATACGTTAATTCTTTTATTTTATAGTGGGTTATTTATTAAGTATCTCTGCTGTATATGACATGGGTCTGTTGGTTAGAACTTTCTGCTGTGGTTTGCATGTGTCAAATTGTATTTTTTTTTAAATAAATAAACAATAACCTAAATAATAATCATCATCATCATCATCATCATCATCATCATTAATATTATTAATATTATTATTAAAGTAAATATATTTATAATAAATCGCCTCATTATTTAATTATTTATATGATTTATATATGATATTAGAATATTGTTAGCTTTTGTAAATGATTTTATGTTTTAGATTTTTATGTTCAACTTCTCAATAATATTAGTAAAGCAAACATTGGCCCTATATGTGCCATTCACTTATATTTTAATAAATAGGCCTATGGAAAGCGAGAGGATGTTTTTACCAAAACTAATATTGGATTTTATTTTAAATGCGTGTGCGTGTAAAACAATATAATTTGCACAAAAAAATGATGGGGTTCTCCAAAGAAGTTACTCCACCCCGTTTAGAGCATCATTATGGGCGTTTTACGTTATAACTAATGTGGTTCAAGCGATGGATCTGCGACAGAGAAACTACGGGTTTTGGGAAACACTCGTCGTTACATGGTTCTTTTGCCAAACGATGCATCGCACTATGATAGTTCAGCCGCGAGTTACATCGTTGTTTGGGAAACGCACCCCTGAACAACAGTCAAAAATCACAGCAAAATGAAACAAAAGTCTTTGTATGGGATTTGTACGAAATTAGTCCTACACGCAGGAGCAGTTTGAAGACAAAAACCTGACAAATGTCTAAATACAACATCTGAACAATGTAGACACACCCGAGATGTAAAGGCCACAATCTGAATCACCAAAAGTGTGGGTTATTTTTTTAATAATTCAATAGCCTTTCATCATTTATTTATTTCTTATTCAATTTGTGTACCTGAATACTGTTAAACTCTCTAGAAAACAACCAAGAACTGTTTATTTCATGTGTAATTTTCCTCTATTGCATTTATCCATGCTTGTAATTTGTTTAAGACATGTTAAGCAGATGCACTCACCCGTAAAACCACTCCAAATCTAATCTAAAATTATCAATTCTTTCAAAATAGAGCTGTCCAATCAAATTGTATTCATACATAAAAAATCGAAATGTATGTATTTTTCAACATCATGCATCCCTACAATGAACAAAATATTAAGTTCATTCTGACGCAGCTCATATAAAGTGCTTTGGGAGACCGACTGGTGGATAAAAGCCCTTAGAGAAACCGAAAGCTTAGTGCTGTAGTGTAATTTGGTTTATAGAGTGCATTAGTGCCTGTTCACTTGTTCAGTGCTGCTGGTTCAGGAAGTATTTTGTTATTAATTTTTTCCTATAGGGGTTTAAAAAGATCTTTTTTTTATAAACCATGAAACAAAAAGGTGAGTCGTCACATTAAAATCTTTGATTTGACGCAATGAAGCATATAAAAATTGGACAAAAACACAAAGATACAAGACTATCTCAACATAGACTCAATCTAAAAACGTAGCTCTATATACATTTCTGGAGATCACGAATTATGTAGCCAGAAGTACATATGGCTGCATTTCGTCTTTAAAACGAATGCTACGAGGCGTTCCTTTTCATGCTTACCAGCTGACCGCTTTAATTCGTATGGACGCATTCCCGCTGTTTACCAATTTGTCCAGTTAGCTCGACATGTATGTCGGCGGACTTGAGATGCAGAGAAGAGTTGACCACAATGACGGAGTTAGAGTCCGACCAGAACAAAAGCCAAAAAATTAAATAAACAAGTAAATAACAGGGTGAGGATGTGGTAAAATATTAAAACGTGGTAAAAATCAGGCAAGGGCTTTTCTTTTTTGACAGATGCTATTGCAAACTGTCGGTTGGGTTTAGGGAAGTGGGTGGGCGGGTCAATCTGTGTTTTTGAAAACACTATTGGTTGGGTTTAGGGAAGGAGGAGGGTGGGTCAGTTCATCAGTCAGTCAGTCAGTCGACAGCGGCCTCTGGTGAATTTACCTGATAACAGCAGGCGCGAACGGCACTCGCGAGAGAAATTTGAGACCTGGTAAAGCATACACAGCAGCCTCTAGTGGATTCACGAAAACAAAAACTGCAAAAAAAACATAGCTCCTGGGATGTATTTAGCGCTCTCCAAAAATGTATATAGTGGTACATTTTCAGGATGAGCCTTGGTTGGACTATCTACTTCACGGCTTAAGTACAGTCTCCCGAAGCACAGTGAATGACAGAGTAAAATTAAAAAATTCTGCAGAAATAAACATATTAATTTAAAGTAGTTGCTTGTATCTAGAAACAAAGGCTGCATCTGAAAGTCGTAAAATGTCTTGAGCAGGTAATTAGATTTAATGAATAAATACTTTGCAACCACTAAAATTACATTGTATTAATGTGGATAGTATGAATATAATTACCATGTTGTCATCCTGATAATCAAAAAAAATGTAGACATATACAGCTTTTCTAACATACTGTTTTACTATATAGTAGGAAAGTATGCGATTACGGTCAAAGTATATACTGTACAAATATAAGTATTTTGAGAGCACAGACATGATTATATCATTCACAGTGCATCATGGGAGTGGGTAAAGCTTAAAGGGTCACAAAACACCAAAACACATTTTTTGAGCTGTTGACAGTCATATATGTGTCCCACGCTGCTATAAACACTATTAGGACACATATATTTCACTAAAAAGTGAAAATTGGTTGTTTTTGCGTTATTTAGAGCAAATTCGTTCTTCCGGTTTGAAACAAATTTTTGAAGCTGCGTCACGGCCATGAGATACTTGCGTGTAAATCCAGCGTGGAGAGTGGCTGTCTGAACCTGCGAGAACATTGTGACGTCTCTGAGGGTGCTGCATTGATTCATGAGAAAGACTTTGTTCAAACCAATCAGAGCGCTCTATTGTGTATGACGTGCAACTTCATTAATATGCATGATAGCTTCGGAGAGGCTACAGAGAGACTTCAGAGAGGTTTTACCTGTTACTGTGTTCAGACGACAGAGAGACACCACGTTGTGTTGCCAAAACAAGTGAAAGAAAAAGAATTTGGAGACACGGGTCGTCAGTGTTGCATTTATTAGTGTGCTGCGTTTATTAATGTGCTGCAACGAAGGTTTTGTTTGCATTTTCCCACTGTGAGAGCGCTGCTGGACTCATATGTGGATTACAGTGCACGCGACAGAAATGCGTTTGTAAGGAACATTTTTACCCGAGAGCTTTTCGCATCTGGAAATGATGAAATCTGCATTTGTCGCTCATCTCCTTTTAAAAAAAGACACAGTTCCAGTGTGATTGTCCTGTCTTTACAGATTTGGAAAGTGTGTGAGAGCAGTGCCCTTTGTTTGTTCATTCAGATGGCAAAGTTACTTCGTATCGTCAGCAGTGCTCTTTCAGTTTTTAAAGACATACCTCAGTCAAAATGATTTAGTTACTAAGTTTACAGTACTTTAATATAACTGCAATAATATAGTACAATATTATAGACTGAAAGATCCGCTGTAAATGCTGCTCTCCGGATGTAAACATTGCAATCAAATATTGACCGTCGTGTAGAATTTTCATCACATTTTGTGACAGGATAGTCTATACACACACAGCTTTCTGACGCTACCTACCGACTGCATCTAAGTTACTGAGGATTTTTTTCTCCCATTCGCCGTGCGGTAATAAACATACCATTAAAACTCCACTCTTCCAGCAGTTCCTCGCTTTCAATATCTCGTTTGTCACGGGCGACATGCAGGAAATGTTCCTGAATAAAAAGTGAAAGTGCCAAACTGCAGTTAAAGTCGACAAATTAATAATTTGGCAAGTGATTTGATTACTGATGTCCATGTAAACACAGTCACTGTCTTTCTCCCCTGTGTCTGTGTGTTTGTTTTGCCTCGCAAATGGAAACTCCCATATTTGCAAATCCTTCCCTCTTTCCCTCCCCCGACACTCCCACCTAAACAGAGCTGGACACACCCACTTTGCTGGCTTTTTGTGAAAGCACCCTGCTGAGACAGGGGGGTTTCATGGCCCTTTAAGGGCTATTTTGGCGCACTTTCTGATTGGTGGAATGTTCTATACAGCATCATAGGTAGTTTTTCTGCACAAATTCCCCTATTAAACATGATTGTTTTTTAAATAAGTTGGAGAAAATGAATAGATTGAAGCTAGCACAATACATTTCCAAAATAAAATTATAAATGAACTTCTTAAATCATCTTCAAAGTTTCTAGAGCGTGACTAAGACTCATGCTTTGTTTTCATTCAGTTGTCTTGCTTGGAGAAGTACAGCTCTCAAAGTGGAGCATTACAGGCTTATGAGCTTATAAGTTCTTCTGTTAATGAGTTTTGTCATTGCCTGCATTCTCCACCACATCTGTAAAGTGTTAAATGTCAAAGAGCAATTAGTTTTTATGTAATTGAGGAATGTCACGTTTCCGCCCAATAACTGTGGTGGTTTTAGCATATTCTCCATGTTTCCTTCATAGAGTAATCTTTCTGTAAGTCCTGTAAACATGGGAAGTGCTTCTCATGTCGCTCATCTAAATTTATCAGGCTCTCGTCAGTGGCACATTCTACACACAAGGTTGAGTTACGACTTGTGCCTCTGAAATGACTTCTGCGTCTCTACTTATCTACGGCCTCTCATTATCTTGTGGACACACTCCGTTTCTGAGAACAGGAGCTAAAATAGATGGCTGTTTTCAGACAATATGAGTCGGGCTCCACAGACAAATGATGTGGAAACTGAAGCGCAGACACAATAATTTAATTAAATACCCAGTAACTAATAAACATGAGCTGTCGATGTGAAGTGAGACTACAGTACATTGCATTTCATTTTAACTATGAAAGTTTTTAGGATTTTTATTATTGGTGTTAATTTTTAAAATCTGTAATAAACCAAAATGTAAGCATTTAAGTTTATATAATCTATGAAGCGGGCGACGCAGTGGCTCAGTAGGTAGTGCTGTCGCCTCACAGCAAGAACGTCGCTGGGTCGCAGGTTCAAACCTCGGCTGGGCTGGGTCAGTTGGCGTTTCTGTGTGGAGTTTGCATGTTCTCCCTGCGTTCGCGTGGGTTTTCTCCGGGTGCTCCAGTTTCCCCCACAGTCCAAAGACATGCGGTACTGGTGAATTGGGTAGGCTAAATTGTCCGTAGTGTATGAGTGTGAATGTTTCCCAGAGATGGGTTGCGGCTGGAAGGGCATCCGCTGCGTAAAATCGTGCTGGCGGTTCATTCTGCTGTGGCGACCCCAGATTAATAAAGGGACTAAGCCGACAAGAAAATTAATGAATGAATAATCTATGAAGCAGCACATACTGCCAATATATAGTGTGTAATATTAATATATAATTATTATTATTATCATTACTATCATTAATCCTCTATCTGTCACCTTTCGAAGGATGGGACATTTTTCAGTTATTAATAAATATAAATAATAATTAATAATAAATATAAAACTAAAGTTATATTATATAACTATATATAAACTATATATAATATGCTTATATCTCATTTTCAAGTGTGAACTAATAAATGACAGTTGTAAGACTTGCTTACGACAAACTTACGCTGATATTCTGAACCAATAATTAAAAACGGAAAGCAGTTGAAGGATGGCGTGTTTAAATCAATTATTTATCTGACTCCATTATAATTAATCTGACTTCATTAAAGTTGTTTAACATCATAACAAAGTTGTTTAAAACCATCATTAGCCAACTAAGTTTGCAAGTTGCGTCGTTACAAATATAGTTAGTTGATTTGGCATGTCCCAAATCCATTGTTCATTGACATTCGCAAACTGTATCGTTACAAACATAGCTCGTTGATTTGGCATTTCCCAAATCCATCATTCCAACGAACATTTGCAAACTGCGTCGCAAACTTGTACGCTTGCAACTACACCTCTGTAGTTAGAAGCATTGTTCCTGGTTGTGTTCTATTCCCAGTTATCCCCTCTATGCCCTATTCATTTCGAACCGTCCAACATTTAAACTAGGAATGATTAAAAAAAAAAGTAATCTCTCTTAGGTGTAATTTGCTTTCCATGTATTTATTTACAGTTCAGTTTTAGCGATCTTCATATTGACAATTGCGCTCCCTTCACAATGCAATTTAAAAACATTTATGTCATTTTGAATGCAGCTGTGGCTCATGACGAAAGCTAAAGATGACCTATCATTTAAAAGCGGAATTTACTTTACGTCTCCTAAGCTTGTGAAAAAAAAATAGCATAGGTTAATGGTTTTAATATATAGTAGGTTATTAATTAAGAAATGTATCTGTACTGTATATGACATTAACATTTCTGCAATGGTTTGAATGTGTCAAATTGTAAAATAGACTTTTACAAAAAAAAAATTTAAATAAAAAAATAAACAAGATCCTACTTAATAATAATTAAAATACTAATAATAATAATTCATTCATTTTCTTTTCGGCTTAGTCCCTTTAATAATCCGGGGTCGCCACAGCGGAATGAACCACCAACTTATCCAGCACATGTTTTACGCAGTGGATGCCCTTCCAGCCGCAACCCATCTCTGGGAAATATCCATACACACCCATTCACACTCATACACTACAGACAATTTAGCTTACCCAATTCACCTGTACCGCATGTCTTTGGACTCGAACCAGCGATCTTCTTGCTGTGATTTATATATGAGATTAAAATACATGTTAGCTATGTGGTTTTATGTTTTAGAATAAAATATGGAATATTCTCAATTATATTTGTAAAGGGAACATATTAATTAGTATGGAAAACGAGTGCATGTTTTTACTAAAACTAATATTGGATTTTTTTTTAAATGTGTGTGTGTGTAAAACAAGATAATTTGCACAAAAAATTATGGGGTTTTTCTTTAAAGAAGTTGTTACTCCAACCTGTTTAGAGCGTCATTATGGACATTTTATGTTATAACTAATGTGGTTCAAATGATGGATCTGCGACAGAGAAACTACAGTTTTGGGAAACACTCGTCACTACATCGTTCTTTTCCCAAATGATGTATCATACTATGATAGTTTAGCCGTGAGTTATGTTGTTTTTTGGGAAATGCACCCCAGAGAAACTTACTGTAGCTGTAACATATGCACTGCTGTGAAACTGCCTTTGTTAGCGTATTAGGCTACCCACCGGGAGAAGCAGGGTTAAAGTTATTCACCCAGATCAACAGTTACCTTTCCTCTTTATAACCCGAGCAAACCATTGTCAAACATGAGTGAAATACCAACCCCCAAAACCAGCTAAACATGAAAGCAAAGTCGAGGACATAAAGTGGGGGAGAAGTACATTAACATACTCTCCTCTCCTAGTCCTAACATACCCTCCTCAGGCCGTGACTAAACAATAGTAAATAAATTGTACATTAAAATATATTAATGTCTCTGATGGGTTTATCATTACAACGCTGAAGTCATAAACTGCCAAATTACATAAAACATGGTAAAGTTAAATTCAAAAAAGATCACGAGAAGATTAATTGTGTACTGTATGGTGAGAAACACGTGGTTAAGACAAATGGCAGAGAAGTGTATTGGAGCTGTGAGGAACTTTGCCACCCCAAGTGGACTCATCCTGGGCTTGGAATGTCCCAGCAGTCCTTCATTAGCATAGAAGGAATAATATATAATATTTTCTCAGCTTACACACACTCATATATGTCAAATATGTTTGCTGCTTGTTCGAACAGCTTATTTAAAATGAGCTGAAACAACACAATTCTTGAGTTATTGTTTTATTATTCAGCCTAATTGTTTTATGTTCAATCAATTTAAAATGGGAAAACCATTAGGTTAACATAATTGATTTGAGTTGGGACAACATGAAAGGATTGTGTGGAACCCAGGGTTTTTTACAGTGCAGTTAAGGGTTTAATAATAATATTAGTATTCGTAATATTTATTATGGGACTTAGGAATAGTTGGGAATAGTTCAAAAAGTATTTGAAAGCAAAAACTGTTTATTCATTCATTCATTCATTTTCTTGTCGGCTTTGTCCCTTGCGGGGTCGCCACAGCGGAATGAACCGCCAACTTATCCAGCACGATTTTACGCAGCGGATGCCCTTCCAGCCGCAACCCATCTCTGGGAACTTCCACACACACACACATTCACACTCATACACTATGGACAATTTAGCTTACCCAATTCACCTGTACTGCATGTCTTTGGACTGTGGGGGAAACCGGAGCACCCGGAGGAAACCCACGCGAACCCAGGGAGAACATGCAAACTCCACACAGAAACGCCAACTGACCCAGCCCAGCCGAGGTTTGAACCTGCGACCCAGCGACGTTCTTGCTGTGAGGCAACAGCACTACCTACTGCGCCACTGGGTTGCCTACAAAAACTGTTTATCAATATAAATTTAAATAAAATAAAAATTACATTACATTACAACAAACCAGTCTTTTTTGCACTGAATATATGAGAGCAGCTGGAACCATTTGCTCACTATTTGGTTTAATGCCATTTTTTTCTCCACACCATCAACTATCATTGCACTGAATATTAGGAAGGATTTATAGACTGTGCCTTGCAGATTTGTTGTCATCTGCTCTCCGTAAGGAATGTGTTTGAAGCCTTGCAGTCTGTCCTTGAAAGCAGCATTGCAGATGGAAGATGATAATGGACAGTGAATCAGTCTGACCCTGTTACCCATGAGGCACAGACTAATGAAACGGTGACTGACTTTAGATCAGATGGAAGGCTGAAAGAGGCCATATGTTTGCACGGCTGGTGGATTCAGGCCTTCAGGGTGTCTGCTTTTGTTGTCTTTTATTACTGAACAACAATAGTAAACAAAACAGTAAATTATGTAACTATATGGCAACATAGCCATTATGTTATCAGGAGGACCAAACTAACTGAAATGAAAAATAAATAATGCAGTGATATAAAAATAAACAAAGGAATAAATTATTGGCTAAAACTAATACAACTATTTTTGGTAACACTTTATTTTGATGGTCCATTTGAGTATTAGTAGACTGTCTGTTTAATATCTGCTGAGACTGCTCCTTCAACAGACATCTAACTGACTTTTCAGAAACTTTGCAAGTACATGTCAGCTTACACTAACCCTAATCCTAACCCCAACATAACAGTCTATGTATAATCTTATGGGAATTAGTTGCAATGTAAATTCAACAAACGGACCATCAAAATAAAATGTGACCCTATTTTTTAATTGATATTTTCTGTATTCCTTCTGCATTTTTAATTGATGATTTTATGATATATTTTGTGTGCTTTCATGTTTTTCATATTTTGATATTTAAATTTATTGATAATTGTATTGATAATTTAATTCATAATTTAATTGATGATTTTATTTATATTTCTTTATTTATTTTATATCTATTTATTTACATTTTATTCCCACATTTATTAATATATACATTCAGTTCAAATAATAAGAATTATTGAATTGAATTGAAATAAAATTGAATATTATTTTCCACTTTATTTTTTGCTGTATTTCTTTTCATTTTTATTATATAAGTGATGATTTAATTAATTTTATTTATGGATGCATTTTTTTTTTATTTTTTTTTTTTTATTTCCAATAGTAATTTTAAATTTTTTATAATTTTTTTTTTTTTAAATTTCCTTTTACATCTAATAAAAGCCATTCTTTTTTATTTAGTCCTGCGTTTACTTTCTTTAGGGATGCTCATTTCGGTTCAGTTTCCCAACTGACAGTAGCCACTCATTAACCGAATATTAACCATTAACCTAATAAATAAATAATTGACGTGTCTATTCTGTGTCTAACACATTAAATAGGCCTATTGCATTTTAAAATATTGACTTATAGCATAGAACAGCATAGAACATCATAACAACAAACACTGTCAAATCGTCATGCTCCTGTAGTGTTTCCAACAGCATAGAAAAAAAAAATATAAATTAAATAAAAAGAAAAACTTTAATAGTCATTTAAATACCTTTACTCAATGATCTGCACTACAAAACTTTGTGAAATCATTTTTGAATGTCTGTTCTGTGAAATTAGCTAAAAAAAAAGAAAATTTTATTTCTTTTATTTCATTGTTTTTTTCATTTCATCAGGCTCTACCTTAAAGTAGAACAGTGTGTCTCAAACTTATTTTGTCAGATCGGGTCACAAATAATAATAATTTTTAACTGTTTACTGATACCATTAAGGGGTAAAAATTAATAAACAGTTAAAATGTTAATATGAGCATCCCTAGTTTGCGTATTACTTTTTTAATTTTATTTTTCTTTCTTTATTTTACACTTTGCTTTTATAATTTTTTTTATTTACTTTCTAAATGTATTTATTTTTATTTTTATGTATGCAACATAAAAATGACACAAAGTTATTCATTCATTCATTTTCTTTTCGGCTTAGTCCCTTTATTAATCAGGGGTCGCCACAGCGGAATGAATCACCAACTTATCCAGCATATGTTTTACGCAGCGGATGCCCTTCCAGCTGCAACCCATCACTAGGAAACACCCATACACACTCATTCACACATACACTACGGACAAATTAGCTTACCCAATTCACCTACAGCGCATGTCTCTGGACTGTGGGGGAAAGCAGAGTACCTGGAGGAAACCCACGCAAACGCAGGGAGAACATGCAAACACCACACAGTGACCTTCTTGCTGTGAAGCGACAGCACTACTACCCATTGCGCCACCGCACCGCCCTGATACAAAGTCATTTACAAAAATTAATTGATTTAATCCAATCATTCATTTTAGTTCCTGCACTTTTTGTCCCCTCCATATATGCAGTAAACTGTTTAAACTCAACACTAATCTAATCTCAGTTCATTCTAGCCACAAACTATGTTTGTATCATCTTCACCATTATCATGTTTCACTCTTTTCTCTCCACTTAGGCACACTGATGGTCATCTCCCTTCTCTCCATTGTTTACGGAGCCTTACGCTGCAATATCCTTGCCATAAAGATACGCTACGATGACTATGAAGTCTCCGTGCGTCCACTGGCATACCTGTGCGTGTTCCTGTGGCGTGGGTTTGAGATTGCCAC
The DNA here is from genome assembly GCA_903798195.1 of Danio kyathit. Classification (NCBI taxonomy): domain Eukaryota; kingdom Metazoa; phylum Chordata; class Actinopteri; order Cypriniformes; family Danionidae; genus Danio; species Danio kyathit. The sequence goes on along the minus strand of LR812529.1, from coordinate 34,037,524 downwards.
CCGTGTGGCCGTCCTGGTTCTCTTCAGCTCTGTGCTGCAGGTATGGGTGTTTCCGGTGGTTTCGGCCAACTTCATCCTCTTCTTTCTGCACCCCTGGGCCCTTTTCTGGAGCAGCCGATCTCCATTTCCAGAGAATATTGAAAAAACATTGACCCGAGTGGGAACCACCATCGTCCTCTGCATGCTGACCTTTCTGTACGCCGGCATTAATGTGTTCTGCTGGTCTGCCGTGCAGCTCAGATTGGATGACCCGGATCTGATCGACAAGGGTCAGGCTTGGAGGAGGTTAGCTGTGTATTATTCTCTTCGTTTTGTCGAAAACACATGCCTGACTTTGATGTGGTACATCCACCGGACTGAGTTCTACAATTGGGTGGATGCGCCGGTGTTAGAAGTAATGCTGCTGTTGGGTTACGGCACAGCGGTGTTCTTTATGTTGCTTTTTTACCAGTTCTGCCACCCTTGCAGGCAACTGTTCTCCTCCAGCCCGGCTCAGGGCTTCTGGGAGTGTTGTGGATCTCTCTGTATGCTCCGTGGGACTCTTTCTCAGCCTGTTTCCACGAGGAGCAAGCCACCGGGGAAAGAGACCGGAGATGATCCGGTCTGTGTTACCAAAGGGGACATGACACAGAGTCTGTGCGGTGCCGTGTGAGGAAAGCACAAGTTAATAGGAGAGTTCAGCACAAAACATGGACATTGTCTTTCTTTTGTTGAACACCAAAAGATGTTATGAAAAATGTTGCCGAAATTTGGCATCCAAATTGGGAAAAAACAATTACTATGGAAATCATTGACTACCTGTTTCCAACTTTCTTCAAAATATCTTCTTTTGTGTTCAAAACAAGTGGATGGTATGAAAATGATGAGAGTTTTCATTTATTTTGGGTGAACTATCCCTTTTAAAGGAAGGGACACCTACAATGAAAACCCATAATACTGTATATTGCTTAGTGATCAAAAGATAAATTAAGATATTTTTGAGCAAACCTTGTAGGTTTCTGTAGACACTCTACACTGAAAAAAAGATTCATTGGATTTACTAATTTTGTAAGGTAAGTGGTTGCAAACAATTTATATGGGCTGAGTTTAAACAAACTAATTAAATTTAGTAATGTTCAAGTTAATTTGTTTGTTTACATTCAGTCTTTATAAACTGTTGCAACTATTTACCTTAAAAAATAATAAATCCAATGAATCATTTTTTTTTCAGCGATCAGAAATGAAGTAATGCTATTTTGGATCAGCATGAGGGTGAGTATAAATGTTGACAGAATTATATTTGTTGGTGAACCGTCTCTTTAAACGCATTGTCATGAAGTGCCCTTTAAGGATTGAAAAGAAGACTAAAAACTAAAATGTGGAATTTCTGCCTTTGATACTTAATGCAGGAATGTAAGAGGCAGTGTTTGTTGAACTTTTTTCTCTTGTTTGGTTTACATGGCAAATGAGCCAGCATGGTCCATTGAAGTGCATGTGAAAATCCCTGTCGAGATGAACCCGCTGCTTTGGTCATGTGACGTGGAAGTGCTTTGTTTGTTTCCCATTTGGTGTTGGTTTGATTAATGCTACAACTTCTAAGCTCTCTGCGTCTGCATTATTTAAAGCCGATTATTTAAAAGATTGTATTTGCTAGAGTTTATAAGCTTTTGTTGATTTTTTTTCCGTCACTTTAAGGGCATTGCTTTCTGAAAACTGTTTGACAACCTCTCAGGTTCATTAATACTTTTCATCTAATTTGTCGTATGTTTGTATATTTGTTAAAATTGGTCTTAATCTGTTCAGACTTGGAAAGTGAAAATAGTAAGTACGTGGAATTAATTCTGACTGGTCATATGATAATGTCCTATCATATGATAATAACATATGGCCTAAATTCGAGGGATTACTTGAAAATGCTTTCAAAATTGACAGATAATGAGAATTACTGCCGGGTTGCCAGAGCCTTCAAAATCCTGCAAAGAGTTATTAATTAAATGATTGTTTTTCCTTTCCTTTGTTTACACTCCTACTTTGCATTGGTCTCATGTAAGGACCTCTTTTGCACATTATTCTTATTTTTTCCTACAAACAGTACAAAAGTCATTCATGTTATAGAGGGCAATAGATGATTGTGTATTTTGCTGCCCCCCTGTGGGGAGTTTAATAGTGATGAGAGTCTGGAAACTCCCTCAAAACATGTCCATAAGCACTGTATAGAGCACATTACTGCTTTTGATATGTGCAACTGTGAGCAAAACCATAATAAAAATAAAGGAGAATGTTATTTTGTCCATGATGGTGAACAGTTTATTATTGTTTTACCCTTTTGCATCTATCTATCTATCCAGGGCCGGATTAACCAATGGGCATTATGGGCACAGGCCCAGAGGCCCGTGCGCACTTGGGGCCCCTGCGAGGGGGGTAAAATAGAGATTTTGGAGTGACTATTTAGGCGAAGAGCAAATAGCGCACCTCGTTGGAATAAACTAGATGAGTGATTCACGCACATCACCGTTTGATTGACAGTGACAACATAAGTAATGAGTGCAGCAGATTTCAGCGTCAGTGTCGCAGCTCGTAAAGCGGATGGCAACATGTTTTGACGTGATCCACCATGAACCCGGTTCAAATCCAGCGTCTGATGAACTCATTCTTTTTTTTTTACCCCCCACTACATATCAGATTTTGCCTACTCTTCATCACGAGGAAGACAAGTAGGAATCATTAATAAGTATGTGTATTATGGAGGTCTCAGATTTATAGAACTGGATTGGAGAGGTGTTATATCCAAATCATATGCATTATAAGTTTGTAGAAGTTATACATTCAACATACCATTAAATATACATTTTTAGTATTGCTTCATTGAACTTGAACAAGCATATTAAAATCCATTAATTTTCACTAGTTGTATTAGTTTTTTTTCCAAAGTGTGCTTTAAATGCTTTAAAAATAAGTTAAATCTTTGTAGACTAGAAGTATATGTACTGTACATATTTTTTATTTAAAAAATGTGGACAATACATTATAGATTCATTTTATTTTTAAAAATATTATATTAATCTTATTTTTTAATTCAACTATGGGGTAGGGCCAGGTAGGGGGCCTACAAGACATTGTGCCCAGAGGCCTCTGAATTCTTAATCCGACCATCCATCTATCCATCTATCCATCTATCTATCTATCTATCTATCTATCTATCTATCTATCTATCTATCTATCTATCTATCTATCTATCTATCTATCTATCTATCTATCTATCTATCTATATTTCATATGAAACAAATATTTAATTTTCATTTTTATGCTTATGCTCTAATATGGTGGTTCAGTTTTCACAATTGTTTTGCTGTTTAACTAGGGCAAGACAGAACTGAAGACAATATTGCTTTTTCTGTGGAATGATTTTGAGAGTATGAGCTGAAAACTAGACAAATAAAATCATACAAAACAGAAAAGTTAATTACAGTTTTTCTCAGTCGCTTTGGTGCATTTCTTACAGCACTAATCACATTTGCACAACACTTAATGCATTTCTCAAAACAATTAGTACAAACTGCAAGTTGATAGCCTACAAAAGCGTGTCACTTGCTCAAAATGGAGAGCTCATTCCTCAAAAGCAAGTATTGATGTTAATGAAAGGGTCAGTGTTATCAAGATGAAAAGTCCTGACACCATTGTTCAAATGGCTTTGTCATGTTTTCATTATGACAGTTTACTCTGTACATTTTTTTCCAATGCAAAATTATATTATATTATAATTTATTATATGTTTTGCAGTTTGTACTAATTGTTTTGAGAAATGCATTAACTGTTGTGCAAATGTAAATAGTGTTGTGAGAAATGCACCAAAGCCACTGAGAATAAAAGTGTCAGTGTCATCAAAATGAAAAGTCCTGCCACCATTGTTTTTGAACAAGATAGTCAAATGGCTTTGTCGTGTTTTTATTATGACAGTTTACTCTGTACATTTTTTCCAATGCAAAAAAAGTCAGATTTTGGTGACACTTCCTGAAAATGCTCAAGACAGCACTATAAACTATTTGCACAGCCAATTGAAAACTACAGTAAAGTTAGACATTACTGCATTTAGCGAGGTATCTGAGTACAAGACACTGAATATGTATGTTTCACATTTTTACTGCATATTTACAATTCCAATTTATTCACAGCATTGTATATAGATATAAATAAATACACCCTTATTCATAAACTTCCTTTGGGTAGAGCTGTGCACAACTGTAAACAATATTGCAGTACATACTGGAAATGAACCTACAACATACACAGGTCTGTAAATCATTCATGAAATTGTTCAATTTAGAAGACATTTTAAGGGGAAAAAAAAGATTACATTTTTTTTTTATAAAATTTGCTTTGCTTGACAGATTTTGACAACTAGTTCAACATTTTTGTATGTGATGACTCGAGTGATGAAATGAGGACTATTAGTTTTATATGGTATGACTATTCAGCATTCACAAGTTTAGTTGATTTTGACTGACATAACATAAGGAAATGATAATGTTACAAACAGCCTGGAGTTGTATGAAAGCAATTGATGCATGTCCAAAAGCATTGGCAATTTGTTGGAAGGAATGAGAAACTGCTACTATGATGTGCACAAATGACTAATTGTTTTGAGAAATGCATGAACTGTTGTTCAAATGTAAATAGTGTTGTGAGAAATGCACCAAAGCCACTGAGAAAAACTGTAAACTTTAATTTAAGGTTTAAAATGCTAATTCAATCAATTAGAACCACTTTTGTGGTAAACAAACTACAGCATTTCTCTCATATAATATGTACATAGAGACCCTGAAACATTAATTTATAAATTGTATTGCACACAATTCATCTAATCATTTAAATATCTAATAATATGTTATAATTATAATACAATTAATATATATCTGAAGTAAAAAAAAAGGTTTAAAGAAATAAATATATATGTATGCATATACATAAGTAAATAGATGGAATGAGCGGTTCAGCAATCTGCAGATTCCGTGTGAGCCAACTTATAACCCATTTTATAACCCATTTCCTCATGAAAATTAGCCAATTTAGCAAAAAACAAAAAGAAATTGGGTTAATTAAATTAACCATGGTTTTGCTTTACTAACAATAGTTTAATCATATTTGTAGTACAGCTGTACAGACACAACTAATGTGTTTGCCTGTCTTTTGCAGCATATTTGATAGTGTTGTGCAGATTCTGTGTGGGCCAACTTATATTTACAGTTATACATGTTCAAAAAAAGTGACTGTAACAAAGGCAGGAGAGTTCTTTAAATCATATATCGCTTGTCAATAGAGAAATACAGGGTTATCTCTAAAACAGAAAGAGAAGTGAGAGTTAACATGGCCATCCTCTTTAGGTGGAGGAACTTTGCTAGATTGGTTCAAACTTGTGACATTTCCTGATTTGCTGCTATGCTTTAAATGCTAAGTCCTCTTTCTGTCTTGTGGCTTTCTTTCTCTTGATCTCATCTCCTGACCTTCTCTTTCAACTCTGCTCAACATCATGGGAAACTTTGCTGCAAATGAAGGACTATCTGTTTTTGTTATCGTAAGCTATTGGGATTTTTTTTACTGATAGTTTTTAATTCACATGTTGTTATCGAATGATATATTTCGAAAATATTTTATTTCTGTTTTCGCTTCTTTTGTTTGTGTATTTCAGCTGGTATGGCTCGGGATCAATGTGTTTCTCTTTGTGTATTACTACCTGGCATTTTTGATTGATAAATACTACTATACTAGAGTCATTCTTGGGGTAAGTGTTAAATAATGTATACATTTTAAATACTTAATGCATTAATAGATGTATCGCTGTATTTTATTTGTATTATTTTACAGTAAATTCATAGTGTAGGCCATTTACTGCACGCTTTAGGATTTGTAACTGTTTGTATTTCACAAGCTAGAGTGTTAATGCAATTATAATGCCAATATTTTAATTTTCTCATAAAAATTAGCCGGTTTAGTCAAAAAAAAAAAATAAATGAAGTAATTGAACTAACCACGGTTTTGCTTTAGGCTATTAACAATAGCTTAATTATAAAAATTGTAGTACATCTGTACAGACAAAACTAATGTGTCTACCTGTTTTTATTAATGTGTCACAATAATCAAAAATTGGCTTACATTGTGGTTGCAAATGTGATTCAGCCATGGTGTAATTATTTTGACTTGCCATTTTCTTACAATTCTTACAAGTTAAAACATAAAAAAAAATAATAATAATAATTTTTTATCTCAACTTAAAGAAATAAATAAGCATTTATACCTCAAGAAATGTCCCGCCGTTATAATTTTAACCAACATTTTTCATTGTTTATGGGTCTATATTGTTATATTATTCCTCTACACACACTATTTAATGCTTGCTTTGAATGAAATTGTCGTTTAAAGAGCTGAAAATAGGAAATGAAAGTCCCACCTGTGTTTTTCTGTCCTCAGCACGCTCTTTCGTGGGCCAGAGCTCCAGCTGCATGTCTCAACTTTAACTGCTTGCTGATCCTGCTGCCGGTCTGCAGAAACCTGCTCTCGTTCCTCCGAGGGTCCATACAGGTTTGTCTGCTTCACATACTGTATCCGAAATTGACGTTCATTCACTATTCCCTACTACTTTAGTCCACTATCCACTTCAGTGCAGTTAATGAAAACTAAAGAGTGAATTCGAGCATTCAGAGCACCTGAAGGGATGCCGTTGTAAATTAAGTGCTTTGCTGGTTGATAAATCAGACAGATTAGATTTTCTTGGTCAGACCCTGTGATAGTTGTTTATCTATCAGCGAGCTGTCTATTAGTAATAAAAAGTTTTTTCTGCCATTTATACAAACGTTAAATTAACTAATTTGAAACGACAGTCGAGAGGATTCGGCTGTGGTCGCCATCTTGTGGTCAGACGCGTAAAATTTGGCGCCCAAATTTTCAATAATATCCAGCTGCAGTGCTCATGTTGAGTGCATAGATATGTGTGTCACTGGACGACAAAACCATAGGATTATAATGGCCAATTTTTGAAAAAATAAGATATATGCATCAAGATAAACTTTTTGCTTATGTTTTGTTAGGATTAAACAATATTTGATCGAGATTGAGAATATTTGATAGACTACTATTTTGAGAATATTTGATAGACTACTATTTTGAGAATATTTGATAGACTACTATTTGAAAGTCTAGAATCTGAGGGTTAAAAAATATAAACATTGAATAAAAGTTGTCCAAATTAAGCATATAGGAGCGCGGGGCACTAAGTAACGCGGGGTTAAATGTAACACAGAGTTTTAAGGTATTTGCTCAGGGTTAACCATGGCATGCTTCCGAGGTTTTCACCACAGTGTCGGCAGACGTCTTTCTGACAATTATTGAAAAATTTCGGCGAAATTTGGATGAGAAACACAGGAGAAACCATTTTTGCAGCAAAAGAGTATTTTTTATTACAGTCGATATTTTTTTTTTATTTTAAAAAAATCGGTGAATGTATGTTAGTAAAGTCTTATATTGCTGTGATCCCCGCCTTGTAGGCTAAAGGATGAAACCATTTTGAAAGATGTATAAAACACACAGAGACTGCTAGCAGGTTTTGAGTAAAACATGACACAAGCGGGGTTAGTTGTAACAGGGTGTTACAATTAAGCCACACACCGTTGGACACTAATTAAACTAACAAAATATTTTTTTGAATTTTGAGTGTAATATTGAGAACTTTTTAAATAAAATATTTTTTTAATAGAAAATATTGTTTTAACAGAATTTTTTTTTATTGCTAATAATGCAAATACAGTAAATGCATTGTATAATAATGGATAATAATGCAAATACATTCAAATGTGTCTATTCAATAAACAAAAAAATAAATAAACATACTGTGCTATGTAGAATAAAAAAGAAATGAGCCAATTACTGAGGAAATATAGCTACTATTTAAAGTAAACTGAATTTAAATTAATAGTGTGAAATCTGCCTTTATAAGCATGTGTTACAACTAACCCCCTGTCTGTTACAACTTGCCCCACAAGTGGGGTAAATAGTAACATTTTTACTCCTGGCACTTTTGGCAATACTGCACAGAAACCATAGGTCCGGCGATCATAATTCCAGTGCTCATTTGAAGGAGAGGCTTGTGTGCTGTTGGTAAAAAAAATTATGGTTTGTCTAACCCTATTACTTTGTTCATTATTTGACCACAGTCAAAAAGTGTTACTTTGTGCCCCGCTCTCCCCTATTACTAATCAAAAATAAAGTTTTGATATAAAGAAGAAAATAGACAAAAAGTCGTTATGGTACATCTTTACTTAATGTAATAATTTTTAACATAAAAGTAAAATTGATAAATTCAACTTGTATTTTTGGCTATTCCCAAAAATATAGCCTACCAATGCAACTTGTTTTGTGGTCTAGGGATGTGTATAATAGAAAGCTTTCTATATGTCGGTTGAGTCGCGGTGTGTTGTGGGATTGATTGAGTGCATTTCAGAACATTTGCTTCTGGAAACCACTACAAATGACTGCTTTCACAAATAGTGCACTTTTTAAGGGTATGGGGCAATTTCAGATAAAACCACAATGAAAAGGGAATCTGAATTTCCTCATTAATGTGTGTTTACAGTGCTGCAGCCGCACTGCAGCTCGGCAGCTTGACAGAAACATCACTTTTCACAAATTGGTGGCCTACATGATTGCCTTCCACACAGGTACTGTGAAAAAGTCTTAAGTCCACCTTTAAATCCTTTACCAAACCTATTTTCAAACCTTTCTTAATGCCCTCAAAATCTAAAATTCGAACTACAAAATAAATAAACACTAATAATAATAATAATAATAATAATAGTAATCATAAATGAATAAAATGTTTAAAAATAAATAGAAAAAAAATAATTTAAAAACATTTTGTCGGCAACATTTTTTTAAGAATGTAGAAATGGTTAAACTGCTAGTTTATTTCACATATAACTAATCAGAAATGGCAAGTATCACATTGAATTAAATGTTATTGAAGTAGAAAAATACTACAATATTATCTTCCTGAAATCCATAACATAAGTTACATAGAACACTTATAAGTCCTTGTGCTTTTTTGTTGTTTTTTTAATTTTAGTTTGTTTTTTAACATTTAACATCATTGAACATTTTAAAGTTATTTAAGTTAATTAGGGTTTATTTTTCAATTTTTCTTCAATTGAATGTCTGCTTTTGTTAGTTAGTTTTTGTGTTTTTGTAATTTCTATTATTTGTCATTGTTGTTTTTAAATGTCTAATTAGTTAAATAAAATATTAAGTAAAATAACTATATGCAAAATAATAAAAAAATTAAGTCTACTTTAAAATTCCAAGCAACAACAGGCTTACACACTTTCAGTTTGGTGCTTTTATTTTTATATGGCGGTGTTTAGTTTTTATACATTTATTTTTAAATAAAAACTTCAATATAGTAATTCAATGATTTACAAAAGCACTGGTAAATGTCTTGCATACATTATATCTTATTATTAACATATATTCTCTCAGCCGTTCACATCATAGCCCACCTGTTTAACTTTGAGAGATTCATGGACTCGCAGCTGATGATCAACAGCAGTCATCTGCCATATGTGCTTTCTCAGATTGGCAACAATGACAACAGATCGTACCTGAACCCCATCAGGAGCAATGACACGGTGAGTTCTGCAAGATTTTAGTTCATTTAGAAGTCACTCAATCTCAGCGTTAGCAGAAGTTCTCGCTAAAATGGAGATTCCAGTCCTGTTCGTTACGCAAGAATACTCTAGCTGATCTCAGTTCAGCCCTGCAGCATTTATTCCCACTTCCGCCCACAGTTACATCATTCTGTTGTGAAAACGATTCTGTTGCAATGATAAGCCACAATAGTGCACTGAATAGAGGAGAAGCCCATGATCATCATACAGTAACTAAAACAGTAAGAGTTCCATGTTGAAACAGTAAATATTCATATCTCATGACTGCTATAAAAAGATCGACTCTATTTATACAACAAGAATAAGTTCACCAAAACAATATAAAAACTCATACCATTACTTTGCGACTAGTAAATCTCCTCCAAAGGCTTTTGCAAATTGCAAATACTCTGAATTGATGCCATCCAAGAAGTCAAACAGAGGATCAAGAAATTGCATATTACATTTTTTTTTAATTAGAAGAAGTTTCTATATTTTTCATTAACTATTATGTATTTGGGGCGGAATATGAACACAAATTATTTTGAGACTGCTATTTAATATCCTAACAATTTTGTACTTTTTATTCGTCAGTATTAGTCAATTATTAGAATTGGGTTAATTTTGCATTGTATTTCAATGACAAAATGTGTGTCCCATGGTTAAACCACCTGATTTACAAATAAACTCAACAGACGTTTATTTCTATAGTGCTTTTAACAATGTCGATTGTGCCAAAGCAGTTTAACATAGATAAAAAAGAGAATAAAAAGCCATAACAATATTTTATATTGCGGAACATTCCAGCAAATTAGGCAGGCAGGAGAATGGTGTATAATGTTGGTATAGTTCTAGTTAAATTAAAATAATTTAGTTCAGTTTAATACAAATGTCACCACTGAAGGATAATCGACTGAAGAGCAGCTCCACCAAACCATTAGTTTCTTTAATCCACAGCTTTTGTCTATTTTTTGAAGTTTTTGAAGTGTATTTTATTATCATTGTGTTTTGTATTTTCCAGAACCCGACCATAGTGATGTTCACGACAGTAGCAGGACTGACGGGGGTCGTGATCACCCTCGCCCTCATCCTCATCATCACCTCCTCCATGGAGGTCATCCGAAGGTCCTACTTTGAGGTCTTCTGGTTCACGCATCACCTGTTCATCATCTTTTTCATTGGATTGGTGCTTCATGGAATCGGGTGAGGGTTTGCTTCTATTCATATATATTTTTTGCAAATTGATACCTCATAAAAATACATTTTATTTGACAGTATGATCAATTACTGGTTATTTTAAATAAACAAACGCAATAACATATTTAGAAAAACATTCTATTTCAGATGCTCTAGACATATGTAGCATACATATACAGATTATTACTAAAGAACACTGAAGTATATAAAACTACGTTTAAAAAGGTAATATTTTTATTCAGCAAGAAAGCATTAAATTGGTCAGAAGTGACAGCAAAGGCATTTATTGTTTTTTTCTAATATACAGTAATTCGGTTTGAGATAAATGATGTTCTATTAAAGTTTGTTTCCACAAAATATTAAGCAACATTTTAACATTTTGCATAAATAAAATTACATTTAAATATACATAAAATCTTAAATATTACATAAAATATACATATAAATATACATTTTTTTTCAAAATAGGCTTTTTAAAATAAAATAAGCATCATAAAATACAGAAAACACTTATTTACAAGCGTAATGAAAGTTCACAGTTTTCCTTTTTTATGTATTTAGAAGGCGGCAAGGTGGCTCAGTGGTTAGTACTGTCGCCTCACAGCAAGAAGGAAGGTCACTGATTTGAGTCCTGGCTGGGCCAGTTGGTATTTCTGTGTGAAGTATGCATGCTCTCCGTGTGGGTTTCCTCCGCATGCTCCGGTTTCCCCACAGTCAAAAGACTTGCACTATAAGTTACTGTAATTGGGTACACAAAATTGGCCATAGTTGATGGTCCATTCCGCTGTGGTGACCCCTGATAAATATGGGACTAAGCTGAAGGAAAATGAATGTATTTAGAATAAAAAATGTAGCCTTTGCTACATTGCTTTTAAAGAACATTTAATAAATATTACCAATCACAAATGTTCAGTTATCATTCCAGTTTCAGCTTTTAAACATTTCAGTCAAAAATGTAGATGTTCAGGTGACTGAATTTCAATCTAGCTACACCTATCTAGCAACCTTACACCAATAGGGAAAAATGTAAAAACACTCACTTATTTTTTGACAGTTTTAGGCTTACAAAGGCAGGTTTTCCAGCAGTTTGTATTGAATATCTTGACATCTCATTCAATACATTCTGAAAGGAAAATAATGATTGCAGGAGATTTATAATGCATTATTTATTATTTGTGTGTGTCTGTGTCTGTGTGTGTGTGTGTGTGTGTGTGTGTGTGTGTGTGTGTGTGTGTGTGTGTGTGTGTGTGTGTGTGTGTGTGTGTGTGTGTGTGTGTGTGTAGGCGTATTGTTCGAGGCCAGACTGATGCAGATCTACAGGTTCACGACCCAACTATATGTCACAGCAAGTTTAAGAACTGGGGCCATAATGGCACCCACTGCCCAGTACCCATCTTTGCAGGAAACTCACCAAAGGTAAATCATAATAATAGAATCTCAAATGCATCTTGCTCAATTTGACAAATAAATATTGCATTTTAACAAATACATCTCCTTACAGACATGGAGGTGGGTGGTTGGCCCCATGTTGCTGTATGTCTGTGAAAGACTGGTGCGATTCTACCGCTCGCAGCAAAAAGTGGTCATCACTAAGGTTAGTGAAACAAGTAGGGCTGTAATGGTACACAAAAGTTATAGATTAGTATGTTTTCATTTAGCAAGGGGGAAAAGCAAAGTACTGTAGTTTATTTAAACTGTGGTTTGCAAAATGGGGCCCTGTCTTCAACTTTTTATAGGGCACCATAGGGCAAAATTTCATACAACGATATGTACTGGATATATGTATACAGTTGAAGTCAGAATTATTAGCCCCGTTTATTTTCCCCCCCAATTTTTTGTTTAACGGAGAGAAGATTTTTTTTCAACACATTTCTAAACATAATAGTTTTAATAACTTAGTTCTAATAACAGATTTATTTTATCTTTGCCATGATGACAGTAAATAATATTTTGCTAGATATTTTTCAAGAAACTTCTATACAGCTTGAAGTGACATTTAAAGGCTTAATTAGGTTAACTAGGCAGGGGTGCGTTTCCCAAAACCATCGTTAGCCAACTAAGGTCGCAAGTTCCGTCGTTACAAAGATAGTTTGATGATTTGCCGTTTCCCAAATCCATCGCACTTGAAACGACATCTCTGGAGCTGTAGTTAGAAACGTAGTTCCTGGCTGTGTTCTATTCCCACTTATCCCCCTATGCCCTATTCATTTAGAACATTCTAACATTTAAAGTTGGAATTATTAAAAATAAAAAAGCATTAAGGTCATCTTTCTTAGGTGTAATTTGCTTTCAAAGTATTTTTACAGTTCAGTTTTAGCGATCTTCATGTTTACAATTGCGCTCCCTTCGCAGTGCACTTTGAAAACTTTGATTTTGGACACAGCCTCATGACAAAAGCTATAGGTGACTATTTTTTAAAAGCGAAATTTATGTTACATCTCCAAAGCTTGTGAAACAAAAAACATAGCATACATTAATTCTTTTATTTTATAGTAGGTTATTTTTTAAGTATCTGTACTGTGTATGACATGGGCCTGCTGGTTAGAGCATATCTGCAGTGGTTTGCACATGCTCAAATTGTAAAAGCAGACTTTTCAAAAAATAAATAAACAATATCCTACTTAATAATAATAATAATAATAATCATTAATATTATTATTAAAATAGGATTCTTTTTCATTTTCTAATAAATAATAAATATTACATTTCATTTCTTAATAAATAGCCTCATTATTTATTTATTTATATGATTTATATATGATATTAGAATACATGTTAGCTTTTGTAAGTAATTTTATGTTTTAGAATAGAATATGTAATGTTTTTAATAATATTAGTAAAGCAAACACAGGCCCTATATGTGCCATTTACATATATTTCAATTAATATGGAAAACCAGTGCATGCTTTTCCCAAAACTAATATTGGATTTTATTTTTAATGCGTGTGCGTGTAAAACAATATAATTTGCACAAAGAAATGATGGGGTTCTTCTCTAAAGAAGTTGTTACTCCAACCCGTTTAGAGCATCATTATGGGCATTTTACCTTATAACTAACGTGGTTCAAATGATGGATCTGCGACAGATTTTTGGGAAACACTCGTCACTACATCGTTCTTTTCCCAAAGGATGCATGGTACTATGATAGTTCAGCCGCAAGTTTCGTCGTTGGTTGGGAAACGCACCCCAGGTTAGGTTAATTAGGCAAGTTATTGTATAACGATGGTTTGTTCTGTAGACTATCGAAAAAAATATAGCTTAAAGAGCCCTATTATACATTAAATAGGGTCATATTTTGATTGTAAGGGTCTCCAACAACAGTCTAATAGCATGCAAGGTCAAAAAACACTTTCATGGTCTTACAATATCCATTTATTTTTACCTAATTATCCCAGCGACTCCCATATGAATCGTTCAGCGATTCATTTGTTCCCAAACCCCTTCTTAGCGCGAAGTTGTGATTGTTGCGATATGTCGACACTGACAGCTTCACACTTTAGCGCGAGACAGAGTGAAATGCCCAGCACAGCTTATCAACAATATAGAAGTAGTGCAATATGACAAAATATATAATGTATGGAAAAAATAAAAAGTCTGTTTCATATTATGCTTCATTGTTTATTTCGTGGTGTCAGAAAATACTTTGCTTATGGTAATACTTTTTCATAATTTATATAAGCCAATTTTATATTTTATATTTGTTATTAATATTTTAATGTTAGACCTGTCATCATTTTTTTTCAAAAAAGTGGTTTATATTTTAATAATACTATATATTTCTTCATTTTTATTCCAACATTTGCACTAAATTTCTTAATGATGTGAGAAATATGATCACATATGAATGAGTATATATATATATATATATATATATATATATATTTATATATATATATATATATATTTATATATATATATATATATATATTTATATATATATATATATATATATATATATATATATATATATATATATATATATATATATATATATATATATATATATATATATATATATATATACAGTTGAAGTCAGAATTATTAGCCCCCTATTTAATTTATTTTTTCTTTTTTTAAATAATTTCTTTACCAAAGATTTTCAGTATGACTACACACAAAACATATTTTTGCTTTTTTTTTTTAAATGAGCTGAATCAACACAATTCTTGAGATTTTTTTGGGACAACCTAATTGTTTCATGTTAAATCCACATAAATTTGTTAAGTTAACTTAAATATGAATAAATTGTGAGAAAGCCTACAGTTCTCACTGTGTATGTGGGTACAGTTACTCCCCTAGAATCAAACAATCATTCGATTTCTTCTTCTCATCATTATATTGCTACTTAACAGGTTATAACACACCCTTCCAAAACCCTTGAGCTGCAGATGAAGAAGAAGGGCTTTAAGATGGAGGTGGGCCAATATATTTTCATGCAGTGCCCGTCGATCTCTCAGTTAGAATGGCATCCCTTCACCCTCACCTCTGCCCCGGAGGAAGACCACTTCAGCGTGCACATCCGAATTGTAGGGGACTGGACGCAAGCACTTTATTCGGCCTGTGGAGGTGATAAGACTGCGGTGCTGGATGCTTGGACACTACCAAAGTAAGATTGAAGAGAACAAACTCAACCTACTGCTATAAACCTGGTTCATTCTCAATTCTGTATTGGACAGCTATCAATTTCAAGGTATAGGATATAGACAATCTTCTACTGCAATACACAAAGAAAGTCATATTTGGAAATATATGATGGTGATGTTGATAAAACATGAAAAATTTTGTTGGACACCATCAAAGTGAGATTAAAATGATAGATTAGTTATTTCAAGGGACAGTTCACATTTATGATATTATTTTGGAGAGTGTTGAGGAAAGTTACTTTTGAAAGTAATACATTACAATATTGAGTACTATTGAACTTCCTGACCCCAGAACTATATAGGCTGTATATACAGATTAATGAAAGCTTAAAGCAGGGGTGCCCAAAACGTCGATCACGATCTACCGGTCGATCGCAAAGGTAGCATGGGTAGATCGCATGGCATTAAAAAATATAGACGTCAGGCTATCATCCTTTCTCACAAAAATTTGCATAACTATAGTTTTGCAGCACTCAGCGAAGTTAGCGCGGTTAAGTCCAAATATCGTTCCACCATGACTGATGATCACTTGCAGGGCTCGAAAAAAACCTTTTTGCTTGGTAGCACCAGTGCTCCTAATTTCAAAAATTTAGGCGCACCAGACAAAATTTTGTCGCACCCACCAAAAATTATGAGCACTGTTACTACACGTTTTATATTAACATTATATATTAACACTCTAATCACAACTAACAAATAAACAAAAATCTGCATGCGCTCACCGGCCCTGCACGCACTGCTTGACGTGAATGAGCTAAACTGAATTAACAATAACTGTGCTGTTCTCACGGGTGGTGACAGATTTTTACTACTTAGATGGCACAGATGATATTGATATATAACTTATTATTTGCATAATCTTAATAGCAATAACGGTCTTTTCATGAGCTGCAATATTAGTTAAATCTCGGTGCATGCTCTTTAGCGATGGTAAACGCGGTGTCAACCGCACGACTGACAGCATCGTGATGATTAAATGAAGGATTAAATAACATCTCGTTAGAACATCTCGTGCTTAAAATGTGTAGATTCAGTGGCAAACACTGTTACCTGAAAACTCAGTCCCACTGGCTTTACGGTGAATGCTTTAGTCATTTCATAGCGCATTTTAAACACTGGAAGTCTTTTATCCACTCTTCGAAAAGTGTAAATGCTGGATTGACATTCATTACATGATCACTAATCAGATGTGCCATTATTTGTAACTTTAGGTGGTTTCTAAAACTAAATCTGCCAGTGTTGTTTTCATTCTCTCGTATCCAGACCTTTACGTTTTCATGGCTCCATGTCATCGGAACTGAGTGATTCACAGCTGGTATTAACCAGTCCGTTCACGTTCTGTTCAAGCACAGTGGGCCAATAAGAAGAGCTTGAAAGCTTGCAGGCATTGCGAGCTTAGTTTACTGCAGCAAGTTGACATGTCAACTGTTTGGTGTTTTTAGGTGCAAAGATGCATAATGCGTGAATGCCTCGTAATTCCGTGCATGTGGTGAACATTTTGCTGTGAAAACTGATCGCACGACATCAATTTTATGCATTCGCACAAATGCTCCTAAATATATTTGGAAGTCGCATAGATAAAACGGTCGCAATTTCAAGCCCTGATTTGGTAGTGTGCTTGAGGCTGGCTTGCAGCAGCTACTGTTCGGACTATGCTGAACTATCCCTGGCTGATTCCATTCAGTGCAAGTTATCAGAGTAAGGTAATGACAATAACATGTACAGAGTTGTTGGCTATTGCACAATATGGGTTCATACAGTTATGCAAGGTACATCAATATATAATATAATATATATACAAATACAGAATTCTCAATATGTTTATAAAAAATATAAGTTTTGCATTTTTATATTAGGTAGATCATTTTGTCTTGGTCAAGTAGCTGGCATGCTGAAAAGATGTGGGCACCCCTGGCTTAAAGCAATGTGTTTGCTACTTTTGTTCTTTTTGTCTTATTAGTTATGTAAAATCACTGCCCATTGAGAAAATCCACTTTTTTTTTATTTGATACGTTCAAAATGCATCATGAGTAAGTGATTCAATGTGACTGTTAATTTTAATCCAGTAATTTATTTTTTTAAGCAAATTAATAAAAGTAAAAGTTAATAAGAGTAAAAGGTAACTCGCATTACATTTTTCAAATAGTAACTCAAATGTTATTACTATTAGTATCACTAAATGATACTATTATAAGTAATGCATACTATTATAAGTAATGCATTACTTATACATAGAAAAGTAATAGGCCTATTATTAAGCAACTAGTGTTACTTGTAATGCGTTACCCTCAACACTGATTTTGGACCCCATTGGGTCTTATTGCTTTCACTAAAGCATTCTTCTAATTCATAAATTCATACAGGTTTTGAATGACACAAAGGGTAATTTACACTTTATAAGTTACACACTATGAATCATCTATTGAGCATTAGCAACTAGTGAATTCATCATTTGTTAAGCATTAACTCTACATTAATAGACGTTAGTAAGCAGTTTATAACTACAGCTACAAATGCTGTATTCCTGACTTGCAAGCACATTTATAATGTGCTTAATGATTGTATTTTCATACTTTATTACTTAATAAACCTGAGCACCCGGAGGAAACCCACGCGAATTCAGGGAGAACATGCAAACTCCACACAGAAACGCCAACTGACCCAGCCGAGGCTAAAACCATAGACCTTCTTGCTGTGAGGTGACAGCACTACCTACTGCGCCACTGCATCGCCTCAAATCAACATGTATATATTTTATTATTCAGGCATAATGTATAGTAATGTTTACTATAAATGTTAATAAATGCTTTATTAACTCAACTTTATGCGGTTTTGTGACCTAATCTAAAATAAGGACCATTTATGGTCTGTAAATCCGTTATAAATGACAATAAAAGGCTCAGTATCAAATTAATAAATGTTTGCAATCTTATCTAAAAAATAAAATTACTGTAAACTTTAAACATTGCTGAATAAAAGGAACATCAAAATATAATTAGAATTAAATACAATTAAAAAAATTGGATAAAACAACAACGATATAATAATTTAACAATATATTATGATACAACATTTCAAAGTTGTTTAGCAATGTTTGAATTTTACAGTAATTTTATTTTAGGTAAGATTGCAAGATTTATTTTTTATTTGTTTCATTTATGTATCTTCAAATGAATTAAAATTATTAAAGTCATTTATTTTCATGTTTAGAATATAACTGAGCCTTTAATTGTCATTTATAAGGGATTTATAGAGCATAAACAGTCCTCACTTTAGATTAGGTCACAAAACTGGATGAAGTTAAGTTAATAAAGCATTTATTAGCATACAAATGAACTAAGCATATGCTGAATAATACGATATATGAATGTTAATTTGAATAGTTTATTAATCATTTACTTATGCATTCTGAATGATCTTAAAATAGCACCAACTATTCTTAAATAACTAGTTTGTAAATAATGCAATACTTAAGTAATGAAAAAACAATCATTAACAAAGTATGAAAATACAATCATTAAGCACATTATAAATGTACTTATAAGTCAAGAATACAGCATTTGTAGCTGAATTTATAAACGGCTAACTAATGTCTATTAATGTAGAGTTAATGCTTAATAAATGATGAATTAACTATTTGCTAGTGCTTAATATATGATTCATAGTGTGTAGTTATTATAAAGTGTTACTGGTATTTTTCATTAATGTTACATTTTCATTAAGTTCACCCAACATGAACATACTGTCATCATGTACAAACCCCCTTGTTGTTAGACTATCAGAAAGGGTTTTAGACCTCATTGACATTTAATATATGGATTAGAACAGTTTTCAAAATATCAAGAAAGTATTGCAGTTTTGCAATGACATGAATTTGGAAAAAATATGATGCATTTTTGTTCTGGAAATGTATGCTAATTAGTGCATATTTAAATAAATAAATATGCACTAATTAGCATACATTTCCAGAAAAAAAAAATTAACAAAGGATTTTTATTTATTACATTTAATTAAATATATGAATACATCACAGTATATTTTCATTGTATGGACATTCTTCAAAGTCATCTGAACAACATGAGGGGTGAATAAGTCATGACAAAATGGTCATTTTAGGGTGAACTGCCTCTGTAATGTAAGGTGTGGAAGTCCAATTCAAATAACACAGCTGTGGGCCTTTTAATAGTACCAGTAAGTCTCTCATGTAAAGTAGGAAAATACGTGTGTGAAAAAGGGGATGTGGGTGAACAATCGCTGTTGAAAAAAGAGAAGTGTTGGAAGAGGAGGTTTCTATGTGAGATGGTTGGCAATGCGTTGATTTCAACATCGGTGAATTTTGGTAGCCATTTCTCCTTATGTGTTTCTTCATTTCTAACTCCTACTGTTGAGGACTGAAAGTCTACTAATGCAAACAACTGTAGCATCATTAAATGTTGTATGTTTGTCATCCATTAATGTTACTGTTCTCCATGTAGGATGGCAGTGGACGGCCCGTTTGGGACAGCCAGTGAAGACGTGTTTCGTTATGAAGCAGTGATGCTGGTTGGTGCTGGTATTGGTGTGACGCCGTTTGCTTCTGTTCTGAAGTCTGTCTGGTATAAACACGTCGAGGAGAACCAAAACGTCTTCACTAAAAAGGTCATAAACAGTGATACCTTTGCAGATTGCCATGTTTATAGTGTAGTATTATGCGCAAAACTGACATAATGGGTTGACATGGTAAACATTTAAATTAACAGATATAACAACTGAACAGTGGATGTTCAATGTTTCACTGTACATCTTGGAAAAGTAGTTTTTTTTTGTACTTATGAATTTTTAATGTATTTAAAGTCATGAAATCACTGTCAGTCTTAAGGTGAACAATTAATCTCTGCAAGTTAATCCATTGAAAAACAAAAACAAACATTTGTTTTAGTAATCTTTAATAAAGACTGCGTCTCAAACTGCCTATTACTCAGTAGGTACTGCATTTGAATTTAAATGTACTACTCTGCCGTGCGTTCTATGCAGAACGAATGTGAGCAGTATAAATGGAACTCGGACGTGCTACATCCGCATTTTTGTCATAATCATAATCACGTGATCTACCCTCGTGAGTTCATGGGATAGTGCAGCGTGCATCGAATGCACACTTTAGAATCTCACCGGAAGTAATAGGTCAACCGGGTACTTCTCACATACTATTTTTCGAATTCTAAAAATTCGAACATACTACTCAGCTCACATACTGTACTTTAGAGTACTATATAGTATGGAAGTATACGATTTCGGACGCAGCCAAAGACTAGACACAAGACATGTCACTTGTATAGTTTTTGAATGGGGAAAAACGGAACGATCAATATGGTGAATGTAGCCCCGCCTTCTAGTACAGCAGCCAATCATTGATTGCTATAGACTTACGATTCTCTGGGGGAGGGTCTCGGACCAGACTTGAGTTTCTGCAGATTTTGGGCTCTATTTTAACGATCTAGGCGCAGAGTGCAAAGCGCAGGGCGCAAAAGCTTTAAAGGCATGTCTGAATCCACTTTTGCTATTTTAAGGATGGAAAAATCAGCTCTATGCCACGGCGCATGGTCTAACAGGGTTGAGCTTATTCTTTTAATGAGTTATGGGTGTGTTTTGATCAGAGTCTCATCTCCCATTCCCTTTAAGAGTTAGTTGCGTCGCTCCATGGCGCATTTGCTATTTACATGGCGGACTTTGTAAGTGGAAAAACTGAACGCTTCACTAGTGAGAAAACAGTTAAACAGAGCATCTACAACATGAGAATGAGAGAATGAGCCTCCTCATTGTTTACTTTCACTTTCACTCTCTTCTGTAGATAAGGAAATGTGTTGTACGCAGACATCCATTAGCCTACATAATTAATTTCGTTTGTTATGTGCAAAGATTTGTTTTAAAACTATTTCTAAATTCAGTTTTAATTTCCAGCAAACGAATAAATGAACAATAATAACGAAGTGTGGTCAAAAACCTGAGTTATATCCAAACTCACATGCTATGCCCCATATGGTCTAAAACCTGACAGGTGGACAAATCTAAGCTTGTTTTTATAAAACAAATATAAATATGCATATAACAAATAATACTGCTAATAATAATAACATTATAAAGAAGCAAATTGTCATGAATAAACTGAAAAAGCCCCCCCGAGATGAAGAAGGCATGAAGGCAGTGGTTTTATATTTATGTAGGCTAGAAAATAATATTTTTTGTAATATTTTAATCCTTTAATTATTTTTCATTTGTGAAGATATTTGCATATTGATCTACATCCTGTGTGTATTAAGCAATGTTTAAGCGAGGCGCACAACTAACGCGCTCTGCGCTGGACTTTAGACCTCCTCTTAGCTGGTCTATTAAGCAGTCTATTCTAGATCCTCAAAATAGCAACGTGCCAGCAATGCGCCTCAACACACCTCCTTTTTTAGATCAGAACGACTATGGGCACACATATGAGCGCAAATGCATTTGCTATTTAAACACCATGGTGCAAAACGTCAAAATGACTCCTTGTGCCACATTGCGCCGGGTTTATGACCCATAGTGTGTGATTCGAACATTTAGAAATGAAACTAAATACACAGTTGCTGTTGAATTTTATTAGTGTTTCCTAATATGAAATTTGTCCGTAAGCTTGGCAAGCAATTTTGGAGAATTTGATGTTTCCCCATTCAAACAGAATGCCACTGAGTGACTTGCATTAAAGATTTTCACATTTTCTTTGTCTTTAATCAAAATCTAACCATTTGCATCCACTCTGCAATGGCAGACCTTCTCCGATGACATCAGTTTGACACACTGGGTGAAATGCATAGCCACACCCCTCTAACTGTTAGTTTGCTGCAAATAAAAGATATGAGGAGGAGCACAAAAATAAAACCCTGCCTCCTTTTCAATATTCTATTTTAGCAGCAAATACATTATCTTACTGAAATAAACGTCTGCTGCAAATTCCTGTTCATGCAAACATTAATAGTAAAATGTAGCAGGCAAATGTTGAACCAACCCCATTGTAAAGACCTTCAAAATTAAGTCTAGAATTAATATAATTTATTAACGATAATTTGTTAATGATTAATTAATATAAAATTTATATAATTCTTAAATGTACTGTTAACCCAAAATGTTTAGCGTTTGATTATTTACTGATCTAAAATTCATTTTCCTTCTTTCTTTTTTACAACGTTGACTAATATCCTGTCCTGACCTTTGCAGATCTATTTCTATTGGCTGTGTCCGGAGACGCAGGCTTTCGAATGGTTTGCTGACCTGCTGCAGAGTTTGGAAAAACAAATGTCTGACAAAAACATGGGTGATTTCCTCAGTTACAACATCTATCTAACACGCTGGAAAGACGCTGAGGTGGGTGAACAACAGATGCTTGTTTAATGTCAGACACTGTGAACTATTTTGAACTTCCTTAAAAGTGAAAGTACACCCCAAAAAAGAATAATTGCTCACCATTTACCATGCCTCGTTTTGATCTAAACATATTTGAGTTTCTCTCTGTTGAACACAAAAGAAGATATTTGGAAGAATGTGTGAAACTGGTAGCTATTAACTTCAATATTCTTCAAAATATCTTCTTTGGTGTTTCAAAGAATAAACTCTTGATGAGGGCAAATGAAATGGTGAGTAAATGTTCATATTTGTTTGAACTATCACTTTAAACACTTAACTGTCACAGGTGGGACTTTTTTCAGCACATATTTCTCTTTTTTTCTGTGTGTGTCTGTAAACTTGAACTTGTGCTCAGCATAAAAACTTATATTTTTATATACAGCTGAAGTCAGAATTATTAGCCCCCCTTTGATTTTTTTTTTCTTTTTCAAATATTTCCCAAATGATGTTTAACAGAGCAAGGAAATTTTTACAGTATGTCTGATAAAATTTTTTCTTCTGGAGAAAGGCTTTTTTGTTTTATTTCGGCTAGAATAAAAAGCAGCTTTTAATTTTTAAAAATCCATTTTAAGGACAAAATTATTAGCCCCTTTATGCAAATTTTCCCCCCGATAGTCTACAGAACAAACCATCGTTATACAATAACATGCCCAATTACCCTAACCTGCCTGTCATGTCACTTTAAGCTGTATAGAAGTTGCTTGAAAAATATCCAGTAAAATATTATTTACTGTCATCATGGCAAAGATAAAATAAATCAGTTATTAGAAATGAGTTATTAAAACTATTATGTTTAGAAATGTGTTGAAAAAATCTTCTCTCCCTTAAACAGAACTTGGGGAAAAAAATAAACAGGGGGGCTAATAACTCAGGGGGGCTAATAATTCTGACCTCAACTGTATATTTCATATATATGTAAAATAATTTTTAGAAATACAAAAATAATACATTTTAATTTAAGTAAAATAATTGCAAATAAATAAATAAATTGCAAACATTTCAACATTTTATATATTTTTTGTTTCTTTTGATTTTAATTTAATATTTTTCCCTAATATATACATTTTGGGTGTACAAGGTTTTGGTCTGTTAAGTTATCATGTATTATATTAAAGTAAAAAAAAAAAAAAAAAAAGGGATAATGATTAATTGTGACTAATTGCATACAAAATAAGTCTAGAGTACGTTTAGATAATATGTGCGTGTACTGTGTATATTTATTATGTATATAAAAATGCACTCATATATTGTACATGAATGCCACAGCTATATCACCAATGAGCCCAAGACCGGCTACTCACTGAAGCTAAACAGGGCTGAATCTGGTCATTAACTGTATGGGGGATCACATGGGAAAACTAGGTTGCTGTTGGAAGTGGTGTTAGTGAGGCCAGCAGTGGGCACTCAACCTAAGAGTCCTAATGCTCCAGTATAGTGAAAAGGACACCATACTAGTGCCGGCTTTCGGATGAGACGTTAAACTGAGGCTTTCTGTGGTCTTTCTGACTTTCTGTGGTCATTAAAAATCCCATGGCACTTCTCATAAAGAGTAGGGGGGGTAACCCCGGGGTGTCCTGCCTAAATTCACTCCATTGGTCCTTACTAGGGGTGTGACAAGATCTCGTTGGACGAGATCTCGCAAGATTAAATCATGATGAGATTTCTCGTCGAGGTGAAACATTGTCTCGTGAGTAGATGTTATCATGATGGAGCGTGAGGGTAAAATTAGCATTGAAGATTGGAAGCAGAATTTGTATTTAAACCGCAAATCAAGTGCTTTGCACACACCTGGTAAGGCTGGCCTCTGTGTTGCACATGCCACTCGGTTGGGCGGGCGGGTGTGACGTAACCGCTTTTTTTCCTCACCGAAGTTCAAAGGCTGCTGCATTATTCATGTCCAAGCAGAGGCTGCAACTATAGCCACTCAAATTAACCATGGACATTACCACGCGATGGAATGTCACTTAAGATGTGCTGAAAGTCGCATTATTGAAGTGCAGTACATATATGTAAACACCGAAATCAAACTATTAGGCTACCATTGTATAGGACTTTTAGCCGCATTTTGCGATAGGACAGTCCACACAGCTGTTTGACACAATATTCTCTGCACCCACCTACACACATCTCTAAGCGCGCACACACATACTGAACTGCTGGAGACTCAACACACTCGCATTCATCATTACCAAACACGTTTATGCTGTACGTGAAAAGCGGAAGTTTTCTTTTGCTGGTTCAAGTGACCAAATTCCACACAGGGACTAAAAAAGTTTTTATACGTGTGATGTAGCACAAGTATTTAAGCATGTTCACGAGCGAGAAAGAGAGCGCAACATCCGCCACATAACCAACATAAAATATACTGTTGCATACATCACGTGCAGAAATCACGCCATGGACATTACATCAAGATGCCTACTGATTTAAAAAGGCCTAGATTAAAAGAAAATGGCTAAATGAGAACATTTGTCATAAACTACAGCAAAACAACTTGTCAAGAAGAAAATAAAAAAATTAAACCATGCGAACTGAATAAATACAGGAATGGAGAAAAAAAGAGCGCTTTATTATGAGTTGTTAGTCAGCGCCTGCTATTTTTTCTGGTCATTGCGCCTTTTGCCGTGTGCTGTGTAATTGCAGTCAATCGTGTACACGAGTCACATTTAATGTAAGCAGGTCATCAAAAAAAAAAAATCCGACACTGTCAGAAAATCCGAATTGACCATCAAGGTCTGCAATGTAAATACTCTGAAATGCTATAGGAGAAAAGCCTGTCAGTAGAGTTTGCTATTTTCTATTTAAATATTAACAAATATTTTGCAGTGTTTGCATGTTCATTGCATAGAATTCAATTTAAACTAATATAAAACTATTGCATACATAATATTATGGGAATAATTATGGAAATTGTATAGATAAAAAAATGAAAGTAAATTCATTACAAGTTAATTAAAAACAATTAAATTGTTTAGCATTTTGTGATTTATTTTTTTAAATAAAAATCTATTTTCCATTCACATATTAGCAAAATATTTGAATTCTAAGATTATTCCATTGATATTCATCATTAAGGATTTCTTTAAAATAGTGTAAAAATCTTGTCTCGTTCTCGTGAACCCAATCTCGTGTCTCGTCTCGTCTCGTGGAGTAGGCGTCTCGTCACACCCCTAGTCCTTACCCATCATGGCCTCCCAATTATCTCCATCCACCGAATTTACTCTACCACTGTCTCTCCACTCCACCTATAGCTGGTGTGTGGTGAGCGCACTGGCACTGCAGCCTTTGAATCATCCAAGAGGATGCTGCACACAGGTGGTGGTGTGGAGAGACCCCTCTCTCATGATTGTAAAGCGCTTTGGGTGTATGGCCATACACAATAAATGTGCTATATAAATACACATTACAATGCATATATTTAAAACATATTTACATATATAATAATAGTCACATATAATTTTGTTATATATATATATATATATATATATATATATATATATATATATATATATATATATATAAATATATACATTTACTATACATGGATATACATAAATGTGTATGTATATATAAATGCACACACATATTGTACATGTATACTTTAAAAATATTGACATAATTTTGTTATATACAAGCATTTTCTATACATGCATACACATATACATGGATGCATTTATATATACGTAATAAATATACACAGTACACACAAAATTAACTAAATGCAAACTTTTATGTTGTATGCGATTAGTCACAATTAATCAAACAGTGAAGAGATTAAGTAAAAAAGTCATTTTATTTTGTTTACTGTTCAAGGCGGCTCATCTCAGAGTTCAATATGAAGCGGAGGACGATCCTATCACTGGGCTTAAGCAGAAGACTCGCTATGGTAAACCCAACTGGGACAATGAGTTCAGTCTCATTGCATCCCAACACCCAGGGTAAGTAGAGTGTGTAAATAAAGCACACATTTTGTATAGTTATAGTGCATTAGTAACTTTTTTTCTTCTTCTCTTAGTACAAAAGTAGGTGTATTTCTGTGTGGTCCTACTGCACTGGGAAAAGCCCTGAGCAAGCAGTGCCTTTCACACACTGAGGGCGGAACTGAGTTTATATTCAACAAGGAAAACTTCTGATGTGCTGCAAGAAACATCCACTGTTTGGACAAAGCATGTGTGCGATAAAATATGGTGAACAGTTTTATTTTGTTGGTTTGTTCTCTAATAACTATATCTATGCAGTGCTGGGTATAAAAGTGATTACATGTTGTCTGGATTAGGCCTGGACCGGTATGAGATTCTGACAGTATGATATCCTTCGATAAAAATATCAGGGTTTCACGGTATTTAGATTACGGCTCCTAAAATATGTTTCAATCAAATGTCTGAGGAAAAAACAACAATTTTTTTCCCAAATGAACACGATATATTTTATTTTAAGAAACATTTAAAATATTTTGGAACAGTAAACGTGTCAGGCTAAATAATTAAAATATATCATTGATTTCTGCTGTCTTAGTTTCAATAACATATATTAATTATAACTTAAAAAGGCAACTTTGCATATCTCTCTTTTCATATACAGTAAGATAGAACACTTAAAAAACAACTTGCATATATCGTAGGTTTTAAAACCTTGAATTTTCCAAACCGCTGTAAACCTTGAAACTGGTTTTCGTCCCATGCCTAGTCTGTATTATGCAATCAGATTTCAAATATGAAGTATTTCTAATTTAAATGTTAGTAATCAGATTACATTCACTTTTTATGGATTACATAATTAAATAATTTAACAGGGCATATGCAGAAATCCTAAAGGTAATTTCAATACCTTTTTAAGACTTTTTAAAGACCTTCTCAGGATATTTTAAGACCTCATTGCCACTTCAAGTTCTAATCAGTATCAAACTTTTAACTTAATAAACAGCGGTTAATAAACAGTTGTAGTTAAATAAATCAATGGAGCACAACCATGCAACAGAACTCCGATAAGCTCAGAAGAAACAAAGCTTGAAAGCATAAATTACGCAGTTGTTACATGCGGAGCACGTCACATCACCTTACTACGTTTGTGACCAGGGGCGGCATGTACTTGGGTCCCCCGGGCTCTGCGATGGTTGGGAAAATTCAAAATTAAACCAAAACAAACCATTACAATTGGCTTAATATTGGCAATAAAAAATTTGTAAATTGCAACCAGCGGAACCTGGGAAGTTTAAAAAATAAAAAATAAATAAAAAAAACACCCACATTTGTTGCAAATTACGTGACATCACCCGGACTAAGGAGATTGGCCAGACGTGCCCGGCCCAAACCAATTGTGTGGATCGGGGAAGACTAATATATTTATGCTGTTTTAGAGTCAAACCCTTTAGACAACGCTTGAACTAAATTTAAGACCTCGTAAAATTCCGATTAATACTTTTTAAATAACTTTTAAGGTCCCTAATTTTCTCATAATTGATTTATCAACTTGTAATACTTTTTAAGACCCCGCGGACACCCTGTTTAATAGTTTGCACCCAATTCAAACCTAGAAGATCTTGGCTGTGTTATGTCATTGCTGTTTTAACAAATATTAATATTTTTGTATTTTTGGGTTTTTCCAAACTTCACTCAAAGTATTTTTGCTGCTTGTTTAAACTCTTTATGAGCTGAATCAACACCATTCTTGAGTTTTTTTGGGGACAACTTAATTGTTTTATGTTCAATTTGTAAATCAACACAATTCTTGAGTTGTTTTGGCGGGGAAAACTTAATTGTTTTATGTTCAATGCACTTAAATTTGTAAAAACAATTCATTTAACTTAATCGATTTGTGTTGGAACAACATGAAGGAACTATGTGGAACCCAGCGTTATTTGTTTTGAGTTTGTCATGAGTTTTTGTTGGACAATTTAATCAAATTATGTGAAGCCCCGCCCTCCCCCCCCATCCACTGTTTTCACTAATATTTCAATCATTTACATCACATTTTGCAGATAAACAATTACATTAGCCCAATTTGTACTGGTATACCTAAAATAAGTGTTTTAGTTTGATAGTTATGCTTTAAAATGTTTTTCTTTTTATTTAACAGCTTCTCACAAGACCCTAATTTGCAAATTCTATTAAGCAAAGTATTGTTGTAGTGTACATTTTTCAAGTACATATTTTATGACATTTTGTTACTGGTCTAGATATGATTGTGTTGGAGAAAAAAAAAAAAATGATTTTATATACAATAAAGATAAATGGTTAGCAGTGAGTGAAACCACCCTGCTTCCTCTTTCTTAGGTGGAAGTTAAAGCTTATGAAATCTTGAGTTACAAAATCTGGCGGGACTCAACTGATTAATTCCACAATGGGTAAATGATCACGTTACATAAAGCACATCACTGCAGAAACAGTCAAATAATGAATCCAAAGCTTTTAATTCCAGTACTTGTTCATGGTAATAAGACATGGCAATTCAATTATTTAACATTATTGTAGAGGACATGTGTGTGGTCTCTTACCTGAATAAATAAACAAAAAGTCGCTTTCTTGTATAAACCTTTCAGCAAAATGATTGTGTTCTGGCTGATTTCAAACTTGAGAGAAGGGGATTAAACTCATTTTCAATTCCCTAAAACAATGCTGAACAACTATAATGACATGAAACGACATCCTTGCATCATGTGTGAATAATTTGACAGATCTCTATGTCTTTATGTCAAGCTTAAACAAAATGGCATGCCCTTTTGGTGGCTGAAAACTAAAAAAACATTCAGATGAATTCATAACACTGCATTATTAAACTCAAAACAAACAACTTTAATAATCACCATCAACAAATTTTCATTTCATTCTATACAGAGCAAAGGTGCATGATACCTTTGCAGGTCCAAACAAAAGAGAAGCAAATATAGATACATTGTAGTAGATAAGAGCTTGCAATTCAGTCTAAACATTGTATCAGGCCAAACAGACAAAAGCTGAACATGGCTGATGTTTTAGCTGATGTGTTAAAGCAAACAGCTTAATGACAGACATGTGAGTGAAGCTGGCTTTAATCTTCAGTGTGTGTGTGCATGTGTGAGACTCAGCTCATAGTGCAATAGCCACTGCAAACACACTGACAACGCAGTACATGGTCCGGTTCTCCCACCTCACTGTGCAGCTTCCTGCAAACACACATATTAATAAATAAATATATACAGTACACACAAAATTAATTTATAAATAAATATTAATAAATAAATATACAGTGCTCAGCATATGCTGTATGAGTACACGCCTCACTATCCTTTAAATTCATATTTTTAATAGGAAGCTCTACAATATTATATTTGTGCATACACATTAGATTAGTCAGTACTGAAGCCAAATCTGGAGCTTATCTAACAATATAACTTATGATAGCGGTCCAAAAACTAGTCCACACAAATTTATACGTTATAGAAAAATATTAAATGCAAATTTAAAAAGAGGAAAAATCAGGAGAAGCAAAACAAATTGAAAAATTTAGTTGAAATTTTGTAGGTTGTAATTTTTTTTGCAATATTTTGCTTGAATTTAGTTGTATTATCTTTCACTTTCTGAATATGTTTGGTGACTAAAATATTATTTTAATAAATATATCTGTTTAATAAATCTGTTTGGTTTAAATGCACCAAACTACATTGCCTATATTCACAGAGAAATGCATAAAAATATTCATTTTCAAAATGGGGTGTACTCAATTATGCTGAGCACTGTATGTGTGTGTATGGATGTATGTATGTATGTATAATATATATATATATAGAATGAAATAAGTTGTACATACAGCCTCTTGTTTACTATATGAGAATCTTATGTGGCAAAATGATGCTATAGTGCCACCTAGCTTCCATAGTGTTTGGTAACACTTTACAAGAGGGTCACATATGAGTAATATGTTTGTTTTAGCGTTTATTAATCATTGTTAAATGTTTTAAATAAATTTAGATTATTAAATCCTTATTTATAAATGATAATTGTTTATCTTTTTATAAGAAAATGTGACCAATATGCTTTTTTTTATATAAATGCAATGAATTGAAATATTTATTTAATTTCAATATTATTTATTATTATTATTTTTATTATTTAAAGCAAAATGTTTGAGTACTTTTTTATTATTCCTTGATATGTAGCTCGGGGTTTATACACATTGTTAGTAGAATTGTACTAAAACTTTCCAGGATTTTTCCAAGACTCATGTAAATTTTTATGACCTAATGCTTCATGCAATGTCTACATATGCGTGGTAAAAGAAAAACAATGCATGTTATTACAGCATATCGTAAAACACACAACAATCTATTTAGTTTCAATTTATATTTCTGTAAAATTAATTTATATAATGATTACACTGCACTTATAATGTGAGAGTATGTTATTGGCCAAAGACAGAAAAGAAGTAAGTAACCTATATTCAAGTATACAGATATCTGTTTTCCGTGACTGTTCCAAAACTTTGTGGGTTTTTCTGTTTTTCCAAAACTTTTCCAGGCCTGGAAAATGCCATGTCAACATCAATGACTTTTCCTGGTTTTCCATGGTCGTATGAACCCTAATAGCTATTATTTTCTGACTTATAGGTAAACTTATAAACCAATAAAAGCAATATAATATATAATTTATAATACATAAATAAATTAAGCAAAAAGTACATTGTAAAATGTAATAAACTAAACAATAAAAAATTATTTGTTTACACTTTAATACTATTTATATCATTAACTGCATGTTCATTAAAATAATCTATGCTCCACATATAATACCTGCTTTATATAACGAAATTCATATGTTGAGCTAAAACTACAGAAGCTCTACCCTGTTATTACAAACTAAAAGCTTTACCGTCAGTGGTAGTGTCCCAATAACAAGAGTTGGCTGTGTGAAGACCTGCGCCGCTTTTCTGCATCACAGCACAGTTGACTGAAAATTGATCAATTATACACAATCACTATAATGTCAATCACATAACTGTAAATAAATGATCAGATGCATAACATAATAAACATTTACATACAAGATAAAACATACCAATGTATTTGAAGGGTTTGCCTTGTTTGACTAACTGAGTGAGAGAGTGCTCGACTATGCTGGCCGTCCACTGGTTGACTTTGTTCTGGCTGTAGTCCACACCACCAATAATCCCCTCGATGCACTGACCCACCGATAAAACACACAGACAGAGTTAATGGAGCGATACTTGATCTCAAATAAATAGGCTACCATTCATCCTGCAGGCATGGGATAGACATGAGACTAACAAGAATACAATTCATTCATTCAGAGATACACCAAAGTAACTAAAGAGTGCTTTACTATTTTTACTGTCAGTGTATGTGTGTGAATATTACCTCCTTTACAACATTACTTGCATCATCTGGGTTAAAAGAAACCTGAAATGAGAAATTTTGAAAGGTGAATAGATGATTTAATAATGCTTCAGCACCACAAAAAAAATTATCCATGGTTTTATTATAGTAAAATGTATGTTTTGGTGCATTGACGCTACAGTTTTGATACAGATGTAATGTTTAAATCATGGTTAGAGCAGCAAAATCATGGTTGACTTTATAGTTAGCATGGTAACTACAATAACCATGGTTTTGTTTTATTTGTAGTAAAACTATAGTTAATTAAGGGGTTCCAAGCATGTTTAAGATGTGTAAGCTTAGGTATAAAATCTAAAAATGCAAATATGTTAATATTATTATATATTATTATTATTATCGTTGTGCTTTGTGATTCAAGCTGACGTTATGTTTTGGCCACACCCTGAATCATTTGACATCAAATCTTATGACTCAATAACGTAAAATATAAGTCAAATGAACTTTTAGTGGTCTTTGTATATATAAAATTTAACGTAGATACGTGAAAACATCAAGGGTTATAGACGCTAAAGTAATCTTATGTTTCCGGATGAAGCGGTTAGCAGGCTAGCATTAAAAGCACCGGTCTGTTGTTTGCTAGATTTGAAAAGAGTTAGTAATAATAACGGTGTCATGTCTTAAATAACACTTACTTCATCTCCAGAATGATACTCCTCCATCTTCTCAGTTTAAAAAAACACCAAAAATCTGGACAGCAAACTCAAACGACTGTATCTTTTCTTTCACTGACAACAGACCGATGTCAGCAACACACAGACGATTGAGTGCTGCCACCTGCTGGAGCTCCTCCGACTCACCACTACGATAGCTTACGTCTGTGGTTATTTTCCTTTATCTATCTATCTATCTATCTATCTATCTATCTATCTATCTATCTATCTATCTATCTATCTATCTATCTATCTATCTATCTATCTATATGTCTATATGTCTGTCTATCTACCTACCTGTCTATCTGTCTACCTACCTATTTATCTACCTGTCTGTCTATCTACCTATCCATTTCTCTGTCTACCTACCTGTCTATCTATCTGTCTGTCTACCTACCTACCTGTCTGTTTGTCTGTCTGTCTGTCTGTCTGTCTGTCTGTCTGTCTGTCTGTCTGTCTGTCTATCTATCTATCTATCTATCTATCTATCTATCTATCTATCTATCTATCTATCTATCTATCTATCTATCTATCTATCTATCTATCTATCTATCTATATATATACCTACCTATATACCTACCTGTCTACTTACCTATTTATCTACCTGTCTGTTTGTCTATCTATCTACCTACCTACCTACCTGCCTGTCTGTCTGTCTGTCTGTCTGTCTGTCTATCTATCTACTTACCTACCTACCTATCAAAAAGGGAACCCAAGACAATTTGGAGTTAACATTTACTTCACATCAAATACAAAGATTTTGAGATGTTTACAAAAATGTCGTTGACAAAAAATTACCCTGAAATAATACAAGATTTTAAATATATAAAGTGCGCAGGTGCTTCATCAAAAGTCTTTCATCAAATGTAAATAAATAGGTATAAAAAGCACACACACATACATATATAATTATATTTCTAGATATACGGCACATTGGTAAATTCACTCCCAAGTAATGACTTTTTTTTTTTTGTGAATGCATCGATAAACATTTACAAAATTCAAACACTGCAAATATAAACAGGAATTAACATTATACAATGTAGTGCCGAAACAAAAACACACTTAAATGCCAATTAAAGTTGTTTACTGTTAAAGCTAGTTGTTTTCTGTCGTCTGCATTGCAGCACAAAGGCACAGTACCGGTAACACTAACGTAATGTTGCTTCATTATTTCCAGGTTTCCAATTAAGACAGTTCCTCGCAGCTGAAAGGTGTCAAAGCAGACTGCAAGTGGCGGAACGCGATCGATTAGATGTTTTGTTTGGCCTGCTGTCTGTGTTTCACTGCTAGAACTCTCTGGATCTCGAGTCTCTGAGATTTGAGGAGCATCAGATGCCGATTTGCCTGATGTGCCGCTCTCTGGCTGACTGCCTTTGGTGGAAGATCTTTTGAAAAGAGAAAGCTGAGAAAGTAGGGAAGAAGAAACTGATTAAAGGTAAAAAAAAAAATTTGTGCAACGTTGTATAAATAGTTGCTTGCTGGTGTTTATTATGATGATTAAAGTGTCTGCGTGGGTAAATACCCTGTTCTTAGAGCCGAAAAGGGTTTTTGGTTTGTCATCCGTGACTCCATTTCTCTCAGACCACGTCTCCTCCTTCTTAAGGGCAGCAGGGGTCAGAATCTACAGAATTCACTGCGACAAAAAGAGAAATAGGGTAAAAGCTACTTCATAATCCATGTGCTTCACATTATCTTCATTAATTTTCTTCAGCTTAGTCCTTTTATTCATCATCGGTCACCACAGCGGAATGAACTGCCAACTTATTCAGCATATGTTTTACACAGCGAATGCCCTTCCAGCTGCAACTTAGTACTGGGTACATTCTCATTACACATATACACTACTGCCAATTTATTAAATTCACCTAAACTGCATGTCTTTAGATTGTGGGGAAACCGGAGCACCCGGAGGAAACCCACGCGAACATGGGGAGAACATGCAAACTCCACACAGATATGCCAACTGAGCCAGCTGGGACTCGAACCAGCGACCCGAACCACGGATCTTCTTGCTGTGAGGTGACAGTGCTAACCACTGAGCCACCGCATTGCCCGTGCTTCACATTTATGTTCACTAATTACAATCTAACACTCACTATGCTTCGGCTTAATCACCACACCAGAATGAACAGCCAATTACTCTGGCATGTGTTTTAGCCCTGTTGGATGCCCTTTCAGCCATAACCCAGTACTGGAAACACCCACATACTCTCTCATTCACACACACTCATACACCACAGACAATTATAGATTACCCAATTCACTTTTACTTCATGTCTTTGGACTGTGGGTAAAATCCAACAACGTATTCTAATTCAATCTAGCATTAAATAAGATACATTTATTTTGTAGTACAGGATAAGTCATCACTGTTTTGGCTCTGTTTTCAAGAAAAAGACTAAAATGTATTTCAATTTCGAGTGAAGTGTTTGATTCACAATTGATTGAATGAGTAAGGAGTAAGCTAAATTCCACTATATAATAATATAATAAATAGTAATTTCATATTTTTAGTTCACATTCAGAATTTTGTACTTGCAATTGTGAATTTATATCTTAAAACTTTCGTTTTTAGCTATTTTAGTTTTTTACATTTATGTTTTCCTCAAAATTCTGCATGCACATGTGAACAGACATAAATAAGCCACAAAAACACATTTTTCTAGGGGTTTACACAAATATAAAACATTGCTGAAAAAAAAGAAAAATCATACCTTTCATTGGTCCATCAGGCACAGATTCTTCTTTTATAATCTGCTTTTTCTGTAGGAGTAAGAAAAATGCATCAATTAAAGTAATAAATTTACTTCATTCTAAATCAGCATGAAAGAGCGTTTTAGTGCACCTGTATGTCTGGATCTGTAGTGGTTTGCTCGTGCTCTTCAGTCTCTTTTCTCATCTTGTCTGCGGTATCTTCCCTCTCCTCCTCTTTTTCCCTTGGGTGCTCTTCCTCTTCTTCTTCATCATCCTCCTCTTCTTCTTCTTCCTCCTCTTCATCATCTAAATATTCTTCATCTTCTTCTCCATTCCTCATCTCATCTGTCTGGAACTGTAGAGACTGATGGTGATCACACAAACAAAAAGAAAAGACAATTAGTGATTTAACAATTGAATGTTAAACCTAAAAAGCCACTAGAAAAGACAGAGAGGGATTATGAGAGATGGATGGTCTTTGTAAAATTAACTAGCAAAGTACACATACAAATACGTACAGTACAACAAACAGTTGGTAATATTGGGCTCTATAGTGGGATACATTGGGATAATAGTGGGACCTATTTTGGGGCGACTAGAAAATGAGCAGCTCTACAGAGAGAGGAGAATACGAGGACAGCCTCACCTGTGCATTGATGGATTTTCAGTATTCTGCCTGATTGCAACTGCTTTGCAATTTGAAAATAATATATTTACATCAAATGGAAATGTGGTTATTACTGTTGCTAGAAATTCTGGTGAAATCCTCTGCTACCATATTAGATTTGTAACTACAGTTTATCATGCAATAGCTGATTCAAACCTAATCGTAACCTTAAAAAGATCTTTAGGTTTGGATTGTGCTTTTTGAATCACGTTAAATCAAAAATAACAAAAATAAAAATGTTAATTAAAGTAGAAAACAAATATAAAACAAACAGCATACAGTTACAAAAAAATGAGGTTTTATTGACTATTAAATTAAAAACTTTAGTTCACAAAATCAAACAAGTGCAAACATTTAACTAAGCTCAATTTAATGACTAAAGTGGGGTGTTATTTCCTCAAAAGTCATAAAGCTGCCATTTTTCCACTTAAACTTGGAGATGATTAAATAGTTCATAGACCCTTTTCACATTTCTAGGTTTCTCAGTAGCAGAAGGCGTCATAGCTGGGTAAACTTAAAGCGCAGTGAATACAATACAATGGATAATATTTTACAACGTTATTTGCTGAAATAATAAAAGAAAAACTTTTCGATGGTGCTATCAAGACTTTCAGAAAAAGGAAAAAAAAAATAGTGTGAGACTGATGACGGCAGCCAGAGGAGAAAATAATGTCAAATT
This sequence comes from Danio kyathit, assembly GCA_903798195.1. Classification (NCBI taxonomy): domain Eukaryota; kingdom Metazoa; phylum Chordata; class Actinopteri; order Cypriniformes; family Danionidae; genus Danio; species Danio kyathit. The sequence continues at coordinate 34,000,524 of LR812529.1, read as the reverse complement.
TACTCTCAGCCTCATAGCCGCTGTATTAGAAACACCTCACATAAGCGGTAATTCATTTTTTGTAATTTGATGCAACGATGATATAATACATTCATAAATGCATAGAAATGTTCATACGCTTTTAAAAAAATCTAAATATTAAAAACTTTCATGGATTTAAGATTATGATGACCGTTAAACGCGTCACAACAAGCTTGTGAAAAGGGTCCATTATTTAAAGACCTCCTATTATGGGTTTTTTAGAATGACCTTCCATGTAGTGTGTAACACAGCTCTAAGTGAAGTGAAATATCCAGCTAATGCTTAAATCTGAAAGTACACAGTGTTTAAAACTATTTATTCATTTATAAAAGAGTCGACTCATAGTGCTTCAAATGAATCGTCTTGATAACGAGTCTTTAGCCGTTTTGGCGTGACGTGGATAGGAAACTTAAGCCCAGCCCAATTGCTACGCTTGCAAACATGGGAAAATTGAGAGAGCTGGGGGGGTTGAAATTACGGGAGTTTTCCGGGATAAATAACAAAATGGGTGGGTGCCTGGAGATGGGTCTGAAATACGGGAGACTCCCGGGAAAAACAGGAGTGTTGGCAGGTATGCTCACACATACACTATGCACTGTGACTACTTCAATATTGTTGATAAGCCTTGCTGGGTATTTCACTCTGTCTCGTGCTGAACGCTGTTGACCAATCCCAACAGGCTGTCTTCCAATCAGCGCAGATTAGCTTCGCACTAGAGGGGTTTGTGAACAAATGAATCGCTGAATGATTCATGTGGGAGTCGCTGGGATAATTAGGTAAAAATAAATGCAGATTATAAGACCATGAAAGTGTTTTTTGACATTGCATGCATATCAGCCTGTTGTTGGAGCCCCTTAAAACCAAAATATAACCCTTTTTAATGAATAATAGGGGCTCTTTAAAGAGTTCTGACCTAAAAGGCATCTTAAAAAGTGGCAACTTTGAAAAGACTTGAATATTTCTGTCACAGTAATCAATTGGATCAAAGACATTTGTTAGTGAACAAATTTGAACAGATTTGAAATGAACACTGCTATGCATAAAAAATTTCCTAAGGCACATCACAAGTTCTTCACTATACTGCATGGACACACACCTACTGTATGTATGAAAACATAATGTTGGTAAAAAAACAAATAAATAAATTACAAGAATAATAATTGTGATTAAAAAAATTCCCAAAAGCAATAAAGAAAGAAAGTACAAAATCTAAATACAGCCCTGTTCACACCAAGGAACAGACCTATAACAATAACGATATAGTTCTAAAGTAATAGCTAAAAACTATAAAAAACTGTAGAAACACCACAAATTGCATTATAATGGCACAGAGATTGATATCATTAAAATCACTTTAAGAATGAGTTTTTTCCTAGCTCAACAATCACATTATTTTTCCTAGCCAATCACAATCCATGCTGCTTTAAATAAGCCAATCAGATTGTTACAGTTGTAAAGAGCCAATCAGAATCCATCCCCAGTGCGAGTATTTAAAGTTGAAGTTGACTGAACTTAAAAAAAATCATACCTGCCAACACTCCTGTTTTTCCCGGGAGTCTCCCGTTTTTCAGACCCATCTACCGCCACCCTCCCGGAAAACACCCGTAATTTCATGCTACCATGCTTTGGTAGAGATCCTAACCCATAAGTAGTTACTGTTATTGTTAGCATTCCTGGTGTGAGTGGGCATTATGAAAAGGCATGTACATAATGCTCAGGGTAAAGCTGAAGTTGTTTTGTTACTTTAAATTAAGGTATTGAGGTAAAACATCATCCCAAAATTGCTTAGACTCATGGGACTCGTCATCTGATTGGTCACTTTGTGCGTGGGTTCGTTTGGCTTTTGGTTTTTCAGTTTTCGCACTTGACTTTGGTTTAGTGTCTTCCTTTTGGAGTCTGCTAGAGGCTTTTTGACGTTTTCTTTTGGTCTTTTCTTTTTCTTCCTCCTCCTCCTCCTCCTCTTCATCACAATTTTCTTGCTCTTCTTCTTGTGTGTCCTCTTCTTCTCCCTCCTCATCCTCTGCTTCTTCAGTCTCCTCTCCAGGTTCTTCCTCCTCTGCTTCCTCTTCTTCATTTTCTTCCTCCTTATTATTACTTTCTTCTTCTTCTTCTTCCTCTTCAACTTTGCTCTCCTCCTCTTCTTCCTCTTCATTTTCACTCTCCTCCTCGTCTTCCTCATCTTTATCACTTGTTTCTTCATCACTTTCATCCTCCTGGTCTCCTTCACTCTCCTCTTCTTCCCCTTCAGCTTCACTTTCACTCTTTTCTTCAGTTGAACTTTCCTGCTCCTCCTCGTCTTCTTCACTAGTATTTTCACCACTTTCATCTTCCTCTGCTTCACTTTCTTCCTTCTCTGACTCCTCATCTTCATCATCTTCCTCAGACCTCTCACTTCTGCTCTCTGACTTTCCCTCAGATACTTCTCCACTCTCCTCCTCTTGACTTGTTTCGCTTTTGTCCTCATCATCTTCGCTCTCATCTTCAGTGTTTACACTTTTCTCTTCTTCATCATCTTCATTGCCCTCTTCCTCCTTGCTCTCTAAGTCCTCAGTTGCCTCACTTCTACTTTCTCCTCCTCTTCCTCACTGTCCTCACTAGAAGTTTTGGCAGAATCACCACTTTTCTCCTCCTCTTCTTCGTCTTCACTAGAAGCTTTGGCAGAATCACCACTTTTCTCCTCCTCTTCTTCATCTTCACTAGAAACTTTGGCAGAATCACCACTTTTCTCCTCCTCTTCTTCGTCTTCGCTAGAAACTTTGGCAGAATCTCCACTTTTCTCCTCTTCTTCATCCTCACTAGAAGCGTTGACAGAATCTGCACTTTTCTCCTCTTCTTCATCCTCACTAGAAGCATTGACAGAATCACCACTTTTCTCCTCTTCTTCTTCATCCTCACTAGAATGTTTGGTCATTGTAGCATTAACCTCAGAATCATTACTTTTTTCCTCCTCCTCTTCACTTTCCTCATCCTCAATAGAAGCTTTGGTCATTCTATCATTAACTGTCTTCTCCTCTTCACTTTCCTCTTCCTCACTAGAATCTTTGATCATTGTATCATCACCCTCAGAATCATCATCATCATTTTCTCCTACTTTGTCAAGAGTCTTGCTCTCACTATCTTCCACTTCTTCACTTTTATCCCTTCTGTTCCCCAGTTTCTCACTTTCCTCCACATCTTCACTTTTGTCTCTTTTGTTTACCGATCCCTCACTTTCCTCCTCATCTGTTTCCTCTCCCTCTTCCTCCCCCTTTCTATTATATGTTCCCGTCTCAGAATGAGCCTCAGTTTTGGACTCAGATCTGCTTCTTTCCATGTCCCTATCTGAAGTATCTGGATCTGCCTTAACGTTGATGGTGACAGCTGTCCTCTTGGCCTCTTTTGCCTCCTCTTGTCCTGAAACGTCATACGATTCACTGAGGGATGAAACATCAGAAAGGGTTCTCTGTTCTGAAAGAGGTTTTGGCATCTTTTGAGGTGTGGACTGGGAAAGGAACTGACTGGCCACTGCTTCTCCAACTAAAAGAGCAGAGCCACCCATTCCCACACCTTGGAGAAAAGAAGTCACCTTGGTGAGAGGGTTTTCCTTCATTTGATTTTCCTCTGATTCTAATGCAGATTCAGATACAGAAGCTGCCTCTGAGACAACAGTAGGCACCATTTTTGTCTTTTTCAACTTGTTTTCTACTTGCAATTGGCTTTGTTCTGCTCTTGATTTCTTTGTCTTTGTTAAAGTATCTTTACCGGAAGTCTGATGTGAAGTAGTGGAGATCTCTTTTGTTGTCTTACTACTTTTTAAGTCCTTTTCTGATCCAGACTTTTTGCTATGTGAGACAAAACTTTTGTTTTTAGTCTCAGCTATCTTAGTGTCACATTTCACTCTCTGAACTTTTGGTAAAACCTCTTTTGAATTCTTACTTGTTAAGTTTTGGTCAATATGTTGTTCAACAATAATTATGGGTTTCCTTTTTACTTCTTTTTCTTTCCCCGCAACATTTTGCAGCTGGCTTTTGACTTCCAATGGTTGATCTTTGGCTTTTGCTTTACCTGTTCCCTCTTGGGTTGTTTTTGAGGTTCCTTTGGACCTTTGGACTTCTGCCTCTTGATTTTGTTGCGTTTTTTCAGTTGATTGTTTTTTAACTTTATCTGTTGACTCCATCAGTTCTGTGTGTTTAGGTTTTAAGGATTTGGATCCAGCTCTGCTTATGTCCATTCCCTTTCCAGTTTTGCTTCCAGGTTTTCTCCCCTCCAAAGCAATAAGTACATTTTCCTTGTCATGACCATGTCTTTTAGGACTCTTGTGGGGTGTCTCTAACCCACGACTGTCCCCAACTACTGAGCTACCACTCGAGCTTCTAAGTAACTCAGTGGGCAGAGCTTTGCGAGATAAAAGCTCTGCCCTCTTGCTATAAGGGGCGGGCTCATCCCTTGGCTTCCCCTTCTCCTTACCGTGTTCTTTCACAACTTTAACCTTCTTCTATCCCAGGAAGCAGAGGACAAAAAGAGGGAAAGTGTTAGAGAAATGAATGAACATGCAGAGCAGGCTGAACGAGAGCAGAATGAGTTTTAAGGCTGCAAAGCAAATGAAAAGAATGAGTCAATGAAAAGAAAAGAGAGAAATCAAGCATAAATGGGAGGGCTAAAAGAGTGTTTTTCCCCTCGACCTTTGTTCAATCTAATATATTCAACATGGTGCCACTAATGGCTACCTGGTCCAAAAAGCTCTTCCATTATTTTTCTTTGTTCTGTTTAGTCATTCCCTTACTATTAGGTTCAAATTATTAGACATAAAGCAACACACACACCAGACATTTTTATTCCAGTTTTTGATTATTCATACAATTGGTTGGATGTTCTTGTCGGAGGAGCCATGGTCCTACTCAAACGAGTGCTCAGACAGAAGTGCTTTAACTCTTTAACAAGCATCATAACCATCAGGTTGACCTTTTATCCATAGGTTATCATTATTATTTTAACAGCGTATTACTGTTTATCACAGTTGTGTCAGTATATTATTTAATACAAGATGTGGGCCAAAAAATGTTTTTTTAAGGAGTGCACCTTAAGCATGCTGGTTAAGCTCTATCAATGCGGTTTTCGAACAGCACTCCCTAGTATCCACCTAGCAATAAATGCATTTCGTCGGCTGGGCCTCCAGCTGTGCAGAACAGATCGCATAGCAGTGTTTACAGGGAAAACAAGAGGTGGTGTGAACGTTGGTACAACTATGTAACAACTCTAAAGAAGGTAATCTTAATTCAGAGGTGCTCTTCATAAACTCCAAACCTTTCCACAGTTTTTTTTTTTCAAGAACAGTTTTTCCTTGAGGCCATTTCGCAACTGAACCACCTTTAATTACTATTTACCACATATGCACATTGCACTCTGTATACAAGAAATTATTTTTGTTCTCTATTTTTAAAAAATTCTATTGTTATTTATTCATGTTCTTGTTTTTTATGTATCTCTGTATGTTTGTACTTTTTTTACTGAAAGCTTCTATCATCTAAGACAATTTTTATGTGTGTGCAAGCCCACTTGGCAATATAGCTCTTTCTAAATCTGAATAAAGCAAATAACTTGAATACCATGCCTAAAAAGCTCTTACCTTCTCCATGGGAGACAATGTGAGTGTATTATCGCTAGGGTCCATCTTCATTATGTGAGTCTGAAATCAAAAAAACTAATGCATCAGTCTTGGAACCTTTATATCTGGAATATCAAAGGTTTTCCTGGATAAAACAGATTTTACATGGCAACCCAACACTTCTTACTCAAGAGTTTTGTCTTGTTTCTAGTGCAAATATCTAAAGATTCTTAAATCAAGAAGTAAAAATCTTGTCTTGTTTTCAGAAATAATGAGTTAAAATTAAGTGAGTTTTACCTTAAAAAACTCACTTAATTTTAACTCATTATTAGCTAAATATTCTGTCAATGGGGTAAGCAAAATATTCTGATTTTAAAGGGAATACAAAATAATTTTGCTTACCCCATCGGCAGAAAAACTCACAAATTTTTTACTTATTATTTCTGAAAACAAGACAATATTTATGATTGTCTAGAAAATGTTTCTAAAAATCTGTTTAGATATTTGAACTAGAAACAAGAAAATAAAAATTATTATTATTATGTTTTTTTGCAGTGAACCTAGTACTACATGCAACTACAAAAATTACATGGATGGTTTTATTATGTACATTTAGTAAAGCTTTTTTCCCTGCTGTCCATGACCCCATAAGAAAGTACTATTAATTGTGAATCGCTCTTTTATTTAAAACACTCTTGTATTTCAAACTAGAAACAATTTCTCATTAACAAATGACAACAAACCAATCTAACTACATACTTTCTATAGATATTATAAAAAGCATGTACATTGCTTTAATAAGTGATGTATGCTTCTCCTACCAGGTTTAATAAGTCAGTGGTTTCTCCAAGGTCTTTTACACTCTCGCTATCCTCCACACTGCTTCTGTCATCAAAAGACTTCTCTCTCTTTCCAGGAGCTTATTGAAAGAGGAGATATAAAAACATGAATAATATATGCAATACTGTTGAAATTTGTCTTCAATGTAAAATAGGAATATTGCAAAATATTTTTACAATTTCAAATAAATGCTTTGTATTTTATTGGTTGATGTCAGCAACCATTTTAATGATTTTAATACCGAAGCTATAGTGATGCATATTATGTATCAATGTAAAGGTCTTTTCAGTCCCTTTTGATCAGTTTAATGTGACTTTTTCTCTTTTAAAAAATCCTATTGAGCCTAAACTTTTGAACTACAGTGTAAATGAACTCCATGGAAGATTATTTAAAAGCATAATAGTACTTTTAAGGCTGTTGTGAGGAATCTTTCCAAGTTGCTTGCTGGAGTGACGTATCTGGCTGGGAACAGATAGAGATGCACTCTGATTTCTACTCAGGGCTGGAAGTGTTCGAAACATCGATCCAAACTGATCTGGTGAACGTTCCTGAAGAAAAAAAAATGCAAATTTTGTATATATTATTAAGTTATTACACTAAATTTAACATTTAAATTTATTTTAATTAGTCTAGAAAATGAAATACACTGCCACTAGTCAATTAATTCTAATTGGCTACATTTATTTTGATCCATTATGCCTGACCCACCCTTTCTCTGCGTCTGACCCGAGCTGAGAGACTCCTGTTTAGGGTGGTCTGACTGTGTGTGTCCCCCAGTAATTCAGTATAAGACTTCTCAAGGTAGTCTTCGGTGACATCATCCTCCTCTAAGATTAAATCATCTGGTCCTTCAGGTCTGGGCTTTGCCAAAACAAGCATGTGACACCCACCACAAGTAACCTGAAAAACACAGACCGTTTACAGATTGTTTACAGATGTCATAACATTAATATATAGTTCACTCTATTATTTAAAAGTCTAAGATCACCTTGAGCATTTAACATGGCTTAATATTTAATAAAAAAAACACACGATCACATGATCCTTTAAAAGTAATTTTAATATGGTGTTTTGATGCTCATAAACATTTATTATTAATGTCATATATGTTGAAAACAGTTGTACTGTTTAATATTTTTTTATTTTTAAGCCTTTATAACTTTATAAGGTTTTTTTTGTAACATTACACATGTACTGTAATGTGTATGTCAGGGTTTCTGCAGGTTTCATTAAGTCAAATTTAAGACTTCTTAAAACCCTTTTAAGGCCATTATAAATGAAATTTTAGACTTATACAGGGCTAAACACTAATGTTTATTTCTAATGGCCTGGTTTGCCACAAAAAAAGGAATTATTTCTTAGCGACATACTTTAATGGGTCAAAACAAGAAAATCCTAGTTGTATACACTTTTTTCAACATATTTCTTTTTTAATGACAAGTTTAACATTGTTAAAAGTTTATTTATTGTGGAGACAATTACATAAATAATCAAAATATACATTTGGCGGATTTTGGTCCAAATTGATTGAGTATAACTTCTATTCAACCTAATGCATTTCATGCCTATTTATAAATATTATGTCTGCTGCCCCTTACTTCTGTAAATAATGTATAAATGGAAAATAATGTAAAGACATGTTACTCTGTTATCATCATGAGGAACTGTGTAATTGTTTTTAGTTTACTTTCCCTCATTTTATTAAGATGGATTGTTGGTGATTGGATGGATGTTGGCCCGATTGGGTAGCTTTACTTGAACAGAGGAAAATTAATGATTATTAATGAAAATTTTGCTTTTGCTTTTGAAATTTAATACATTTTAAGACTTTTTAAGACCCCGCAGACACCGTGTTACTCTCACTTTGTATCAATTTGAGTTGAAGTATTTTTATTAAAGTATTTCAATTAACCTAAATTATTTACACTAAAGAGACTAAAACAACTGAGCAGTAAAAAAAAAATCTCTATAACAAGAAATTAAATTCTTAAGGAATAGAACAAAAAGATCCATGTGCCTTAATATTTTCATGGCTTAGTTCTTCCTTCAAAAGTCAAAAGGGTAATGAAAACTGTATCTGTCAAACCATTTAACAGGGTTACAAAGTGTACATATCCTTAAATAATATTGTCTAATAAAAGGTAGCTGGCGACGCAGTGGCGCAGTAGATAGTGCTGTCGCCTCACAGCAAGAAGGTCGCTTGTTCCAGCCTCGGCTGGGTCAGTTGGCGTTTCTGTGTGGAGTTTGCATGTTCTCCCCGTGTTCGCATGGGTTTCCTTTGGGTGCTACGGTTTCCCCCACAGCCCAAAGACATGTGGTACAGGTGAATTGGGTAGACTAAATTGTCCACAGTGTATTAGTGTGTATGGTTGTTTCCCAGAGATGGGTTGCAGCTGGAAGGGCATCCGCTGCATAAAACATGTGCTGGATAAGTTGGCGGTTCATTCCGCTGTGGCGACCCCGGATTAATTAAGGGACTAAGCTGAAAAGAAAATGAATGAATGAATGAAAAGGTAGCTGGCCAGAAATACTAACAGAATGTACGTGGTAGTCAAGAAATCTCGGACACAATGTTGGTTTGAACTGGTTGGTGAAGTTTTCCTCTCCAAGCCCCAGTTTTCCATGCCGACCATCACCAAAAGTGTACAAAAGGCCATTGTCTGAAACCAGCACATCAGATTATATATTTATATACAAACATTATATATATGGTATATATTTTAGAGAAATTTTATCATGACAAATGTGAGGTGGTTTTCTGTGCATGTTATACCAGTAACCAGCGCAGTATGGTTCTCTCCACATGCAGCATGTTTAACTCTGCCCCTCCTGAAATGCTCAACCACTCTGGGCAATCGAGACTCAAATATGAAGGTGCCATGACCAAGTTGTCCGAACTGACCCAGGCCAAATGAATACACCTCGTTCTCTGCAATAACAGACATGCAAAACTTTTAGTCGTTACAAAGAAGAATAAACAAGACAATAAAGCAAGATGCTCTCCTACCTGTAAGGGCCACCGTGTGCCCTCCTCCACAGGCCACCTGGACCACCCTATCAGGGATGTCAGTCACCTGTTGAGGCACTTTATGACTTGCCAGCTTGTCTGTCGATAAGCCCAACTTCCCACTGTCCTTTTCACCAAAAGTGTACAAGGCCCCGTCCACTGCAACACATGAAACAAGCATCACCTAGCAACAAGTCAGCCTTCACTGAAGGTCAAATGATGAACATTTAATAAATTCGACGCCACCATACTGTGCTCTGTGGATCATGGAGAGGAAGCGGGAAGGTCATCATGAATAGTCAATAAGTGGAGATTTAAAATTTGATGGAGATTCTCTAGTGAAAAATAATTCTTAAAGCAGTCTGATACATTTATTAAATATAGTACATTTGGGTTTTATTAATACAAAAATGTAAGATTATGCCAGTAAAATGTTTTAGAATTATTATTAATTTAACATAGTTTATTATAAATTATAACAAAAATGTCTGTATATTAGATCACAGCAACTGTGAGAGGATATATTAGAGTATAAAAATGTTAAATAACATTTAAATTACAATAAAAATATCTGGTTAGCTTTTGTGATCTTGATTTTTATTCATTCATTTTTTTTTCAGCTTAGTCCCTTTATTAATCAGGGATCACCACAGCAGAATGAACCGTCAACTTATCCAGCATATGCTTTACACAGTGGATGCCCTTCTAGCTACAACTTATCACTGGGAAACACCCATACACTCTCATTCACGCACATACACTACGGACAATTTACTTTACCTAATTCATCTATAGCGCTTGGCTTTGGACTTGTGTTCTAGCTATGAGGCGACAGTGCTACCCACTGCACCACCGCACTGCCCGATTTTTGTGATTATTATTTATTTATTTTAAAAAGTCATACAAATAAAAAAATATTAAATATATTTATAGTAGTCAATATTTGAAGTGGATTTGAAGTTCATATAAATTTCAAAAGAACAGAAATTTTATCTTTTCGGAGCATTATAAACATCCTTACTGTCACTTTTGATCACTTTTAAGGCTTGCTTGAATAATAAAATTATTAAATTCTTTATCTCACACTGTCCTCAAACTTTATTTGAAAATAGTATAGCAACTATTTAATCTTATTAATATAATAACATATGCTAGGATAAATACAACATGTTGATTTTAAAGAGATAAGTTCACCCAAAAATGAAAATTTACTCACTGTTTACTCACTCTCAAGTAGTTTCAAGCCTTTATGAGTTTCTTTATTCTGTTGAACACAAAGACAGATATTTGAAAGAAAGCTAAAAAACCTGTAACCATTGACTTTGATAGTAGGAAAAACAATTACTATGGAAGTCAATGGTTACAGGTTATCATTTCTTTAAAATAACTTCTTTCGTGTATAAGAGAAGGAAACTTATACAGGTCTGAAACAAGTCAAGGGTGAGTAAATGATGACAGAATTTTTATTGGTAACACTTAGAATAATGGTCCAATAGTTCATGTATTTACTAACATTAACTAAGTATGAATAATCTTGTAAAGGGTTTATTAATCATAGTTCAACATTAACTAATGATTAACTAATGCATTATTAAAATCCAAAGTTGTGCTTGTTACATTAGTTAATGCACAGTAACTTAACATGAACTAACATTATTCAACTTAACTAATGTTAAAAAAGGTGAATAAATACCATAATAAATGTATTGCTAATTGTTTGTTGAAATACATTCACTAATTGACCATTATTTTAAAGTGGTACTTTTTCATTTTTGAGCAATTGATCCTTTAAGTATAGCATTTAACATGCATTTACCCTTGAAAGGTTACTTTTTAATTTTGTTTCTGGCCATAGTGTCAATGCTGTACATACCGGTAACAAAGGCAGAATGATAATATCCACAGGACACCCAGAAGACTCGTTTCCCCACAGAAACCTCCCGAGGAATCAGTGCATTACTTTCTTTTCCCAATCCAATCTGGCCCTCAGAGTTATCACCCCACATGTAGAGCCTGCCGTCCTCTAAGATCAGACAGAAATGTTGTTCATTACTGTTATACTATGTTACTTATGTCATATGTGAGCAAAAACACTGTTGCTGTTTTGCAGCTGGAACAGAAGTCTTACGTGTCAAGGCAGCAGATGTATTGGAACCAGCAGCAAGCATTTTTATTGGTCCTTGTTTGTTGAAGAATTCGACCAGGTGAAAAGATGTTCTGTCATCACAGTCGCCGAGGCCGAGCTGTCCTTCATTATTCCCTCCACAGGCATACAGGTTACCACGAGCTGCTCAGTCAGGAAAACAAGTCATTTACTTGAGGCCAGAACTATAATGTTGCTGATATAGCACTTTTAAAAATAATATCAATTTGGGATTATTTAAAAAAAATAAAATAAAATAAATGATAAGAAAAATTATTAATGAATTATGTATTAAATCAACCAATCAGTAAATAAATGGTATTCTTTCAAACTATTAATATTAAGTAGTAGGGCCGCACAATATTGGAAAAATTTAGCAGAATATTTTGTTATTCTGCGATAGGGCTGGACAATAATTCGATATTAATATATATCGCGATAGATTTTTTTTCAATAACGGTGATATGATTTTTAAACCCATTTCCGATATTTCTATATAAATTTGCATATATATAAATATATATATTATTATTTATATAAGATCTTATACATGTATCACTTGTCACTGAATGACGTTCAGTGCTCAGCCGTCAGAAAGAGCGTGATCTGATGTCACTTGCGTGATGACGAACAACACAGACACACTGCCAGCGCTCAGCACAGCAGTTGGTTAAGCTGCGCCGAAGAAAGTTTTAGCTACAAAATGAGTGCTCTGAATACAGATGCGAATGAACAAGCTTCCACAAGTAAGAATGCAGACGAAATAGTTGATAAGAAAGGAAAGACTAATGCAGTGGTGTGGAAGTGGTTCGGCTTTTTAAGTTTCAATAAACTTAGTTTCGGCAAAGAGTGCCAGAGAGTGTAGCTGACTAGCGGCGGCAACACATCAAATCTGTTTCACCATTTGAAGCAGTTCCACCCGATAAAACATACTGAGAGTCAGAAGATGAGCCAACATAAAAGTTTAAGCCAACCTGTGGCCTCACCATCACCACCATCCACCTACCCGACACCGAAACCAGCGGTGTCAGAAGAGAAGGCAATGAAGCAAACACAGATGGCTATGAGGCTCCGTGTAGGATTTAAATCTAACTTCGCTTATCAACACGTGCATATACACCTATGAATCGCTCGCATATACACCTATACTATTGAATGTTCAAAACATGTATGAAATTTGCACATATACATATAAACTTGATGCATGCATACACCCACATATGCATATAAACTCGCCGATCCTTGCATATACTCCCACATTAACACATGCACAAACAAACTCGATCCTTGCATAAACACCAAAATTAACACTCACATACACAAACTCGCTGCATGCTGGCACATAGCACTCGCGCACTTACAAAATAAAACTCACAAACATATTTATCAGGAATCAGGTAATTGCAAAGCTGATGAAGTAGAAAGAATGTGATCAATAGAGCTATTAAATCTGTTAAATAATGAAAACGTGTTATATAAAATATTAGTCTATATAAATAGATTATATAAAATATATAAGAGATATTTATGTTAAACCTTTTAATTTAATTAGGTAATTACATACACAAATATAAATAGACAGATAAAACCCTTAAAGGACGTTCAAGATGAAAAGCAACCAGAACTATGAATATACTCAAACAACTCTTCTATTGCAAATATTAATGTAGCCTTTACTCTTTATGATTTATTATCATTATTATTATTATTATTATTCTTTTTCTATGTTTTTTTACGATGTGGATGTCATAATTGTAAGATTTTGGTATTATTTTGATTGTTAAATATTCAGCATATACAAAAAAAAAAACACTGATAAAAGTTTATGTTCATCACGTTGGTCAAGCTAACCCCCACAAACTGTCTATATATTATAAGCTGAGTCTGAGAGTTTTATTTATTTGATAGTTTATTTCACATTTCTTGTTTGTATAGGCTAAATACAAATAAAAAGTGAACAAATTTTTTTGTACTGTTTTTATTTTAAAAAAAAGTTATGAGTCTGGAGGTATTATCGACTTTGCAAATTCACTTTGCAGACATTTGTAGGTACAGACATCCATTGTGTGCGTTCTTGGCAGTTTTTCCTTTCTTTTTAATATTGTCCATATCGATATCGGAATTATATTGTATCGACCGAAATAAAAAAATATATTGTGATATAAATTTTTGCCATATCGTCCAGCCCTATTCTGCGATATATATTGCGATATGAATACAATTTCAATAGATGGCTTGAATTTATCGATTTAGAAAAAATATATAATTTTAGATTGATTGGGATGATTCTGTAGGGGAGAGCATCTGCATTAACTCTTAAAAATTAATACATTAATACAATAAATATATATGAATAACGATAAGCAATGTTTTCTAAGCAACAAATGAGCTTATCAGAATGATTTTTTTGAAGGATCATGTGACACTAAAGACTTGAGTAATGATGCTGAAAAATCTGCTTTGCATAACAGGAATAGGTTTCATTTTTTTATTAATCAAAACAGAAAACAGTTGTTTTTACTGTAGTTTTGATCATACAGTATAAATAGTCAGAATTTTTAAATGTCAAAATATCTTTCTGACCGCAAACTAATTACCATTTCGATTTAAAAACAATGTGAATTTTTTTCAATGGTAAACATTCTCATACTACAGTTTAATGTGCTGTTAAAATTATAAAATTCCAGAAAGTTCCCCTGTGTTGCCCTTTGGCTCTTTCAAAACATTGCTCTGTTAGTTTCAGTGGTTTGCTGTGGCATGTCAACTTCTGGCTAAACAAGTAAATAAACAAGAATTATGTACATTCACAAAAAGCAGGTAAGATTTAGTAAAAAAAAATCAATTCTTTTATATCTTTATAAACTTACATGTAAAAACAAGTGTGTGAGTTCTTCCACAGGCAGTGAGCTTCACCCTCTCTGACTTCAGAGCTTTAAGAAAACAAATATGATTATTGAACGTCAGAAACATTATTAATACAGTTTATTCTAGCTATTCAAATTATACAGCCACCAAATATATACCTATTTAACACAGATATCCACTCAGCAAATCAAATGAAAGTATCTCAATGCATTTAGGCATGTACATATTGTCAAGATGATTTCCTTAAGTTCAAAACAAGCATTAGAATGAGTAATAAAGATGATATAAGTGACTTTGAACATGGAAAGTTTTCTGGTGCTGAGATGAGAATTTCATAAACTGCTGATGGACTGGGATTCATACACACAAGAGGTTTACAGAGAATGATCTGAGAAAGTTTAAATATCTGTTGGGCATCAGGAATGTGTGAAAATGCGTTGTTGAGGCCAATGGTGAGAGAAAAACAACCAGACTTGTTCAAGCTGATTAAAAGACAACAGTGGCTAAAATACCCACTTGATTAAACCAAAGTTTTCAGAATAGCATCACTGAATTCTTAACACGTCAAACCTTGAAGCAGATGAGCTACAGCAGCAAAAGGGCACTTCAGTGATCAGCTAAGAATTTACACTTGTTCATTTTCTAAGCTAAGCTACCATGTCAATATGCACTAAAATCTCTGAGGAATATGTTCCCTAATAGTGATAGGAGACCAACCAGACACATTATAACTGATTAAAAGGCAACATTAGCTAAAATAACCACTTGATTAAACCAAAATCTTCAGAACAGCATCTCTAAATTCTTAACACATCAAACCTTGAAGCAGATGAGCTACAGCAGCAGAAGAGCACTTCAGTGATCAGCTAAGAATTTACACTTGCTCATTTTCCAAGCTAAGCTACCATGTCAATATGAACTAAAATCTCTGAGGAATATGTTCCCTAATGGTGAAAGGAGTCCAACCAGAC
This sequence comes from Danio kyathit, assembly GCA_903798195.1. NCBI lineage: Eukaryota > Metazoa > Chordata > Actinopteri > Cypriniformes > Danionidae > Danio > Danio kyathit. The sequence continues at coordinate 33,985,093 of LR812529.1, read as the reverse complement.
TCACTCTAACTGATTAAAAGGCAACGGTAGCTAAAATAACCACTTGATTAAACCAAAGTCTTCAGAACAGCACCTCTGAATTCTTAACAGATCAAACCTTGAAGCAGATAAGCTACAGCAGCAAAAGAGCAATTCTGTGACACTTATATGAGCTAGGAATTTACACCTGTTCATTTTCCATGCTATCATGTCAATATGGACTCAAATCTCTGAGGAAAATGTTCCCTAATAAATATATAACACTAAATAGTAAAGCTGTTCTGAAGGCTAATCTAGCTAGATAAACCAAGTAAGTGTAAATGTTCAGTGTTAATATATAATAGTTCAAATATATATATATATATATTCTTTTTTTATTTTTATACTTATTTTTATTTGTTTTTATAATTAACAATCTCATTTGTAAAAATGCTAAAATATTGTATTCTAAAGGCACACACACTACTTCCCCTGCTCTAACCAGATTAATGCAGATTATGGACCACTCCAGACCGGGATTAACAACAACCTTAAAAAGACCTCCTTTTTCTCACAGCAGTGTCAACTGTATTAGCTGTCATTTATCAGCTGTGAATGGCAGGGAACACTCAGTGCTCTCACTTTGACAGTCTGTCATGTAGTGTTGTACCTTTCACACAAGTGGGTTTATTCACAGTGGTCTTTGTTCCGAGGCCCAGCTGTCCCCAGTTATTGCTGCCAAACATAAACAGCTTCCCATTCTCTAAAAAAACACAACAGGGATAGCGACAAGATGAACACATGCAATAAATTGATGAGGGTTCGTACACATTTTTACTACTAAAATTCCATGACTTTTCCATGATTTTTCCAAGACTTTCAAGTAAATTTTCATGACCTAATGTTTCATGCAATGTCTACATATGCGTGGTAAAAAGTTTCAATTTATATCTATGTAAAATTTATTTAGATAATTCTTACACTGCACTAATAATGTGAGAGTATGTGATTGGCCAAGGACAGAAAAGAAGTAAATAACCTATATTCAAGTATACAGATATCTGTTTTCCATGACTGTTCCAAAACTTTGTGGGTTTTTCTGTTTTTCCAAAACTTTTCCAGGCCTGGAAAATGCCATGTCAACATCCATGACTTTTCCTGGTTTTCCATGACCGTATGAACCCTGAATGATGCACCAAGACAAAATATTCACCAGTAAAACCATAAACCACACCTGTGACCAGTGCTGTGTGCTCATCTCCACAGGAAATCCGCAAAGGTACGTCATTTTTTAACCAGAATTTACTAGGGGCGTTATCTGCAAATTTACTCTTTCCAAAAGTGAAGACAGCTCCGGACTCTAAAACAAAAACAGAAATACAGAGCAACAGAAAATGTCATTCAGTTTTGATGTTGTCAAAAATAAGCTATATGACAGTATGCTATGTTGTAAATAAATAATAATTAGTATAATGTTAAGCTGACGTTACCGTACATATACACAATCAGATAACGTTAGCTAAAATTAATTGTTTACTTTACAGAAATGTAATACAGTAAACCAGAGGCGTGACCACATGGCGTGGTTGCCTTGACGACAGGTAGCCACAAGCGTCAATGAAAAAAGCGGGACAGAGTGTTCGGCGAATAAAATACAACACACAAGCTGCAATTTAAACGTATAAATCATAAGAATTATAATATTTTTATGATACGAACGCAGTTAATAAATGTTTACATCCTAACATATGCTCCTCGGTGTGTAGCACCGTTATAGCTTGACGGCTAATTATAAACAGCTAAAGAGACACTCGAAGCAACCAACAACAACACAACTGTTTACATCAATCATTAACGAAGCACATGCTAATTTACCAGGGATTTCATCTTCTGTTTCTCCAGCCATCTCCGCAGACTAATCTGCTTATTTACGCTGGGCTCTTGGAAGTGTGACCAAGAAGTTTCGTGTACGTTAGAAACCTTCCGCTCTAGATTTTCTTCCGCGTTGAAGTGTCACGTGTTACTGATCCGCTCATCCAATTGGCTACATTTTCTTGTTACTAGTGAATCATTTAATCTTGCCCCACATTTATTAATTGTTATTTAATTAATTGTTACATTGTTAACGTTAGTAAAATTATCTGTAAAAAGGGCTAAAAGTGGCTAAAATTAGTAAAATATGCAGAATAAATTTCCACTTTTGTTAACAAATGAAATCATTTTAAAGTCATTTTTATCCTACATATTCATTTTTGTTGTATATATTATATTCATTCATTTATTCATTTTCTTTCCGGCTTAGTCCGTTTATTAATCCGGGGTCGCCACAGCGGAATGAACCGCCAATTTATCCAGCACGTTTTTATGCAGTGGATGCCCTTCCGGATGCAACCCATCTCTGGGAAACATCCACACACATTCACACTCATACACTACGGACAATTTAGCCTACCCAATTCACCTGTACCGCATGTCTTTTGGACTGTGGGGGAAACCAGAGCACCCGGAGGAAACCCACACGAACGCAGGGAGAGTATCCAAACTCCACACAGAAATGCCAACTGACCCAGCCGAGGCTCGAACCAGCGACCTTCTTGCTGTGAGGCGACAGCACTACCTACTGCGCCATTGCGTCGCCTGTATATATTATATAAAGAGACAAAATTAGAAACAACCCTGATCACAAAACACACATTTTTTAATCAATTTTAATTTTTTTTTTAATTATTTGACAGCATGAAAGTATTTTTATTTGACGTTTAAAATAAATAATAAATAAATCAGACCTTTGTATAATAAAACTAATATTAGCATTTAAATCAAACACATATCTAGTAAATATGTTTTATTTTTTAAATTAAATATGAGTTATAATATAATATAATATAATATAATATAATATAATATAATATAATATAATATAATATAATATAATATAATATAATAACAGTAGCGCAGTAGGTAGTGCTGTCGCCTCACAGCAAGAAGGTCGCTGGTTTGAGCCTCGGCTGGGTCAGTTGGCGTTTCTGTGTGGAGTTTGCATGTTCTCCCTGCATTCGCGTGGGTTTCCCCCAGGTGCTCCAGTTTCCCCCTACAGTCCAAAGACATGCAGTACAGGTGAATTGGGTAAGCTAAATTGTCCATAGTCTATGAGTGTGAATGAGTGTGTGTGGAGGTTTCCCAGAGATGGGTTGCGGCTGGAAGGTCATCTGCTGTGTAAAACATGTGCTGGATAAGTTGGCGGTTCATTCCGCTGTGGTGACCCCGGATTAATAAAGGGACTAAGCCGAAAAGAAAATGAATGAATGAATAATCTCTTTGAATACATCTGCAGGGGTGGATTTAGTGATTTTGGGGCCCTAAGCAATTCCAGCCAAAGGGCCCAAAAGATCTAAAATGCACCTTTTGTACTTAATTTTTTTTTTAAATTATTATTATTTTGCTGTTTATATATATATATCATTCTATCTCGTTTTCTACATTTGATCTTTATGCAAATAATAACATGTAACGCACCTTTTTTCAAGTTGAGCTCACAACTAAACATAATAAATGAACTATTTTATTTTAAAAACTAAATCTAAAAACTGCTAGACTGGTCCATGATTGAAGGTGGGGGACACATTTATGCAGATGTAATAATTACGTTTAAATAAAAATTTTTAGACCCTCACCATACAAAATATGATAGAAAACAATGTTATATATAATTTTTTAATACTACATTTTATACTAGGTATTTCTTTGGGGGCCCTCAGATTTCCTGGGGCCCTAAGTGGCCCCCTTGCTTATTGGTTAAATCCACCTCTTTACATCTGTATAATATTTCAGGAATCTATAGGTTTATTTATTCTTAATAAGATGAAGTGAGGGGCGTCACGGTGGTGCAGTGGGTAGCACAATCGCCTCACAGCAAGAAGGTCACTGATTCGAGCCCCGGCTGGGTCAGTTGGCATTTCTGTGTGGAGTTTGCATGTTCTCCCGGTGTTGGTGTGGGTTTCCTCTGGGTGCTCCGGTTTCCCCCACAAGTCCAAAGACATGCGGTATATTCATTCATTCATTTTCTTGTCGGCTTTGTCCCTTGCGGGGTCGCCACAGCGGAATGAACCGCCAACTTATCCAGCACGATTTTACGCAGCGGATGCCCTTCCAGCCGCAACCCATCTCTGGGAACTTCCACACACACATTCACACTCATACACTATGGACAATTTTAGCTTACCCAATTCACCTGTTCTGCATGTCTTTGGACTGTGGGGGAAACCGGAGCACCCGGAGGAAACCCACGCAAACCCAGGGAGAACATGCAAACTCCACACAGAAACGCCAACTGACCCAGCCCAGCCGAGGTTCGAACCTGCGACCCAGCGACGTTCTTGCTGTGAGGCAACAGCACTACCTACTGCGCCACTGGGTTGCCTACATGCGGTATAGGTGAATTGAATAAACTAAATTGGCCTTAGTGTATGTGTGTGAATGCAAGAATGTATGGGTGTTTCCAGGAGTTAGGTTGTGGCTAGAAGGGTATCCGCTGCATAAAACATATGGTGGTTCATTCCGCTGTGGCGACCCCTGATTAAGGGACTAAGCCAAAAAGAAAATGAATGAATGAATGAATGAAGCAAGATGATGTGATTTTAGGAGTGAGTTAAATTCTATTCTAGATTGAGCAAAGGATGGGTTATTATTTGCAAATTTCTGTTTGTGGATGAAAAGTTTGCTATATAAAATATAAACAAATTATAATGTGTTCCAGGGGTTTATCTTTTGGGTTATTATAATAAAAAATAATGTCTTTTAAAGGCAGAATCAAATATAAGAGACCCTAGCAGTGACCAAAATTGCTTGGAAATTGGACAATCAAAAAAACATATGTACTAATGTCTAGTGGAGCAGCTACACAGCGAAGAATCTCCACGTAAACGCCTCTTCCGGTTGAGGCTGTAAACAGTGATCTCATCGCTAATCTCTCTCCGTCTGTCTGCGTCTGCCATCGGCTGCATCTGCCAGCATGTGCAGCACTCCGTCTCCACAGAAATGACCGTCAAAACTTATGTCGTTTTCTCGTTACATTACGACCCGCCCGTTCTTTTGACACAATGCCGAGTAGCTGGGGGATCTTTGAGTTAGCCTGCAGGATGCTAGCATGCTAATTGGCCAGTAAAGGGGGCAAACAAGCAGCAGGCTGGTGCGAGCGCCGTTAAAGCTGCTTTAAGGTGTTTTCACCTGGTTTTCTGCTTGGAGAATAATGGAAGGAGTGCTTTATAAATGGACAAACTATATGACAGGTAAGAGTGACATGTAGAACACTTGAGCTGCTGTCAGACACGACTCTGCAAGTGTTCATTCTGTCTTTTCTTTATGACAGTTTTGCTGATATATGCAGGTTTGCTCTTTTGTGGGATTTGCATTGCTTCTTTTTAAACGTGCTGTGTGACTTCGAGGTGTTTTTGAATGTTGTCGAAATAAAAATAACTACAAAATGTCGTGTCAAACTGGTCCTGTCATGTGATGTTATGACACTTTATTATATGGAGTTACAAGACAAGTTGTAGTTACTGAGGCCATACCATCTGGAGTTATTCCAAGATTGTAAAGAGGTAAAATTACCAAGAGGTAAAGTTGGTTAAATATTCGCGCATTTGGACTTTCTCCATAATAAGATATTTTCATAAAAGTATTATTTGAACATTCTAAATAGGTAAATCACATTAGCAGCCAAAGACTATCAAAGTACAACATTGTTCACAGTCAATTAAATTGTGCTAATGTTGTTTTAAAGTCATAATTACATGTGATTTCAGACCAAATATTCAAAGTAGCTTAGTAAATAAAATAGGGATTGTCAAAAAACGAGTGAATGTGCGAATATAAAAAGCAACTTTACCTCAATTATTCCAAGGCATCCCCTATCCTTCTGTTTTTTTTCCTTTTTAGACACTTCTACTACAATGGTAGGAAAATGTTGTTTCTTGCCAACCTCTTCAAACAAATCAATACTCTTTATTTCTTAACGGAATTGTATCACTTCCAAATGTAGTGGAACTCTTGTTTATGATATAGTTTGGAAGAAAATATGGCACATCCCAAATAGCTACTTAATTACAAATAATATAACAGAAGTTTCTTTTAGAATCATCCATCGTACATATCCCGTTAATACTCTTTTAGTAAAATGCAAAAAAGATATCGATAAAAATTGTTCCTTTTGTAAGAGACAGTCTCTAGATCACTTATTTTGGCAATGCAGTTATTCTAATTTGGTTTGGAAAGATTTTTCTCTTTTTGTATTTATGTTCATAAAGACTAAAAGATAACATATTTCCTTATTCTACTTATCTTATTAACAAAATTCTATTTACATAAATGTAAATTTACAAACCAAAAACCTTTTTTTATATTTTGCTAACTGAAATGCAGTATTACTTTTGTAACTATTTCTAACTTTTACAAAAAAGGCTTTAAAACAATTGAAATTTGTAAATGATATAATCTTTTTCTTTAATGTGTGATGTCTTTAATGCGTTTTTTCAGTTTATTTATAAAGTACTGTGATTGTATATTTTCACTTTTCGCATAATGAAAAAAAAAGTTTAAAAAAAGTTGTAATTACTGAGGTAAAGTTGGTTTTATATTCGCACTTCCCCCTTATAATATTATAATATAATTTCAGAAAAGTATTATTTGAACATTCTAAATAGGAAAATCATATTAGCAGCCAATGACTGAACAACATTGTTCACAGTCAGTTAAATAGAGCTAATGTTGTTTTGAAGTCATACTTACATATTGAGGTATAGTTGGTTTTATATTCACACATTCAGACTTTCTCCTAAATAATATAATTTCAGAAAAGTATTCTTTGCAAATTCTAAATACTGAAATTATATTAGCAGCCATCGACTATCAAAGTACAACATTGTTCACAATCAAACAAATAGTGTTAATGTTGTTTTGAAGTCATACTTACATGTGATTTCAAGCCGAATGTTCAAAGTACCATGGTAAACAATATAGGGAACATTTAACAAGTAGTCACTGAACGAATCAATCAATCAATTTGACCTCAATTAATTGCATGCAGTTTAAGACCAAATATTCATAGTAGTGTGGTAAACAATATGGGACTGTTAAAATTAACAAATGAGCAAATCTAAAACAACATTACCTCAGTAGTGTATGAGTGTGTATAGATGTTTCCCAGTGATGGGTTGCAGCTGAAAGGGCATGCGCTGTGTAAAACATGTTCTAGATGTATGAAGTTGGCAGTTCATTCCGCTGTGGCGACCCCTGATTAATAAACGGACTAAGCCGGAAAAAAAAAAATCAATGAATGAATTCCCTCATTTTCATTTTCCTTCAGCTTAGTCCTTTTATTCATCAAGATTCGCCACAGCGGAATGAACCGCCAATTTATCCAGCATATGTTTTACACAGCGCATGCTCTTCCAGCTGCAACCCAGTACTGGGAAATATAATATATCAGTTATACTAAATAAATAGGAATTGTCTTATTATTTACGTATTTTTGTTCTTTCTTTTTTGATTACATCTGTTGTTTTCATTTATAAGTTGTTCTGGGAAAAAAAGAAGTATGTGCCAAGTGATTAAACGTAAATGTTTTGTGGTGTGTTTCTTACAGGATGGCAGCCAAGGTGGTTTGTGCTTGACAATGGCATTATTTCCTATTATGATTCACAAGATGACGTGTGCAAAGGAAGCAAAGGCAGTATTAAAATGTCAGTGTGTGAAATCAAAGGTGAGGTTATTAGTTTCCTTCTGTCCTTACAAGAAAGGAAAACTGGTTATTTTTATGTCATTTTGGACTTCCTTGTGTTTCTCCAGTTCACCCAACTGACAACACGCGTCTGGAGCTCATCATACCAGGAGAGCAGCATTTTTATGTGAAGGCTGTAAATGCGGCCGAGAGGCAGAAGTGGCTGGTGGCTCTGGGAAGCTCCAAAGCCGGACTCATTGACACTCGAACCAAAAAAGAAAGGGGTGGGTCTTCTTCTCTTATTATGTACTCATATTTATATATCTGTGAGCGGTTATTAAAATGCCTTCTCTGCTTAGCTAAAGACTCAAGCAAGGACAAATATACTTAAAATGTCTGTACAGATGTTATTGAACTGATTTTTGTAACTCAGATGTTTTTTTATATATATTTAAAATATTGATCAAATAATAAAAATTGTTCAATAGCTTAATTCAATAATACCATCAATAATAAATACAATTTAATTTCTAATATGCGCATGGATATTCATGAACTCATTATTTATATGTATAATTTATTTTATAAAATAATTTGTTCATTATAATTTAGAATGTTTATTTACTTATTTACCCTCATAATAGATATAATATGCCAATTATATTCTTTTAAAAACATTTTTAGATCTTACAGACACACAAACACACACACACACACACAGGTATTTATCTTAATAATAGACAGAATCCAATTATATTCTATTTGGAATGTTTTTTGATCTTACACACACACAAAAACACATTGTAATTATGTATTTAATCATAAACATGTATAATAAAGGTTAAAATAACAACGAAAATATTTAAAATTGCTGTTTTCTTGTAATATAATTAGATTAATTATTATTTGATTTGGTAGTAACAAAAATACAATTTCTTTTAATTTATTCTTAATTAAAATAATAACAAAATACCTAATATATGAAAAAACCACCACTGAAATTTAGCAAAAAATTTATATTAACCCATGAAATATAAAAAAAAATACTAAAAATATAAAAAATTTATTTATTTATTTATTATTATGACTGAATGCATCACTGAAATTAAGATAAAAATGTATGTAAACCCATGTAATAGTTTATGTTAACCTATTTAATCATATACATTTCTTTATAATTATATATATTATATTACATCATATCACATATCATATACTATATTATATTATATTATATTATATTATATTATATTATATTATATTATATTATATTATATTATATTATATTATATTATATTTATATTAGAATTAGTGCTGGGCCGTTATCGGTGTTAACGTGCTGCGTTAACGTGAGACTCTTATGGCAAGATAAAAAAATATCGCCGCTATTCTATTCTCAAAGTTGGGTTGGGAGCTGGGTCTATTTTACGCAAGCTATAATGACTTTCACCTTGATATATTAGCGCGGATGTATACCAGACTGGTGAGCCGTCTGACAAAAGAGTGCCCTTCTAAATCAAATCAGCAGGATGCCTGACTCTAACTGCAGTTCTGCAGTTTCACTTTAACTCGGGAACATTTAATCCATGCCAACATGACAAACTGGGGTATTAGACGCAAATAAGGAGGAAGGACTGGTGAGAGTGTTATGGAATTTAATAATGCACGCCAAATGGAAAGAAAAATACTTTTGCATTTCGCGATGTGTGTGTTTGTGTATGTGTGTGTGCAGTCCTTTACTGACAGCCGTGTGTGGATCTTGTCGGAAAATTTGGTGAAAGGTCCTAAAGACCGCAGTGTTTACTTCAATAATGCCACTAATATCTGCATACTCCATGTCTTAATTCCATTTCTGTTTAGTTCAGTTATGACTCTAGTCGGATTAAAGGTAATCAAAAATCGCTGTTTGGAGCTTATGTAAACAGTTAGTAAACACAAGTACATCTTATTGAACATCATTTATTTTCATCACCAATTATCATAGTAAAACAGTTTCTCAAGCAGTTTGTGATGCATTTTGGAAACAGGAGATGAGCCCCTGGTCTAATTCATCACCTGGCTTGAGAAACCCGTTCTCAAGGACTTATTATTTGGGTAGCACACATATTCTGAAATCCTTCGGCAGAATTCAAATGAGCCAATTTAATCTAGATTAATCTAGATTAATTCCAAGATTAATCTAGATTAAAAAAAATTGTCTATGCCCACCTATAGTTAGAATATAATTATGTATTACTAATGATATCTTTTTAGAATATAGTGATATATTTTAATACAATGTTTCATATTATATATATACGTCCAGTACAGTAGGCTGTCCTTTAGTGAATTCATGTTTCTCAGTTGCATGCCAGTAGTATTGCGTGCCAAGCAATATGAAGGCCTATTAACAGTTGCATTTCCTCTTTTAATGGCTTTTTGCAGAGTTAACTGAAACCACAGAATCACTGAAAACCAAGATGTCGGAGCTGCGTCTGTATTGTGACTTACTAATGCAGCAAGTGCACACTATTCAGGAGTCAGTCGAACAGCACGAAGAGCCGGCGGTGGCCAACACTGAGGTCAGACCACGCTCCTCATTGCACGCAATACACACCTGTGTCAATGTCATGTCAAAAGGGTAGCATTTTACAAAATTAGATGTAAATTTCCACAATCAATCACCTTTTAAATGAATGATCAGTTAATGGATTCATTGTTTAATCAAATAATGGAAGATGTGTTTACTTCAGTGGCACATTATCGCTGCCATGAAAGATGTTTTTATTGGATTGTCCCACTTTTAATGAATACAGAATTATACATTTTTTAATATGACATAAACTATCATATATTAACATAAAAATATTAATAATTTTTATTTATATATTTGTTTGTGGTTTATTGTATTTATTTTTAGTGGAGTTAAAATGGTTGCCACTAAATTAAAATCATTGCTATGAAAATAGTCATTTATGTTGCTGACAGTATTAAATAAAAATATATGATACGATGACAAGATGTGCATATCACACGCAAGAATTTTCATGCAAAGGAAACCATTTCTACTGTAAATAAAAGGCTTATTATTATATTATAATTATAAGAGAATTATAAAAGGATGAGTATTTTTTTATAAACTCTGCTGTACATGTTTTGAATGTAAGCTGCATGCACCTCAAATCTGTGACATACATATTTAATTATTTGTCAGTAAGGTGTATCAATTTAAAGAGTTTTAGGCAATGAATTATTGTTGATTAATCATTGGGACCCTTAATAGAGTTGTATTTGTATTTGTATTTTTACCCAGACGAGGAACGAGGCGTCCTCATTACTGAGTGCCACCTGTGAAACCTTCATCAAAACACTGGAAGAATGTATGAAGATCGCCAACTCTCAGTTCAAGACTGACATGTTGCAGTCCAGTCCGTCTGATTCCATAATGTCTCCTGTGTCCCCGTCTCCTGTCCAGATGTCGCGGGTAAAGACACTAGCAGTGTACCATTAAAAAATATTAATAACAAATAAATAAAAATATACAGTTAAATTCAGAATTATTAGTTCTCCTGAATTATTAGCCCCCCTGTATATTTTTTTCCCAATTTTAGTTTATTGAAATAAAGATTTTTTCAACACATTTCTAAACATAACAGTTTTAATAACTCGTTTCTAGTGACTGGTTTCTGTTATCTTTGCCATGATGACAGCAAATAATATTTTACTAGATATTTTTTAAGACACTAGTATTCAGCTTAAAGTGACATTTAAAGGCTTAATTATTTTAATTAGGCAAGTTAGGGTAATTAGGGAAATTATTGTATAATGATGGTTTGTTCTGCAGACAACCAAAAAAATATATAGCTTAAGGGGGCTAATAATTTTGACCTTAAAATGGTTTTAAAAATATTTTAAAAAAATTATTCTAGCCAAAAAAACAAAACAAATAAGACTTTCTCTAGAAGAAAAAATATTATCGGAAATACTGTGAAAAATGTCTTGCTCTGTTAAACATCATTTGAGAAATATTTAAAAAAGGGGCTAATCATTCTGACAACAGTGTGTGTATATGTATATCTTTATATAAAAAGATTTTTTCAATACATTTCTAAACATAATAGTTTTAATAACTCATTTCTAATAACTATATTATTTTATCTTTGCCATGATGACAGTAAATAATATTTTACTAGATATTTTTCAAGACACTTCTATACAGCTTAAAGTGACATTTAAGGGTTAACTAGGTTAATTAGGTTAACTAGGCAGGTTAGGGTAATTAGGCAAGTTATTGTATAATGATGGTTTGTTCTGTAGACTATCAGAAAAAAATATAGCTTAAAGGGGCTAATAATTTTGACCTTAAAATGGTTTTGAAAAAATTATGTGTGTGTGTGTGTGTGTGTGTGAGTGTGTGTGTTTATGTATATACAGTTGCAATCAGAATTATTGAACCCCCTTTGAATTTTTTTTTCTTTTTTAAATATTTCCCAAATGATGTTTAACAGAACAAGGAAATTTTCACAGTATGTCTGATAATATTTTTTCTTCTGGAGAAAGTCTTATTTGTTTTATTTCGGCTAGAATAAAAGCAGTTTTAAATTTTTTAAAACCCATTTTAAGGTCAAAATTTTTAGCCCCTTTAAGCTATATATTTTTCCAATAGTATACAGAACAAACCATCATTATACAATAACTTGCCTAATTACACTAACCTGCCTTGTTAACCTAATTACCCTAGTTAAGCCTTTAAATGTCACTTTAAGCTGTATAGAAGTGTCTTGAAAAATATCTAGTAAAATCTTATTTACTGTCATCATGGCAAAGATAAAATAAATCAGTTATAAGAGATGAGTTATTAAAACTATTATGTTTAGAAATGTGTTGAATTTTTTTTTCTCTCCGTTAAACAGAAATTGGGGAAAAAAATAAACAGGGGGTCTAATAAATCAGGGGGTTGAATAATTCTGATTGCAACTGTATATATATATATATATATATATATATATATATATATATATATATATATATATATATATATATATATATATATATATATATATATATATATATATATATATAATTTTTTTATTATGTACCAATAATTCATGTTGCTTTGTGTTTTTATATAAAATATAAGTGATATTTTTGCTAAATAGTTTGTGCTTTGAAAACTGAAATTGATGAAAGAAATATTCAGTTAAATGAATCAGATTTTATACCAAATATAATATAAATAATATAAACTTGTATAAATTTTCATTTTATTTATTTGTGGCATTATTAAATTAATTGTAATGAAATTTTCTTTTGCACCACAGTAATGTAAATTAAGGGAAAATATTCATTTGTAATTAAAAAAATATATTGTTATTGTTATTAACATATAATTAATAATATAATTTTTCATTTACTGGTAAGATATTATTTTATTATTATTCAAATTCTATAGTACTTATTCATATTTCCAGTTGTATTTTAATTAAATATTTTCACTTTTTTATGGTCGTTTGTAATTTTTTCTTCTTTTTCTTCTAATAAACTTTTACTTATGCTTTTACTTACAAATGAAAGTTTTCTTCAATAATTTGTCAAGAAAAAGTAATAATTTTTTACTAATTTTAAATTTTTTTATATTAAGTTAATATAAAAAAATTATATCTAATTTTAATTCTTTTTAATTTCAGTCAATAACAGCAAAAAATAAATTCAAAAGCAACAACAACAACAGTGGTCTGATGTGAATTTATATATATTTTTTACTCATTTATTTTTTGCTTCATTTTCAGATGAAGCGCTCGATCAGCCATCCCGGCACCTACAATTACGAAAGGTACAGCATGTTTCCACAACACAGACCTCTTGTTTTGAGTCCAGACAGATTATGCTGTTAATTTGTGAGTGGCCATAAATGCAGGTTCTGTTTTCCTTCAAGGTCGAGTTTGCCAAAAGACTGTGTGGCGTTCCAGAAATCCAGTCAGAGGAGGACGAGGACATGCTCCGATACTGAAGCTCACAACGACAGAGGACCTGACGACATAGAGCGTGAGTCACATACACTCACACACACACCTCCACCTACATGCAGTTCAATGAATGAGTCACATAAACACTTGGGTTGTGCCAAACTTTGCTGAATGGTGGATGAATGAATATTGTAGTGTCGTATTAGCTCTGCAGTATGGAAAATTCTGACTAAATCATGGCAAAAAATAAGTAAATAAAATAAAAAAAAAACACTATGCTGAACATGTGACATCTTGATGTTTTCATCGTCATGTCAGCAGCTGCTCTCACAGTCACTTCCACAAGAAGCATTTTGCTGTATACACAAAAATGTAATTGTTTTCATAACAACCTGTCAAAATGAATATTTAGTTTAAAGGGACTGTTTGCTCAAAAATGACATTTTTCATTATTTACTCATTCTTCACCTTTTTCTAAACCTTTTTGAGTTATTTTGAACACAAAAGGAGATATTTTGAAGAATGTTGAAAACAAGTAGTCATTGGCTACTATAGTATTTGTTTTTCCTACTATGGAAGTCAATGGTTATCAATTTCCAACATTTTCCAAAATATCTTCTTTTGTGTGAAGAAAGAAGAGTACAAAGAAGCTCAACAGGTTTCGAAGACGTGAAGGGAGAGTAAATAGTGAGTTAATTCGAACCACCCCATTAACAAAGAGATTTTGGTGGAAATACTAACCCTAAATGAATAATAATAAGTAAGGTGACACGGTGGCTCAGTGGTTGACACTGTCAAGTTACAGCAAGAAGGTTGCTGGTTCGAGTCCCGGCTGGGTCAGTTGACATTTCTGTGTGGGGTTTGCATGTTCCCCCCGTGTTCACGTGAGTTTCACCCACAGTCCAAAGACATGCGCTGTACAGTAGGTGAAATGAATAAACTAAATTGGCTGTAGTGCATGTGTGTGAATGTATGAGTAAAGGGACTAAGCTGAAGGAAAATGAATGAATGAATAATAAGTAATATTAATGATAAATATTATTAATAAGTAATTTAGGGAATAATTACCCAATTGTTCTTGTGTGTTTTAGTTTTAACTGAAATAAATCTGAATTTGAGTAAACAGGTTTAATAGTTTTTTAGTGCTGTCACCTCACAGCAAGAAGGTCGCTGGTTCGAGCCTCGACTGGGTCAGTTGGCGTTTCTGTGTGGAGTTTGCATGTTCTCCCTGCGTTCGCGTGGGTTTCCTCCGGGTGCTCCGGTTTCCCCCAGAGTCCAAAGACATGCGGTACAGGTGAATTGGGTAGGCTTAATTGTCCGTAGTGTATGAGTGTGTATGAATGTTTCCCAGAGATGGGTTGCGGCTAGAAGGGCATCCGCTGCGTAAAAACATGTGCTGGATAAGCTGGCGGTTCATTCCCCTGTGGCGACCCCGGATTAATAAAGGGACTAAGCCGAAAAGAAAATGAATAAAGGAATGAATGAATAAATGAGGTTTTTCAAGTGTCCCTGAATACACACTTTTTTTAATCTGGCCTATTTGAGAAGTGTATGTGTATTTTTGATCTGTTTTTATATTTACAGTGTTCTGACTTGTATCTTTTAAGTATAAAGCACTTCGTGAATTAAGTTTTGAAGGCACTATATAAAAATGAATTATTACTATTATTATTTTAGATAACTGGATATGCCTTTTGATTACTTACATTTATTTAAGTCATTAAAATATCCAGAAATCCATAAAAAGATTTTATGAAGAAAAAAAAAAAAGTAATAAAAAAAGATTTATTTAAATAAAAATAATGTTGAGAAATGAAGTTTGCACTGCGCGCTCGCGTTTTTCTTTAAAACTTTTTTTGGTGCATTAATCAGTAATATTATTCAGAAGGTCATGACTCATGATTCACACTCATTAAATTATTACTTTGTATAGTTTTTATTTCACATTCCTCAGGTGATACAAAACAGATGTTTCGGCCTTCCTCAGTGTGTTTACAATCTCACCTCACCCTTTTATCCCGCAGTCAATCACATTACGTTATTAGTTAGACGGGCACTCAATAATTATAAGCAATCTCATTTTCATTTGAATATACTATAATTAACCACACAAGAAATATTTACCTTCACCTTTAAGAACATTATTTCACAGGAAAATAACATCAATTATCATCATTCACTTATTCATGTCTACGTCAATGCAATGAAATTCTGACAGTCCAAAACATTAAAAAATAAAGGTTCATGTCATTATTTGTATCATTACTTGCTCAAAATCCATGATTCACAATATTATAGCTAAACAACAAACTATTAAAGAAATTCAGAAAGGTCCAATTCTTCATTTATTCCTCCTGGCGTAAGTGATTTTAATTTATGAATGCAGAACGCTTCTCTTTGTAATAATCTTTTATTCAGATTACCTCCTCTGTGTGACTCAAACATTCTTCGATTCCTATACATTCTTTAAATAAAAATAATAAATATAAAAATGGGGTTTCCTCGGGGTGCTCCGGTTTTCCCCACTGTCCAAAGACATGTGCTATATGTGAATTGAATAAACTAAATTGGCTGCAGTGTATGTGTGTGAATGAGTGTTTATGGATGTTTCCCAGTACTGGGTTGCAGCATGCGCTGTGTAAAACATATGCTGGATAAGTCGGTGGTTCATTCCACTCTGGCGACCCCTGATGAGTAAAGGGACTAAGCCAAAGGAAATTGAGTGGATGAATGAAAAAATAGGAAAATGCAAAGGCTTCACTTAGGCCTATTATTTTTTAAGGTCTGGCAGACACATAATCAAGAGTAAAGGGGTATTATTATTAATTTTAAAATGATAAATATGTGTTATTATTTTATTGACTAGATTATAGAGAAAAAATGGACTAAAATGGAGTCTGGCAGTACCATAAAAAGCAATCACCGCACGTCTGTTGTGATTTTTCAGGCTTGATGTTTCACAGAGCAAACATCAACGGCGACTCCACTCCGAGTATCCCAGAAGAGGTTGGAACAAGCACAAAGTTCTTGTCGGAAACTGACACTCCGGAATCTGACCTTTCCCTCTGAACCACGCAGGACGACTTATGAGACGGGGAATAAAAGCGAAACACGTACTGCTATGCAGTCACTGATTGCAGCATTATAGAGACAGATTTTACATAGTATTTCCTGATGATGAGGATGATGAAGAAGAAGAATTCGGTGGCACTTTATAAAAACAGTAGTCGGATTTGAATGTTTATACTCTTCCAGGTATTTTAAGATATTCGTTTGCCTTGATGCTAAGATGTTTTTCCTTTTTTGTGATAAATAATTATTGCCGTATCCCTTCAGTGAAGAGTTTGTACTGGATTTCTAACGTGTCGTGCAGATGCCTTTGTTAAATGGGAACCTTGCTGAGAGGTTTTTGTTACTGTGCCAAGGGGATGTGCTTACATGCTGACATTAACGTCCATGCTTTTTCTTTTTTTTTTTTTTATTCACTCAGCATGCAATGTTGTTCATTAGTTTATGATGCAGAATACATTTATTTATTTTTGTATGTCACTAGAGTTTTCCCCTTCCCCCGAAAATTGTTTTTTTGCCTTAATTAATTCTTCGCATGGAGGAATTTGATCTATTAATTATTGTAATGTTTGGAAAAAAGTTATTAAAAAAAGCTATAGCAGGATTATGTCCAAAGTGGGTTTTGTAAGTATGAATTTTAAAATATATATATTATCCTCTGTAATCAGGAGCTTTTCAAAAAAGAAGAGGGAATTCATTATACAAATGTAGTTTGTGGTTATTTGCTTTTTTATTCACTCGGCATACAGTGTCTGTGCAATCTTTATTTATTCACACCAAAAAAAAAGTTTTTTTTTGCCTTATTTGCATAGAGGAATTTGTGGAAGCCAGTTTCCACCATGAAAAAATAAATAAAAAGGAAATTGCTAATTTTATTTGAACATTTTTATGTCACAATTTAGACTTTTTTCAAGTTTATATGTCACTGACTTTTTGATCATAATTCAGTTTGTATTTTATGTACATAAATATTTACCAGACAGAAGTCTTGTCGTCGATCACAGTTGTAAAAGCAACAAATAATAAATTGACTTTATCATTTGGAAAAGTGGCAGAAGGTAGATTTTTTTTTAGGATTAGCCAGCCCAGTCACCAGATATGAACATTATTGAACATGTCTGGGGTAAGATGAAGGAGGAGGCATTGAAGATGAATCCAAAGAATCTTGATGAAATCTGGAAGTTCTGCAAAAATGCTTTCTTTGCCGTTCCAGATGACTTTATTAAGAAGTTATTTGAGTCATTGCAGAGATGTATGGATGCAGTCCTCCAAACTCATGGGAGTCATGCACAATATTAATTCTTTTTCCACAGCATCATGACTTTATATTCTATACTGTACATTATTTCTGTTAAGTGACAAGACTTTTGTCTAAGCAAAGTCAGACCTTACTGTCCTAATTAAATAATAAAAAATCAAGGCATGAACATATTTTATTTTTGTAATCTAAAGGCCATTGCCTTTCATACAAGCCACTTCTGATACCAAATGATCAACTAGAACTCAAGTTATTATTAGCTGTTCCAAATATACAATGTGTACAACATTAGCTTATTTTACACGTGTGTGTGTGTGTGTGTGTGTATATATATATATATATATATATATATATATATATATATATATATATATATATATTGTGTGTGTGTACAACATTATTATAGCATTATTATATGATTGACTATTCACTTTGAATCCAATGTTGTTAATCAGTTTATTGTGTAGAATATATTACATAACATTGCAAAATAAATTCCCTTTAAGTTAATCAATTCTTTGCAAATAGGAATTCATATGATTGGTATTTAAAAGCAGGTGTGTTTCATAGAATAGAATAGATCTTTATTGTTGTTGTATTGTTGTACAATGAAATTTAAATCTATTCTATTAATAAATCAGACTTAAACATTCTTTCAAAATCCTCTGTAATCACATTTCCCTCAAACACAGAAGCAGCAAGCGAATGAATAACACATATGACACATTTGCATGCAGTCCTTGTTTTTGAGAGAAAAACATTGCATGGTGTTGAATCACATCGAATAATTAGTTCCCATGTTACCTAACAGAGCACAGACGACCACAAACAAACATTTGATCGCTGAACAGCAACCATATGTTTGCCTACCTCTGGTCATCTGTGCCTGCCATCCGATTTCCACACCAAAACAGTTCATAATAAGTGTTTAATTTCTCCAGAGGGAAATGAGTTTTCTCAGTGGGATTGGTTGTTTCTGCCGGCCTTCACCAGCAGGAGACCAGCAGGTGCAAATGAAGCCTGGCGCTGGGATTCAGCATGGAGAGACTTGCCTTTCCCACGTGACAACTCTGCATCCACAAAGCTGAAATTCCCTACTGTTTGCTGAAGAGCTGGAAAAACAGTCATTATACACTACAGACTGTGTCGTGCTGCTGGTTTTAGGTTACAGATGTTGATTTGTGGACCTTAAAATGGTATTTTTAAAATTCAATCTTCTTGAAACTTGTCTTAATTGAGCGCTATTGGACTAAAGCAGTGTTTCTCAACCACATTCCTGGAGGACAACCAACACTGCATGCTTTGGATGTCTCCTTTGTCTGTCAAACCCATAACAGGTCTTTCAGTCTTTGCTTATGATCTAAATCGGGTGTCTTAAGGAGACATGGAAAATGTGCAGAGCTGGTGGTCCTCAAGAAATATGGTTGAGCAACACAGGACTAAAGTATGGAGCAGAACTTTGTGTTAATGCCATCTGAATGATGGCCATTGTGTAGATGTCTGAAGTCATTCGGGCCGTCATACGCTGGTGTGATGTCGAACTGAATTAAATGACCGGAGGAGCTTTTGTCCGAGTGGAGTGATGGTGTTGATGTGTGATTATTCCCATTCTCAGCCACTTCTTTATGTGTGTCCTCTTCAGCTTTCTGTGCAGCATTCGTGTCTTCGGGACTCACTTCTGTGCAAATGAAAGTGTGAACATGGATTGTGAGATAAGAGAGGTTTCTTGAGTAGCAAACCAGAATATTCTTGAGGCATCACAAGACATGAGAAAGCTGAAAATTCAGCTTTGCAATCACAGGAATAAATTACAATTTAAAGTAGTGATTTTAAGTGGTAATCATATTTTACAAGCTTAATTTTGAATTTTTTGATCTCTTTCGTGGCCTCAAAAATGCTCGAAGACCTCTGTGATGGGTTGATGTATAAGTCTAATGCCCTGTTAACACCAAAAATGGCAATTTTCTCACCCTCACATGATTCTAAACTTATGTATTTCTTTCTTGCGTTGAACAGAAGAACAGCCGTTAACTTTGTTTCCATCCAAATATGCGAAATAATCTTATGCGCAAAACTGGAATATCGCATAAAGCATTTGCAAATAAAGCACCTTTTCATTCAGTGAGTCAGAGAACAAAATCATCAAAAAGAAAAATGCAATTTGCTGCGGTTGAAGCTTCTGTGGGCCTTGTTTCTTACTTCTAAATTACTTGCACCTCAGAAGATGAAATGGTAAATGTGTTTCCATCATAGTTTCAAGAGTTCACACTTAGCTGATGCTCGATTTGGCATGCTGTCCCAGGAGAGAGCCCGGATTTCGAAGGATTCTCAAGCTCTTTTTAAGACGAGAGAGAGAAGAGTCCGGGATCAGGTCGGTCCTGATAACTCTAGCCTTATTTAGCTTAGGAACAAAGAGGTGGAGGACATAGGGTGGAGGAGGGATTAAAATCAAAGATGGCTAATGCAAGGCAAGTTAGACTATATTTATGTGCGTCTGGAATTCATCTGATTGGTTGATTGTATGATTGTTGATGCAAGACCAGCCATGATCAATCATCTGCAAATGATGGTTCTGAAATGTGTTTATAAAACATCACTTATGCACATTTTTTCTCATTGGATAAAAAAGTTTATCTTATTCAGTTGCGTGCATGCGCATTTTGTTGAAAATGTCAATTTTTGTGTCAAAGGGATTGTAGCTGTTTTGCGCCTGTTCCTTTAATTGAAAGTATGCAGCTTCTCCCTGACCACTCTTGGTATGTTACTTAATACTACATGGTAATAAGTGCCTATCCATATCATTGGGTGGGAAAAACCATACTGCTATACATTACAGGGATTTGGATCCTATTTTAACATCAGGAACTTTAAAAAAAAAAGATATGTTTATATCATTCCAATATGATTGTGAAAACACCATGCCTACAAACATTTCTGTCCAAACAGAAGGTAGGTGCATCACATAGGTATATACTGTAGGTAAGTAAATCAAAATCGCATTTAATTAGATTGATTTCATAGTGTGCTCAAATGCTCATTTGCTTCACTAGCTACAACTTGATCAATTTGGAATTATGATCAGATAGTCATTTTGTTCTTCAAAATATAATTGGCTACAATTGATTAAGCTATTTTAATGTGACACAAGACTACCGGTAGCCTTTAGCAATGAAGAATTTCTAGGAAAAGTTAATTAAAGAGTTTGGACACTCTATGAGCTGAAATACAGGACTGAAAAACAGGACGTCTGGTCACCATATCGTGTAGCTGAATGAATGCATCCAAACAGCCACAAAAGACAGCTACTCTGTCTATACTGACTGGACACATTTGTTGTTTAAAGAGCACTAAAACTTCACTGTTCTGAACCAAAGCACACAGAATATGTATTGAAATAAGTTCAAACCATTGGTTCAGGAAGAGTCTAATCATTTAGTCGTGCCATTCATTGTTACATGGGTATATAAGCAGCAGCCATTGCACTGTGTCAGTTGACAATTTTTTCCAGCATCCCACTACCTCCCCTTATCCTCCTAATCGCTCATTCTTTCTCCTCAGAAGTACAGTCATAGGGGGGTTTAAATACATATCTCAAGCTGAGCCTCCTTTGAGGACAGCAAGCTAAGTTCGATTACCATTATCTGTCATGACTGAATGAGCAGTAGAACTTGTGAAATTGTAGTTGACATCAAAATCCTTTTTGCACTGATTGCTATAGAAAGTGGTGTAAAGCATGAGGATATAAGAAGGAAAGGTCTCAATGAAATGAGACACAAGAGACACATTTGAATGCATGTTAATGCCAGTTGGAAACAGTAATACATCTTAGCTGACCAACTGTATTCAGATCATTGAAAACATATGCTAATTCCTGGGGGAAACAGGACCTTAGATCCTAACCCATAGCTAACAGGACAGACATTTTACAGCCCTATAATATATCGTTTATGAAAAATATGAAAAACCAATGGATCAAAAAGCTGTTACTGGTGAAATTACTTGAAAAAATTATATTTGGATGTGTTTTGACATGGACAGATTTTTCTCACCCTTCAGGTCATCCGTCTCCTCCTCCAGGTCTTCCTGGTACACACACATCTCTCCATCAACCAAGCCCATGATCTGTTCGTCGCTCTTCTGGAGGTTCTTCAGCAGGAAGTATGTTCTCATCAGGCCTTTGCCTTTCACCTCGATCTCACCCCTCTCCGCCATCTCAAAGATTCCTTTGTCCTTTATCACACTGCAGAGAGGAAGTGATGTGGGTGAGTTCTGGTCATTTCTTTTCTTAGATTTGGTTTGAGATCAAGTATGTCAGTAGATTCAGTGCTATTATGGTGACTGAACTTAGACAAGACCTCGTTTGTCTTGCGTGAAATATAGTAAACAGATTAATATTGTGTTAATAGTATTACAATTTAAAACTTTAACTTGTATTTTAACATATTTTAAAATGTAATCTTGTGATGGAAAGCTGACATTTTTACATAATTAATAACATCATTCTTCGGAAATTATTTGGAACTTTTAAAAAATGTGCTGCTTAATATTTTTCTGGATGTCATGATGCTTGTTTCCAGAATTCTTTAATGCATAAAAAGTTTGACAGAAAGATTTACTTGAAATAGAATTATAATTTAACACTATACACATCTTCACTGTTGCTTTTTAGAAATTAAATGCTAGTATTTACTAAATAAAGTGTCTGTTAAGGCTGTGTGACAAGGTATCGACAGGTTCCACAAGGTGTAAAAATGAAATAGGTCTTAAATTTCATTCATAATGGTTTCAGAAAGATCCTAAAAATTCTTACATTTGAATGAAAATTCTAAAACCAGTGTTTACCTGAATGTGAAGGGGCTCACGTGTATGTGATCTGGAACCCCGTGGCTCTCCATTCGCGAGGCTGTATTTACAGTGTCTCCGAATAAACAATAGCGTGGCATCTTCTCACCTACAACACCAGCCAAAACTGGACCAGTGTGCAGGCCAACGCGAATCTAGATTGACATAAAACTAATTTATTTGACACTGTATGATACAAGATCACACAGATCTTATATTTTCACACATACACACACACACACACACACACACACACACACACACACACACACACACACACACACACACACACACACACACACACACACACACACACACACACAGACACACACCTGTATGGGCTGTCCTGTGATAGGGTTGGTGACTTCTCTCGCAGCAATTCTCATACCGAGGGCAAAGTTTGCCACCCGCTCTGCATGTGTGTTTGTAGGAACAGGCACACCGCCAACCACCATGTAAGCATCACCTATTGTCTCCACCTGTTTTGCGAAAATATCTTTCTTTTTTCACATTAATAGCATTAATAATGATAAAATATAATGTGTTTTTAAGAATATAATTTTTTTACTGTTATTCTCAGTCACTTTGGTGCATTTCTCACAAAACTATTTACATTTGGAAAACAGTTAATGCATTTCTCAAAACAATTAGTACAAACTGCAAAACCTAGTGGATAACCTGCAAAAGCGTGTCACTTGCTTAAAATGGAGAGCTCATTCCTCAAAAGCAAGTATTGATGTCAATAAAAGTGTCAGTGTCATCAAAATGAAAAGTCCTGACACCATTGTTTATGAACAAGATAGTCAAATGGCTTTGTTGTGTTTTCATTATGACGGTTTACTCTGGACATTTTTTCCAATGCAAACATGACACTTCCTGAAAATGCTCAAGGCAGCATTATATACTATTTGCACATCCATTTGAAAACTACAGTAAAGTTAGACATCACTGCATTTAGTGAGGTATCTGAGTACAAGACACTGAATATGTATGTTTCACATGTTTACTGCATTTGCTCTTTACAATTCTAATTTATTGACAGCATTGTGCAAAAGAATAAATACACCCTTATTTACAACAAACATAAACTTCCTTTAGGTAGAGCTGTGCACAACTGTAAACAATATTGCAGTACATATTGGAACTGAACCTACAACATACACAGGTCTGTAATCATTCATCAAATTGTTCAATTTAGAAGACATTTTCAGGGGAAAAAAAAGATTAACATTTTTTAAAATAAAATTAGCTTGACAGATTTTGACAACTAGTTTAACATTTATGTATGTAAAGACTCAAGTAATGAAGTGAGGACTATTAGTTTTATATGGAATGACTATTCAGCATCCACAAGTTTAGTTCATTTTGACTGACATGACATAAGCAAATGATAATGTTACAAACAGCAGAAAGTTGTATGAAAGCAATTAATGCATGTCCAAAAGCATTTGCATTTTGTTGGAAGGAATAAGAAACTGCTACTATGACATGCACAAATGACTAATTGTTTTGAGAAATGCATGAACTGTTGTGCGAATGTAAATAGTGTTGTGAGAAATGCACCAAAGCGACAGACTAACTGTACTGTTTACTTGTTTTTTTATTATTAAAAATGAAGCTGAGATCAAATTAAAATAAATACTCGAAA
The DNA here is from genome assembly GCA_903798195.1 of Danio kyathit. Lineage (NCBI taxonomy): Eukaryota > Metazoa > Chordata > Actinopteri > Cypriniformes > Danionidae > Danio > Danio kyathit. Next base: position 33,960,656 of record LR812529.1, on the reverse strand, counting down.
TTACTTTGACAAATTCTATCACTAGTCTCAGTACTAGTTGCTAAAGCTAAAACAGAAACAACAAAAGCATTCAGTTACTATTTTAATCACTTCATCTAAAAAAAATGTAACAAAAAAAATCTAAATGTTAATAAACACTATAATTGTATAAAAATAACACTGGATCAACAGATTAAGATATTTTTTACTTGAGTAGTTTAAAAATCAGTAGATCACAGCGTTAAATTGTATATATTTTATAACGTTATTGTTTAGACAGACAGACAGACAGACAGACAGACAGACAGACAGACAGACAGACAGACAGACAGACAGATAGATAGATAGATAGATAGATAGATAGATAGATAGATAGATAGATAGATAGATAGATAGATAGATAGATAGATAGATAGATAGATAGATAGATAGATAGATAGATAAAAACCTAATTTTCAAATCACTTTAAAATAAAAATACTGTACACATCTCTCCATATTTAGGCTACAACACTGCTTTATTTATTTATTTATTAATATATGTTTGTTTGTACTTTCATTTTAGTTGTCTTTTATTTGTTTTGTTTTGATTTCCAAAATGAACAGTCATTGTACTTAACCAGTTTACAATGATAATAAAGCTTATTAACAAGTTTAGAATGATTTATGAAGGAATTATAATGCCTTGTTTAATTATTTCATCTTCATTTACAAGAGGCAGTTGTACTTACGTCTACTGTATATTTCTTATGGTATTATGGTATTATTATGGTATTTACGTCTATTGTATATTTCTGTCCATTCACATTCCTTCCTTTTGCACCCACTGGCGACAGTGTAAAAGACATTTTACTAATCCCTTTGTCCTGTGGTGGCATCACATGCGGCGGTAGTGGTCATTCTGAACCATCACTCACTGTAGATAGATAGATAGATAGATAGATAGATAGATAGATAGATAGATAGATAGATAGATAGATAGATAGATAGATAGATAGATAGATAGATAGATAGATAGATAGATAGATAGATAGATAGATAGATACCTTATACACATTATGAATGCTTGTAAGACGATCAAATCTGGAGTACATGGCGTTGAGCATGTTGACTATCTGAATGGGTTCGCAGGCTGCACAGATGTTAGTGAATGTGACCACGTCACTGAAGAGGATGGTGCACACTTTGAACTCACCTGAAAGAAGAACAGAAAGACCCTGAACTTTGGCAAGCATGAGAAATGAATACATCAATGCTCTGTTCGAAGCTTTCATTACCCGCTTCCACTCTTTTGCCCTCTTTAAGCTGGTTGGCAACATGCGTCGGCAGCATGGCATAGAGGAGCTTTTCTGATTTCTGCTTCTCGATCTCCAGGTTGCGTGAGAGGATTCTCAACTCCTCCTTCTTTCTTTCCAGCTGATTGGAAAGCTCAATCTCGGCCAGCCTCTGCTGGTTGAGCAGGATCAGGTCTCGAGTAGTGTCGTGCTGGGCGATGTCGGCCAGATGGAGGCCCCGTTCTTCTAGTTCCTGGAGGCTTCGTAGCTTTGGAGAGCACAGATAGATCATGCAGTTCAGCGACTCCATCCACATCATCTGTCCTAAAACATACAAACAAACGAATATCTAGTTTAGTCATTAAACTCTAGATTAAGGGTTACCAACCGTGTTCCCTGAGATCTACCTTCATGCAGATTTTAGTTGCAACTTATATCAAACACACCTGCCTCTAATCAAGTGCATTTCAGGTCCTAATTAAATGGTTCAGATGTGTTTGATCAGGGTTGGAGCTGAACTCTGCAAGAAGGTAGATCTCCAGGAACAGGGTTGAGCATCCCTGCTCTACAATGTGCCGTCTGTAAGTAATCACATGATGGCAAGCTGATTGGCTCTGATAACGTGCAGCCAATGAGACTGCTTGCTTAATATTTAAATACTCAGTGAAACCCTCCACCTCACCCAGCTCCTCCTGTCTATTTCTACTACTAGATTTATATGTGTGTACTTATGCAAACCACCACATCCTCCAGTTACAGTTTTCCACTATTGATTTATGTATGTCTACTAATGCGATGTTGCACCTTTTTTTTTTTAGCTCTAACTCTCTAGATCTACTACTAATGCAATGGTTCGGTATTTTCCAAGTATATATGCTTATATACAGTACATGCTTGCGGAGACCTACAACTGGAAGGGCTTATGCCACAAGTAGGTTGGGTTTTAGATAGAAGGGTTAGAGCTGTGCCTACTGAGAAACATAAAGGTTTAGGTTTAGGGTTGGGATAGGTGTTGGTGTTAATAAAACACAACATTGGATTCTGTACAAACATTAAATAAATCGAGCAGTCCCGAGTTCCAGAACATTTGTATGGCCCACTTGGAGCTCAAATGCCACCCGTTTGGAGCTGCCTTCAACCTGTTTATACCTAATTGCAATTTTAGTTCTGCAACTGACTAGATCTACTACTAATACGTTGTTCATATGTTTTGCTCCAACTGTCTAGATCTACTAGTGGCTTTATTTATAGTTATGCATCCTTCCAACTCCACCATTTTTCTGTTCACTTGTCTAAATCTACTACTGCATTTATGTCTACACATTCAACCTTTCTACCTTACTCAGTTTACCTAAAAATGGGATAAATCTCAATTATATGATTTTTTTAAAGGAATAAACACCTCTCAATTTGAGTGTGGGTTGGTTTTGCTGGACCTCTGGTAACATTTCCCTCCTGGTTTTTAGCACAAACTGGCTATTGATGAACTTTTTGATGCTCTGGATCTTGAAGATGACCTCTGGGTGAACGATTGTGAAGTACTCATCCAGTCGGATTCCTGCTGTCTGCAGTCCTGGAACAAACTTTTGAATGTTGACTCCTGTGTGCTTTACCACCAACTAGAAAGACAGGACATTTGTAAAAATTTGAAATTGGAAATGTTAAACAATAGAAAGGCCAGAATTAAAGTTCCTTACGTCATGATCAAAAACTATGTGAAAGGGAAAAGCATTGCAGAAGGCTTGCTCTTCAATCCACAGTGTTTTTGGGTAGCTGGGAGTGAATGATTGCCGCAGATTACCTAAAGAGTAGCAAAAGTGTGTAAACTTATTAATTCTTATAATAACTACCAAAACAGGTACATTGTTAGAGTGTGATCTAGACTGTTTTAAATATACATTCATGCCAATTTTTTATTTTCAAAATTTTTGCATGATATTTTTGCAACATGGTTTGTGTCTGTCGATGTCTGGTGCATCGACAATAGTGCAACTACGACTATCCTGAGCGCTAATTCCAACTCGAGAAAATTTCCTGATTCCATCCCTCTCTACTTTTCCTGTTAAAATATACTGTACATCACACTGTATATATATTTACAGTGGAATATATGTATACACTCACCGGCCACTTTATTATGTACACCTTACTAGTACAGGGTTGGACCTTTTTTTGTCTTCAGAACAGGCTTAATCTTTTGTGGCATAGATTCAACAAGGTACTGGAAATATTCCTCAGAGATTTTGGTCCATATTGACATGATAGCATCACGCAGTTGCTGCAGATTTGTCGGCTGCACATCCATGATGTGAATATCCCGTTCCACCACATCCTAAAGGCGCTCTATTGGATTGAGCTCTGGTGACTGTGGAGGCCATTTGAGTACAGTGAACTCATTGTCATGTTCAAGAAACCAGTCTGAGATGATTCACGCTTTATGACATGCTGCGTTATCCTACTGAAAGGCTCCTAGCCATCAGAATATGGGTACACTGTGGTCATAAAGAGATGGACATTGTCAGCAACAACACTCAGGTAGGTTGTGGCATTGACACGATGCTCAATTGGTGCTAATGGGCCCAAAGTGTGCCAAGAAAATATCCCCCACACCATTACACCATTACGTGGTCTTCTGCTGCTGTAGCCCATCCGCCTTAAGGTTGGATGTGTTGTGCATTCAGAGATGCTCTTCTGCATACCTCGGTTGTAACGTGTGGTTATTTGAGTTACTGTTGTTTTTTTATCAACTAGAACCAGCCTGGCCATTCTCCTCAGACCTCTGGCATCAACAAGGCATTCGCATCCACAGAACTGCCGCTCACTAGATATTTTCTCGTTTTCGGACCCTTCTCTTTAAACCCTAGAGATGGTTGTGTGTGAAAATCCCAGTAGATCAGCAGTTTCTGAAATACTCAGACCAGCCTGTCTGGCACCAACAACCATGCCATGTTCAAAGTCACTTAAATCACCTTTCTTCCCCATTCTAATGCTCAATTTGAACTGCAGCAGATCGTCTTGACCATGTCTACATGCCTAAATGCATTGAGTTGCTGCCATGTGATTGGCTGATTAGAAATTTGCATTAATGAGCAGTTGGACAGGTGTACCTAATAAAGTGGCCGGTGAGTGTATGTATTTAGAATTGTATTTAAAGCATATAGTATATATCTATATTTTAGAATCATTTGTCAAGCATTCAGATACAGCATGCTGTGTATTATCAAAATCAAAAACAGCAGCTACAGTGCGAATAGATGTCTGTCAAACCTTGGCCCAGCATGACAATGCTTCTCACAAGCTCCCATGGAGATCGTTTCCTTGGACACAGCTGCAGCTTTGCATACCTGGCCTTCATCCTCCTCATTGTCTCCTCCTTGTCCTGTGATACATCAGTTGTCATGGTTACATATTTTCACACGTTACTTAAGATTTAAAAAACAAAAAGACATCAGACAGTCCTAGTGTCTAGACCTATTTAGCCATTCATCATTCTTCTCATATAACCTGCAGCTGATTGAAGTGTCTGATCTTTGAGCAGGTAAGACTACTCGAAATTGTAATACTCCTTTATTGTGTGCCAAAGCAAGTAAAAAAGAGACACTCTAAACTTGTAACTGAATTACATCAAGATACTCTGCAACGTATTCCTGTAAGTCTGGTCTTACATACTTCTTTCACCTTTTGTATTTCCTCATCGCTGTTGTTCTGCCTTGTTTGGGCCTTTCTTTTGGTGACCTTTTCCTTCTGCACCATGTGGAAAACAACATGTTCCTTCTTTCCGGTGCGCTCATCCTCTTCTGATTGATTCAGTATGGTCATCGTAACCTCACTGTCAAAGAAATCCTTTGCCACAGCCTCGATAATACCTGACCGATGGATACGAAGACAACAGCAAACGATGAGCCAGTTAGAATAAGGACAGCAAAATAAACATATAATAAATATGTTGGCAAAAAATACAATGAAAGGGATTATAAAATAATATGTGGACAGTGGGAATTTTTTTTTTATAAATGTAAAACGTGTCTGAAGATGTATTTTGTATGTGTACCTGATACCTTAAATCTCTCACCTGGCACAATGTGATAAAGTCCTTTTCTGTCAGAGTAGTAATGGAGGAGAATTCGGCCATCGTCCATCCGCTCCACCCGAAACGATGGAGCATTCATGGCCTAAATAACAACGCGTGACAAGTTACAGACCACAATAAACTTTATACTTCCTTATTTCATGTGTACTGTGCAAACAAACCACAAAGCCAACATCAAGTGTCACTAAAACCAAGAGCATATAATAAAATCAAACTATGTTAATTACACTTGGCCTGAGGTTAATTTGTAATTTAAGTTGCTACTGTATTTGACTTCATCATTATAGTATCGATTGGCAGAATTTGTTTTGTTCCACTTTGCTGAATTCATTTATAATTTGTGAGACGGATATCATTTGATGCATTGAAATCATGTCAGAATTTAGACAAAGATGAATTTTAAACTGGAAACTCAAGAGTTTTTTTAAGTTAAAGGGTGTAACAAAATGGATATAGTGTCTGTATTAAATTCATTCATTCATTCATTCATTTTCCTTTGCATTAGTCCCTTTATTCATCAGGGGTCACCGCAGCGGAATGAACCGCCAACTTATCCAGCATATGTTTTACACAGTGGATGCCTTTCCAGCTGCTTCCCAGTACTGGGAAGCACCCATACACTCTCATTCACACACACACACATACACTACGGCCAATTTATTATTCAATTCAACAATTCGCCTCAGCTAGCTCACTGAGCCACCGTGTCGCCCCTTGTATAAAAATGTAATCTAACAATTATTTCACAATGAGCTACATGCAATATTCATAATGTTGTGTAAAATTATCTGAATGCACCTGACGTCATAACTGTGAATGCCCAAAAGCATTTGCTATATGACTAAATCTAAATGTACAAATGTGGTCCACAAAAGCTATCCGTCTGAATGATTAATATAAAACAGTCATAGATTGTCTTTAGGTTGCTCATGGTCCCTAATCACTGTATCCACTCACTATACCTGTGATCCAGTTTCTAGTAGTTTAACCTCCCAGTTATTTCAAATTATGTTGGAAAATCCCACATGACCCTGAACGTCCAAAAAAAAAAAAAAAAAGCAGTATGTACTTAAATGAAACAAGTCATTTTATGTTGTATTTGGGCTCAGTTGAGAACTACTCTCAATAAATAATTATATTTATGAATTTTAACAAAGGATTTTTAAAGCTTTCAGTTTGTTGACTATGGTTTGCAAATATTTGGTGAACCTACAAACCAAAATGTGGACCAAAGACCAAAGTATGCGTTTGTATGCTATACAGATGTACTTGGCATTACTTTATTATTGCGGTCACACTTTACAATAAGATTTCAATAATTAATGTTAGTTTGTTTATTTATTTACTAACAAGAATTAAGACTGAACAATACTAGTACCGCAGTTATTAATTGTAGTTCAACATTTACTATTAAATATATTATTACAATTCAAATTCATGCTTATTAACATGCACTGTGGGTTAACATGAACTAACAACAAACAACTTTAATTCAATCACAGTAATGGACTTTACTATCTACTGTGAATTTCCATTATATGGTTGTAATTTTACAGTAATTTAATGTTTTACAATAAAATAAATTAAAATCACAGTAACTTACTGTGAAATTAATGCCATTATTAGCCAGTAATTTACTGTGAATTTAAGGTCAATTTTTTTACAGTATAAGTTCAAATGAATCGTAAGGTTAATGTGATTCAGCTTGTGATTAAAATTTAAGGCATCCAGTATTTTTTTCAGTGTACTTTTATCTCATTTAGTTGGAAAAAATGAAATTTAGACCTCGTCACTAAAAGAAACAATATACAATTTTGTGAAAGTATTCTGACCTCATAAGACAATGCCAAATAGCTGTGTAGAGCATCGAGATTTTCAATAAATTCCACCAAGTTTCCTCCAAGCGTTCGCAGCATAGTGTCGTATCCCGACATCTTACAAAAGCTGAAAAAGTACTCTCCAAACAGCTTCAGAACCACCTCGGAGGAGACATCTAGAAGAAAATTAAATGTAAAAAACTACATTCAGACTGCAATTCTGTTTCTCTGTTTAATTGAATTGCATTCAGGTGAGTGGAGTTCAGGTGTGTGACCTGCTCAGAGATTCACACCTGTCCTTGTCCACTGGCTCTCAGGGACAGACTGGAGGACAGGACAAACGTCTTGATGCCCAGCAACTATTCTCAGCAGGGACATTGTTAGCACTTGCTCAGACACTTTGATCAATGTCTGCAAGTCTCCAAGGACATGGTGAATGTGAGGCAACTGTGAGCCTTTCACAGTCCACTTGCTCTGTCTTTTTTCATAACTCTTTATAAAATAACAGACATTTAAAAGGGGATCTGAACAAAAAAACAGGCCTTTTTAAAGAAGTGAAACATTTCGGATGAATTAGATCATGTCCCTAATCAACCTTTGAAAGAAGTTTCCTTACCTCATGCAAATAGATATCGTGTAAACAAATGCAAATTTACACTTAAAGGGATAAGTCACCCAAAAAATTAACACAAAGGTAGATATACTGAAGAATGCTGGGAAAAAAGCAGCTTTCATTGTATTTTTTGTTCCTGGATCTATGTTTCCAACTACCTATTATTACATGCATTTGGGAAAATCGCATCATATTTTCTTAATGAATATGACCAGATGGATGTAAATTTAAAACATGTTATATCAACTTATCAAAATCTTATCAACTAAGAAGGATGAACTTTTTATATGTGCATAAACTACGATGGAAACAAAACAATCAAATAAATTCCAGCATAGTGATATGATTTTGTTTTAGCAGATCTCGTAATAACAAAATGGGCGCAATAGGACGGCATTAATAGACAAAATGGCAGACCAGCCAAATTGTAAAATCTGAATTATTGTTTTGTTCATTGTAAAATCCCTCAGCCAAAGTCTGTCATCACAGTGGTTCATTAATATAACCTTCCAGAACTGTTTTGAGCATCTACACTGCCAAAATGTGGTCTTGCGGCTCCAAAAGCCACCGTGTGTTCATTACGTTTCATCTTCTGAGGTGATTTATTATATAAGAAAAAAGACCTATGTGGCTTTTTCTGTTGCAGCAAATTTCGTTTTTCGTTTGGCGTCAGTTTATCCAGCCTGATTTCACGAGAAAATTTAACTAATTTACGTTTTGTCACTTTAGTGGCTAATTCGAATGAATTCGTATGAGTTTAGTTGTACGAAAATGTGCGATTTTAAAGGCGTGGAGGCATGACACCCAATCCTGCCCCTAAACCCAACCGTCATTGGGTGATGAGCAAAGCATACTAAAGTGTACGAGTTAGATCGTACGAATTCATACAAATTAACCACTAATCAAAAAGTTAGGAATTGCCGTGAGATTTATCAGGACGTGACAGTTTTTTTTTTACTCATAGGATCGAAACACTACTTTATTTGCAAATGTTTTTGTGATAGTCATACCTGCCAACACTCCTATTTTCCCAGGAGTCTCCTGTAATTCATACCCATCTCTAAACACCTCCCCGGGTTGCCAACTTTGGTATAGTATCCGCTCGCCACGGCCACAGCCGATTTGAATGTTATCACTTAATTGAATGAGCTCAGAACGCTGTTATCATCTATCCACATGGTTAATCAGCTATAGATCACATACGGCTGCGGCCAGAAGTTAACGAGAATTATTTATATTATTTATTAAATTTTCCATTAATTGTATTTTGTTAACATCTACCTCTACTCCAACCCTAAACCCAACTGTCTTCTCTATTAATATAGCTGATTAACCATGTGGATGGATGACAAATGTTCCATATCTATCAGCTGATAACCACTGATAATGCCCATTCAATCGAGTGATATCATTCGAAGTGGGTGACGGCCACCTGAAAGCTGGTCTACCTGGTCACTAACACCACAGTACAGTTCTCAACTGTGTGATTCAGACAAACACACACCGCCACCCTCCCACCCCCCACTGGTCTTCCGTAATTTCGGCGACAAATGTTGGCAGGTAAGGTGATAGTCCAGTTTTGTCCATCCATTGGCATCTTTGGATGGAAACAAAGCTAATGGCTGCATTTCTCCAGCATTCTTCAGAATATCTTGTTTTGTGTTCAACACAAGAATGAAACACATACATGTTTACAACCACTGTGAGTAAATAGTGAGGAAATGATCATTTTTGGGTGAACTGTCCCTTTAAACAAAATGCAAATACATTAAGATCCCAAAATGGCTTTCAGTTACAATGCCATATTTGTTTATGCTCACCCAGCATTTTGCAAGCCTCTTGGACTAAACGAAGAGTGATGATATCATCGTAGACTTCGTATGTCATGAACGTTTCCTGGACCCCAGCCATTAATCTAGAAGAGATTTTGAGTAGTTGAAATAAACTTGCAAGACTTTAAATATTATATGTGATTTAAACACACCTTAAGTTTTCCCATGTCTCTTCTCCAAACCTTTCAATCACCAGTGACTTTAGACAAGTATTAATAAAGCCGTACTAAGAGAAAGAAAACACACTGGAAATTGGCAAACACTGGAATACATTACCTTATTTATTAGCAAAAGTTATGATAAATAAAAATCTTTCATTAAAATGTTATAATATCTGTATATGTATACTTCAGGACTACAGATATAAATCATATACCCTATATGGGTCAAAGATGAGATGTCCAATTTTGGTTTCAGCATCAAATGAAACTTGCAAAAAACATATTCAACGTGAGTGCATCACATAATGTTGCATTGTCATTCAGCATAACAGAAGTATGCAAAATTTACTTATTCAAATTAATGTTTACTAGTCTGTTACCAATAGGCTTTTAAAGGCATAAAACTGGTGTTACACTGAATGACTTTGAAATAGCTGTCTTCTATAAATAAATCATTGTAAAGATGTAAGATATAAAATGAAATTGGACACATTCTAACGCACAATATAGTCTGTATAAACAAACAGAATTTCAAGCTGTTTTACTTTTGTTGTTTTGATGCTTGACTTTGACCCACACAAAAACACACTCACACACAAAGTATATCACACACACAAAAAATTGCACTTACCATTTTTCCAAACCATCTGCTGTAATCCCAAAGTTGTACTCTGTATACTCTACCAAACAAAGCAGAAGATATATTAAATTGTCATGTGCAAATGATGTAGTATCACACAGATCCATCTACATAGACACTCCTACTCATCCATACTGCCCTACATATTAATGCACACGCACACACATACACATAATGATGTTTTTACATCATTACTGTACAGACTGTATATTATATAACCCTATACCTAAACAACCATCACAGGAAACAATGCATTTTTACATTTTCAATAGAGCTTTAGCAATTACCAGTAAACTAAAGTATAGCAATACCAGTAAATCTTGACCTCATGGGGAGATTTATATATATATATTTTTTGTCCCCATGAGGTCAAAATTTACTGATATTGCTTCAGTATACTTGTAAGAAATGTAAGGAGCACAATGTTACAGGAATACAAGGTGCATACACAACTTAATGAATATAAGGTGGACACACACACACACACACACACTGTAAGGATGTCAAGTCAAAGTTTGATTAACTTAATCAAAGTTTGAAATGAACATAATGTTCTTGGCTTGCTTGTTGAAAGCATTGATAAAGCATATTCAATATTTCAAGCAGATCTTTTGATGCTTGATTTTCTTGTTTGTTTTGAGGGTAATAATGAACTTCCTTACCCTTGGACGTAGTATGATTTCATAAGTCTGCTTTCTCTTTCGCTTCAATCGCCAATGACTAAATATACTCTATGGAAAGTACAGTGCATAACTGCTTTTATAACCAAGAGTTCAGCAAAACATTAAATGTGGGCAGTTTGTTTTATTTGACCTATTTAGCACGGATGTTGGAGTCATATAAATGGAGCAACAGATTTAGTGGAAATAAATCTTTAACTTGTGAATAGCTATTTTCTAATATAATAGTGACTGACTGACTGAAAGAATGTTCTGTCAATTATTTTATTTTAGTTTCTCTTTAGTTTACTAATGCATTTAGACTAAAATGTCAACTGTTGTAGAGTTCTTTGCAAAAAATAAAACAACAACTTATATTAAAATTTAAACAAAAGTAAAATTTAACTCATTATTATTATTTTAAATTCGTTCATTCATTCATATTTTTTCGGCTTATTCCCTTTATTAATCAGGGGTCGCCACAGCTTAATGAATCGCCAACTTATTCAGCATATGTTTTACGCAGCGCATGCCCTTCCAGCCGCGACCCAACACTGGAAAACACCCACACACTCTTGCACACACTCACATACACTATGGTCAATTTAGCTTTTTCAATTCATCTATAGCGCATGTCTTTGGAATGTGTGGGCAACCGGAGCACCCGGAGGAAACCCACGCGAACACAGGGAGAACACCCAAACTCCACACAGAAATGCCATTGCAATTGTGGTACCCACTGCACCACCGTGCTGCCCTATTTATTTATTTTAATACTGCTGTATACTGCTTCAAACTTCTGACACCAGGTCAGTTTTATTTTGAATTATTCCACATGTTTACCTGAAATGTCTTTGGAGCCTATACATTGTTCCAGACAGATTGGAATTGTTCACATTAATAAACATGTTCATGCATAAAAATATTATTATTATTATTATTATTATTATTAAGTTAAAAATATATTTCAGGGATCACCAAAGATCTGCTATGAAGTCCATGGAAATGTTTAGGGAAGTAAGCATAACCCATGCCAAATAACTACAGATAATTAATAAACAATTCATTTAAAAAGAGTAATTAATATAAATAATCGACCATTTTAGCATAAATAAATAAATGAGCAAAAGTATGAACAAAACAAACAATAAAAGGATTAAAATTATCCAATAGTTTTTATAATTATAAAGTAATTAATACAAAATGTGATTATAATAAATAAATAAAATAAAATAAAATAAATAAAATTGTAGTAAGCAATAGTAATATGTAACAAATACAATATATAATTTACATTTTTATCAAATATTTTTTTCACTGTTCAGACTAAACAATAACCTGTGCAAATGCCCCTAATATTTTAGGATGGGGTCTCTTTGAACTCGGAGGGTTTGTTGTGTGGCATGTAAATAACCGTGCATAAGAAGAATCTGAATTATGTGGAAGTTCGGGGAAACTTTCGCGGAAACCCCTCACGCAGGTGGAAGGCTATAAAAACCTGAAGTCGCGCTGGGTCGCTGCAAGTTTGGGCATATTCTCGAGAAAGTACCTTAAGAAGACACCTTAAGTTACCTTTGAGAGTTTATAGAGGACCTTTGCACTCCATATTTTGCATTTATTGGTTAGCTGTGAAGGGAATCTACCGAGACGTGCAATAAAATCTCGTTTAAAAGCTGACGCTGGTCGGACTGCTTACCATTCAACACACCGACGATCGGAGAACGAGGTGAAATCTGTCAGAAGAAATCAAGGTAAGAGTTGATAATTTTGTAGCCTACCTTATATATGAAACTAGTGATAGTGTCCACTTCCACAAAGTTCTCGAAGTACGTTGGGTCAAACTTATTAGTGGAAATAGTGTTTTATATGATAGTTATCTTAAGTCAGTAATAGCCTAGTCTGCTTCAGTAAAATTATTGTCAAATTATTATATGTTATAAGTGTGAAAAAGGTGTTTAATTGGTTTCATTCAGATGTTTTAATAAACAGTATTGCCGTGTAACATGTTACTACTAAGACCCAACCAATGTTGGTTAAGGATTTGATTAAATGCTCAATTTTGTAAAGGGTTTGCCGTGTATTTTTCTGCCACCAGTCGCTTACATTTACATTAAAAGGCGATTTATTTACTGTGTACATCATTCAGACTATTTGACATTTGTCTCAAAGAAACAACTCTAATTATTATTAGCTTGCACCGTAGTGCCACCCAGTGGTTACGAGATTAATACAGAATATTACATTATAAAATTTCATAAAAATAACAATCAATATAATAATATAAGATTATTTACAGTTTTCTAGCTTTTCTAGATAAAATGTTTTCTAATAAATAATAATAATAATAAATGGTCACACTTTATTTAAAGCCACAATTCTCGCTAAACAAACATTTAACTAATACTTTTAGGTCAATACTACCAATTAGCTGCGTATTAATACTTATTCAAGTAGTAGTTGGGTTTAGGTAGTGGGTAGGATTAGATGTAGAATAAGTTCATACTTTATAAGTACCAATAAACAGCAAATATCTTTATAAACAGATAATAAGATGTAATTAATAGTGAGAATTCGTACTAAAATAATAATAATAATAATAATAAATGTACTACAACACTGGTGTAAATAATTCATCATTCAATTTGTTTTATTATTATTGATTTGTATGATAATGTATCTATAAAATGCTGTATAATAAAGGAAGTTTAAACAGAAGTGCAAATAACTTATTATTATTTCTTTCTTTAGATGTTTTGTGAAAGTACTCTGTGGAGCATCGAATGTGACAAGACAAATAGGGATCCGATATGCCTGGTGGAAATTGCATCGGGCAGAACCATGTGCATTGAGGGCATGAGTGGAGAAGGATGGATATCCGAACATCAGAGGCCATCCAAACAGCATCACAGGATCAGCAGTAAACCGCAAACCACAGTCAAGAGCAGAATCTTCCAGTTCTGGACCTTCCTGCAGTTCAAGAGCTCCACGTCAGCATGAAGAGAATCTCTGCTGTGTCAGAAGCACTTTTAAAATGGACTTTTGAACTGATGTGTTCATTTGCAGTTGTAAAAAATACAACTGAGTTGTTTGTTACGTTATTTTATCCCAGGTGATTTCTGTTATCTACAGTTCCTTTAAATGTCCACCAGAAGGCAGCAATGAGTCGCTGGTGCTGTAATGAAGCATGCATGAAGTGTTGACAACATTTTGTTTGTTATGCTTTTTGTAGCATATTATTGTAGCTTGAGCTGGTCGGATGTATTTTGTTGGGGGGAAAATCTATATTAAGTGAACTTCAGTTATCAACTTCTGCACATATTTTAAATGTTACTTTCAGGCCTTAATGAATGTTTAATCCAATCTTGACAGGTTCATACAGTATTGAATATGTGATTTTCTCTGTTTTTTAAACAGAGTATGTCTATATGTTTACAGTTCAATTTAAAATGCGCTATAAAAAGTGCCCACCAAATGTGTTAGATATGTGTATTTATATAAAAATATTCTTTATTATAGACTGTTCACCATAACATTGATCCAGCTTGCTCTTTCTGTTTGAAAAATGAACAAGGTCTTCGAGTGCTTAATAATGAATGCATAATCGAGTCTTAAAATGCAACAGATTTATGCAGTGATGAAATTTAGTAGTTTTGTGTATTTTCACTTTGTCTGTATGTTTGCAGCTAAATGTAAAATGCAGGATTTTTATTTGTGTTTGATATGTATATAAAATATTATGTATTATATTGTATTGTTTTTAATAAAATCTAAACAAACAGCTGCTTGCTGACTGTTCACTTACTTAACAATGAAACATATTTAATAATAAAAAGAATGCACTGATACCAATACCAGTATCGGGTCGATACTTGCTTAACAATAATAATAATAATACATTTTATTTATAATGCGCTTTTCTTAACCCAAAGAGCTTGAGAGTATACAAATAACATATATATAAAAAACTAAAACTAAAAGACATGAATAAAACAGTAAGCATGCAAAAACTCTTGGAGAAGCGGCAGCCAAACTGCACCAGCGTTCTCTCACACCGGAGGTTATGGGGATCTATGAATAACAACTTATTCAATATTTACCATACTATCCATTAAAACACTCGTACTCGTATCGTACATGAAATGCTGATACTACACACTGATACCACTCAACAGTATTTCACTACATGGATGTGCTTTGTTGTCCTACCTGACATCAATGTATTATATATTAATAGCTCAATCCTTATAAACAATCCCTTAATAAAATGCATTATTAACGAATCTATAGGCTACTGAAGAATAAACCGAACATGCAATATGATATTTGCATAATGATGCAATGTCAAGAGAGTGAAGGTAATGTAAACTGATGTAAACACTTGATTATGTAATGTGTGAAGTCGTGGACGCATGTCAGCGTAAGGACAACTTATCCTTAAATGTCCATGCTTAATCGATAATCGATAAGGTCAATCGATTTACAGGTTTATCAACAATATGTGCATATTTTTGTCATAAAGTTTGTGTATATTATTATAAGTTCTGTGTTCATCCTTGCTACAGGCAAAAAATGAAACCTTTCAAATGAATTGCACTTTCATAGAAACCAAATCTAAGAAGTATCGGAATTGGTACTCGGTAATCGGCAATTGCACAAATTAAAATAATTGTATCGGTTTGTAAAAAAGTGGTATCAGTCAGTGGTGGACAGAGTACTGAAAAATCGTACTTAAGTAAAAGTACCATTACTTGCCTAAAAATGTAGTGCAAGTAGAGTAAAAGTATCTGTTATAAATATTACTCAAGTATGAGTAAAAAGTAGCTCTTTTAAAAGTACTCAAGAGTAGTGAGTAGTGAGTATTACGCTGTGAAAGCTGATGCATTTACATGTAATTTGTGGATGTGTGTATAAACGCAACATTCTGTAGTGCATTTAGTTATTGCCTAGCAGACACAAAACATCATAAGACGTTAATAAGTTAGATTTAGGTTGTGATGTTAGGTGACGACGACATCAAATGACGTTGATATTTGGTTGATTTTAGGTTGTGTTGGAAAGTGAACAAAATCCAAGGTCGACCCAACATCTTAAACTAACGTCATATTGATGTCAAATACTGACATTTATTCATCAAGTATGACAACCAAAAGCCAACGTCTGATAGACGTCATATTGGCAAGGTCCACACAACGTCATGCTGTAACATCATTAGATGTTGACATTTGGTTGATTTTAGGTTGTGTTAGAAAGTGACCAAAATCCAGTGTTGAGCCAACATCTTAAACCAACGTCATATTGATGTCAGATACTGACATTTATTCGTCAGGTATGGCAACCAAAATCCAGCATCTGATAGACGTCATAGTGGTAACGTCCACACAACATCAAGCTGTAACATCATTAGACGTTGATATTTGGTTGATTTTAGGTTGGACATTGATGTCGGCGTGACGTTGAGTTCTGACGTCAACCCGATTTTTATTTCCAAACAAAATGCAACATCATCACGATGTTGGGGTACAACATCAATCTGATGTCGTGTTGACGTCTTGTGCCTGCTGGGTGTTTAAAGGCCATTTCGGTCATCATACAGTAAACATCTGTCATCTTCTCATCAGTGACATGCATCTAAACAATCTCTTGGTCAATGCATGTAAAGATTTTGGATCTTCTTGGAGACTTTTAATGCTTCCAACCAGTTTGCTGAAATTATAAATTGCTAATGTCTTGAGGTTGTTCATTATGATCAATTTACCTTCTATGTGCGATTTGATTGGACAGGAATCACAGGACGGATTTTTCTAATCCCCATAGACAAGAAAAAATAAAGTAGTGACTGCAGGTTGAAAGAAAATCATGTAGTAAAAGTACCACACTAGAAATGTATTCAAGGGAAAGTAAAAGTACACATTTTTAAAACTAAGTAAATTACAACTCCTGAGAAAAACTACTCAAATACAGTGGTTTGAGTATTTGTCATTTGTTACTTTACACCACTGGTATCGGTTCATCCCTAATAAAAGCATATTAAACCCCTAAATTTTCTTTATTGTATTTAAAATCTACCTACACTGTAGCTTGCTCTCTCTTTAAAGACAAAGTCAAAGAAAAAAAGACCATGATCACTATGTTTCATAAATATAAATGAAAATACGTTATTGATTAGAATTCACACATCAAGGATGGTGTAAATAAATATGGCAGATCATTAAAAAGGGATTGAGGATGCCAGATTCAATCCATAAGGGGTTTGTTTGTTCGGCCCAAGGACTCGGGATACAAAGTGCCCCCTCTGATCATTTGCATTGAGGCCTTGGAAAAGCTCAGATCCAAACACACACACATACACACGAACACACACTCACGCTCTGGCATGATCTAATTAGTCTACATACAAAACCAGTTTGTCACTTTAAACTTCTCGTGTGGTTCTCATTAAATCAAATGATGGCAGAAAGATAATTGGATAAGTAATCACAACCGGTCTGGCTCAGACAAGCAGCATTCATAACGAGAGAGCTTTACATCTCTTCTGGAGGGCTGAAAAACATATTGATAGAGGTCGGAGGATTTATGTACCATTAACAAAAGTTTGCAACAAGTACAAAGCTTAAGAGCGATGTAAAGATAATGAAGTCCAAGGTTGTGTTTATAATGGAACTCACTGTATATTCAAGGCACGTGTTACTTTGAAAGGTTCCCGGGTTCATTCGAACAATTTAGACATTTACTGAAGATAACGCTCTGGTTACTAAAGTAACCCTCGTTCCCCTAGGGGGGGGAACGGAAATGCTATGTGGAAAAACTTCCACTATGGGGATTTCGTCAGAATCCAATCATCTGAAAGAGTATAAAAACGGGCCAATGAAATGCCAATGAGTTGGCGGCGTCAGCGTGCACAGCTGTCTTCAATGACAATTAGCTTGGCATAAAAGCCCAGCATGTGCTCAGCAACGGCATCCTTTTCTAGCTGAAGAGGCTTTCACACTCCACAGCTAAGGGACAATCATTATGGCGAAGGAACATAGCATTTCCGTTCCCCCCCTCGGGGAACGAGGGTTACTTTAGTAACCAGAGCGTTCCCCTTCGGGAGGGAACTTCAATGCTATGTGGAAAAACTTCCACTATGGGGAAATTTATGGAAAGCGCCACAACGAAAGAACCTTACCACGTTTCCGGTGAGGGGCGCGCCACGCAGCAGCAGGAGCGCACCTGCATCACCGGAGGCACAGTCTTCCAACGTGTCCCCTGGCCCTTACTCACCTTACTTACCTTTTCTGGTTTAGATATATTTTTCGGGGAGTCGTAAATACACCTAGTTAGTTTCTAGGAATTTTAAATACGACAGTACGTTGGGAAAGCGTTCAGTCCCGATAGGGAGGACGCTGCGGAGGCCACCTGCTGCCCGGAGGGGGAGACCTGGTGACAAAAGAACATATGGACTAGCCCTGAGAAGGGGGAGTGCACATATGAGAAGATGGTTAGCGGGGAGGGAAGACACGAGCCCGCCTAGGAGGGGGGACTACATCGTGGCTGAGTGAGCGTATGGAATCGCCAGCGGGGATCGCACATAGCAGGCACCTATACCCAGAACGCAGGATGACCAGCGGGCACAGGATATATATCCACGTCTCGCGCCTCTGGGGACTGGATGATGAGGCGATGCTTTCCCAGCGCGCCGCCATCGCCGCGTCCTTAGAGCGGGGATGATTGCAACGCCAACCCCTCAGTGAGAAGGGGACAGCCTTGGCTCCAGCCAACTGAAGGAGGATAGCATCACACTGATCTGGCATGTTTGGGGTTTCCTTCTCGGAGAGAAGTACACCACACAGCGAATAGACTCCACACCAGGGAATAGGCATGCCTCATAGAGGGTGCTCTAGGCCTGAGTGATGGTGTTAACCACCTAACGGTAGGTCACCTAAGTCCTCCGTGCTCCATCTATGGGCCACACGTGAGGTTCCATAGATCTGGGCGCGGGTGCCAAACGGTGCCTGTCCCCAAAGAAGAAGTTTCCTTCAGGGGACATGCCAGGGAGGGGCCATCACGAGGAGAGAGCTGGAATACAGGTTTGATTGGGCCTGAGAGGCGCAATGCATAGACCTGTTCCTCGTCCTCCCTGACTTTACACAGCATCTGTGCGAGTAGGCTCACTGGAGAAATGTGTATTACCCATGCCCCGGGGCCAGCTGTGTAGCCAGTGCGCAGAACGTACCCATAACAGCTGGACAGTCGGGGGTGGAGCCTCCATTTTCCTAGGCGAACTGCCGTGAGAGCGCAGCGGCTGCACGGTTGAGCTCAGCGGGGAAAAATGGAATGCAGCGATTGCGCCACGTATGACTCCGGGGGAGCAGACGGCGAGCGAGCTGAGACATGCGGCGACAGCGGATATCCCCCTTGTGGTTGATATACACCATCGCCACTGTGCTGTCCGTCCTGACCAGCACGTGTTTCAATTCTAACACCGGTAAAAAACGGTGCAGCGTGAGGTACACTGCCAACAGCTCCAGGCAGTTAAGATGCCAATGCAACCAGATTCCTACCACGGAACCACAGCTGCATGCCCGCAACACACGGCCCCCCAGCGCGTACTGGAAGCATCCGTCAAACGACGATATGCCTGGACACTTGTTCTAGAGGCACGCGGGCCTGTAGAAACACAGGGTCCATCCAGAGGCTGAGGGCGCGGCGACACAGCGGAGTGACAGTCACCCGGTGCGCGCTCGCGTGCCATGCGCGTCTTGGGACCCGATCGTGAAGCCAATGCTGAAGTGGTCTCATATGGAGCATTCGAGCGGCGACAGCGGCTGCGGATGCCATATGCTCCAGGAGCCTCTGAAATAATATCAGTGGGACCACAGTTTCCTGTCGAACTCTCTCAGACAGGCCAGCGCCAGTTTGGTGCACTTTCGGGGGAGGCGTGCCATCATGGTGATCAAGTCCCGCTCCAACCCGAGAAAAGAGCTGCTCTGCACGGGGGCGAGGCTGTTCTTTTCTCGGTTGACCTGAAGCCCCAATTGGGCAAAGTGCCGAAACACCCTGTCTCTGTGCGTAATCAATTAATCCCGCGAGCGTGCTGAAATCAGCCAGTTGCTGAGACAATTGAGTATGCGGATGCCCGCAAGCCGAAGCTGGGGCACCCTCCGCGAGCTTGGTGAAAACCCACGGAGACAGAGAGAGCCAAAAGGGGAGGACTTGTACTGCCAGGCTCGACTTCAGACGCAAACCGCAGTTGACGGTGGCGTGGAAGTATGGAGACATGAAAGTACGCGTCCTTCAGGTCTACTGCTGCAGACCAATCCCGAGGACGAACGCACCAGAGGATGCGCTTCTGCGTAAGCATTCTGAAAGGCAGCTTGTGAAGCCAGCGGTTCAAAACGCGCAGAACAAGGATTGGCCATAGCCCACCGCTGTTTTTGGGTACGATGGAGTACGGGCTGTAAAACCCGCTCTCCATCCCGGCTGGAGGGACCGGCTCGATTGTATCCTTCGCCAGGAGGACAGCAATCTCCTCTCGCAAGACAGGGGCGGACGTAGGGCTGACCGTGGTAAAATACACACCCGTGAACTTGGGAGGCCGTTTCGCAAACTGAATCGCGTAGCCGAGTCTGATCGCGCGGATGAGCCATTGCGATGGGCTGGCCCGCGCTAACCTGGCAGGTAAAGCCCTCGCAAGTGGCTTCATCCGCACGATCGCTGACGTACCAGCGGTGGGGCAGCGCGGAGTGGGTGGGCTCAACCGGGGATCGCTGGGGTCCCACAGGAGAGCAGGAGGCAAGAGATTCACTCTCGTCTCGCACCCATACTCCGGAGATGGGGCTGGGAGGGGGAGAGAAAGGAGATCGTTCCTGGGCCACTAATGTGACCATCGTCCTTCCCAGGGGCACACACAGCCGACTTCAGTCGGTTGCGGTGCTGAGCTCATGCTCAGTCCTGGCTCGGAACCATCCCCGCGCAGCTGGGCCAGCGCCTGCGCTAGGTAGCGCTAGTAGGTGGCCGTAGCATGCATGGTGAGGGCGGAGGCGCACGCAGCGCACTTCGTGGGCTCCCTGTGCACATCCAGGAAGAAGGGGACGTGGAGGCTCCACATCACACCCCTCTAGTCGTTCCGTCCGCGGGGCTGGGGGATAAACCATCACCAGACCCACGGCCGAAACAGCCCGGGAAAGCACGGCCATCATGTCTGCTTTTTAGATGCCAACGCCATGCTCTCCACCCCGGAGGGAGGGAGCGAGTGGGTTCGCATCCTCATCAGACAATGACAGCCCATCCTCCGATGCAGCGATGGACATTTGATCCTCGGTGTCATCAAGTGAGAGGGCGACCACCCGAGGATGGAGCGCTTCTCTCACCTGAAGCTTGGATGGAGCGCGTGGAGGAGCGAGAGGTCCGCGAGCCCGAGGGCGGCGGATTTACTCCCAATGAAACCCTCAGATCTGTCCGGGTGCCAACCGCAGTGCGGGGTTGCAGGTTGGAGATACCCTCAAAGACTCTCTCAGAAGCTCGTAAAAGGCTCTAAAAGCGAAAAGGATGCCGTTGCTTAGCACATGCTGGGCTTTTATGACAAGCTAATTGTCATTGAAGACAGCTGTGCACGCTGACGCCGCCAACTCATTGGCATTTCATTGGCCCGTTTTTATACTCTTTCAGATGATTAGATTCTGACGAAATCCCTATAGTGGAAGTTTTTCCACAGCATTGAAGTTCCCTCCTGAAGGGGAACGAGATGTGTTTAGATGTAAAACTTTTCACTCTGATGCTAGACTGTTGCAGTACTTGTCAGGGCAGTTGCTAGGGTGTTTGTGTGGTAACAATGCATGTTTTACCACTTTTTTGTGAGTAATTTTAGCATGTTATTATTATGTGGTTGCTATAGTGTTGTGATGGTTGCCATGTTGTTGCTATGTGATTGTCAATGGTGGATGAAGTACACAAATTAGGCACTTGAGTCAAAGTACTGTATAGGTACTCTGATAAAATATTATTCCAGCAGAAGAATGCAATCCTTTTTTTAATTTTACTTGAGTTAAAGTACAAAAAAGTACTTGATGTATTTAGTTAAGAAATAAAAGTAAAAGTAGTGATGAATGTTTATTTCTGATAATTCATAATTTAAGTGAAAACACTTTGGGCCCTATCATACACCTGCTGCAATAAGGAGCAAGACGTGTTTCCAGACCAGCTTTTTTTCAGTTTATTCATGACAATTTGCTATTGCATAATTTTATTATTATTAGCAGTGTTATTTATTATATGTATATAAACAGCTGAAGTCAGAATTATTAGCCCCCCTTTGATTTTTTTGTTTTCTTTTTTTAAATATTTCCCAAATGATGTTTAACAGAGCAAGGACATTTTCACAGTATGTCTGATAATATTTTTTTCTTCTGGAGAAAGTCTTATTTGTTTTATTTTGCCTAGAATAAAAGCAGTTTTAATTTTTTTTTAAACCATTTTAAGGTCAATATTTTTAGCCCCTTTAAGCTATATTTTTTTTCTCGATAGTCTACAGAACAAACCATCATTACACAATAACTTGCCTAATTACCCTAATCTGCCTAGTTAACCTAATTAACCTAGTTAAGGCTTTAAATGTCACTTTAAGCTGTATAGAAGTGTCTTGAAAAATATCTAGTAAAATATTATTTACTGTCATCATGACAAAATAAAAAATAAAAATAAAAATAAATCAGTTATTAAAAATGAGTTATTAAAACTATTATGTTTAGAAATGTGTTGAAAAAATCTACTCTCCCTTAAACAGAAAATGGGGAAAAAAATAAACAAGGGGGGCTAATAAATCTGATTTCAACTGTATATTTGTTTTAATAAAAACAAGTTTAGATTTGTCCACCTGTCAGGTTTTGGATGCATCACCATATGGGGCATAAGAATAGGACGTGTGTTTGGATATAACTCAGTTTTTTGACCACACTTCATTATTATTGTTTATTATTAGTTTGCTGAATATTAGATCTGAATTTAGAAATAGTTTTGAAACAAATCTTTGCACTTAACAAAATAAATTAATTATGTAGGCTAATGGATGTCTTCAGAGGAGTGTGTACAACACAGTTTCCTTATCCACGAAAGTATTGAAGCAAAGAGAAAGTAAAGAGGCCGAATGGAGGAGGCTCATTCATTATCCTGTTTCCCAGTGTTGGGTTGCAGCTGGAAGAGTATCCATTGCGTAAAATATATGGTGGATAAGTTGGTGGTTCATTCCGCTGTGGTAACCCCTGATTAAAAAAGGAACTAAGCCGAAAAGAAAATGAATGAATGAATGAATGATTCAGACACGCCCTTAATGCTTTTGCGCCATGCAATTTAGACTTTGCACCTAGGTTGTTAAAATAGAGCCCTTTGACTGCTAAAGCTCATTATATCAGTTTGTAAAATCTGTGAATCGCTCATTGGAGACTCATTCTGAACAGATTATTTGAATCAGTGGATCATTTACCAGAGACGAACAGATGATTTGAATCAGTGAGTTGTTGAGTTTTGAACAGATGTCAGTGTAATCCACAAATTAATTGTTCAGTGCAATTTGTAAACTTTGTAAACATGTTTCTGTGTGGTTGCTAAGGTCTTGGGAGTAGTAATTAAGAAGTTGATAGGGTGGTTTGTATGTGTTTTATAGCATATTGCTATGGAGTTTCTAGAATGGTTGCTTACTGATACTTGCGGAGTCATCACTTGGCCACTGAGTTGTTTTGATATTATGAAATAATATAATGATATTATCGAGTTACTATGAGGTTGTTAGGTTTCTAGACTGAACTGTTGTGGATGGTTTTAACATGTTGCTGTGCAGTTACTATAGTGGTTGCTTACTAGCCTTACAGACATTTTTTTGGTTTCTAGGGTGTTGAAAAGGTTCTGTTAATGTTTTTTTTTCACAGCTCTGGCTGTGTCCAAAATAGCATACTACTCAAGTAGAAACTACATTTTAATTAGAATTTATCAAATTAAATAATTAAAAATGATTAAAAATTAATATAATATGAATATTGCATAGTATGAATGGATTCAGATGTGCTACATTTGCCATTTGTTGTTATCAGATGTATTTTTTGTATTCAGATGCGTCGCTTCTCTCCCACTCATGAATTCTCTCCTGTGGCATCATAGGATAGGAAATGTCCATTAGATGCAGACTACAGAATCTTTTCAGTAGCAAAATTCTACTGTTTTTTTTTTAATGCTATGAATTTGGACATACTACTTGGCTCACATACTAAATAGAATATAAGTATGCAATATCGAATACAGCATAATTTGTAGCATGTTGCTATGAGGTTGCTTAGTGTGCTTTCAAATTGCTTGGTAGTTGAGATTAGAGAGTTGCTATAGACTTATTTCAAGTGGCCACCATTTGAAAAGCAAAATTGAGGCTGTGGTAGGAAGAAACCCGGAAGTATCACCTGAGTCACACTGGACTTTGTGTACCTGGCTGTATATCTTATTAGTGAAGAGAAAGTGACACAAATTTATCATTTCACCACCTTCCAAGTGACCCGAAGGTCTGTTCTAAATGGATAGTGAAATCAAAAAGGGAAGTCAGACCTAATTTTTTGCTAAGTTAAGGGAAATGGCACTAGTTAGCTAACGTTATCTTTCCCAAACACATGTTTAGATGCCATTTATCAAAAGTTAATTAACTGATTCTTTCACTATATTAGACTTGTCACGATACTGAATTTCGGTACTGAAATAAAAAGTCAATTTCCAGCTGAAATTTAAGCACTGTTAAGCGTGTTCTTAAACACAGCTGATTTGCCATTGTATTCAGCAGTGCTCAGTAGAAATTACTGTGATTGGCCATGAAGGTCATCAGTTCACAGCACTTCATTGTTGTTTACTGAGTGCAAACACAGACGAGTGATCCGCTGATGAATCGACTGATCTTCGCGGCTTTAAAACGCTCCAGTGTCTATGTATCTGTGTTTGCGCTCGGTGAACTGATGACCTTCATGGCCAATCACAGTCATTTCTGTTGAGCACTGGTGAATACTATGGCAAATCAGTTGTGTTTAAGAACGCGCTCAGCTGCACTTAAATGTTAGCATAAATTGACGTTTTTAAAACTTCAGTACCGTGACAACACTATTACAGATAACACGGGGGCACAGAGGACTGCATTGTTTTATCGCTAACCAGGTTACATAGGCTGAAGCAGGGTAGTGTCCCCACGGTGTTTACCTGGTGCCATAAACTGAAGCCTATGAGGAAACCTAAGCCTATTATTCTAAAAGAGATTATGGTTTTGTTTGAGGCCAAATATGCTTTTAATTGTTTAAATTAAACTTCAGTGAATGATATTAAAGTGATGTTTACATCATATCTGTACTTTGAAATTGCGGCAACAGCTTGACGTTTATAGTCAACAGCATGTTGTTGCAATGTTTACAGTGCTGATCCTCTACTTCCAGGTTTCTTCCCACCGCAGGCTCACTTTCGTGTTTTAAAATGGCAGCCGCGTGAGATGTGTATAGGGTGTTTGATTGGTTGCTTACTGGCCAAAATCAAATGGTCTATGAAACAAGCCATGTCAATAACAGAAAAACAAGACGTGACATCATGTTTTAGACTCTCTGATGGCTTTTGAAAGTTTTATGTCCTTTGGAAGCAGTAAAGTGTATTTTCAAGATTTTGATCCTCCAGCACAAAAGTCCAGCCTTGATCCCAAGGGGGCACTCACAATCTCCTTTGGACTCCATTGGCAATCCAGGGAGACCACAAAGACCAGCAGCATGAAGGAACGAAGGCTACAGAGAAAATAATTCAAAGCGGAAACGCTTGAGCCGTCGACGTGACCCAAGAGACGGTATCTGGCAAAAAACCCCAAGTGTCTTTTATAGGTTCATAAAGTAATTTTCGAGACATAAGATGATATTAACACAAAGGTGAGGAGAGCAAGGACTGAGGACCTCAAATCAAACTGAAGGACACCCTTTTCATTCTTCTCATTACCACCGTGTTTTCTTTCTCTCTTCCATCAAATCGAGCCTTGGACACGCCTGAAAGGAGAAACAGACTCATTAAAAGGTTTTTCCCTTAAAATGTCCATTTTCTGTGTTTGCCGGGTCCGTCTACAATGCGTTTGTCCTAAGGGATGTGAGTATGTTCAAGGCTGCGTGTATAGAAGCACTTTCTTCAAGGAGAATTTAATCAAAACTCTCGCTGTGTTTATTTCCATGCCTTCGTTTTTATGAGAGAGTGAAAGAGAGAGAATATGAATATAGAAAAGCCTTTGAATAAAGGCCTAGCACACACTATGTAATATCAGATCAGTTAATCATGTTACTGTACGCTACAAAGCTCCCCCTCCGCCAGCGGCGATAACCTTGACCTTGTCTGTCCTTATTCACATCCTCAGTTCAGCAAATGAGTTTTATTACAGGTGACAGCTCAGATTCATGCTTCAAAGATACAGGCAGAGACAAAAACAGAGAGATAGACCACGTTTAGTAGTGTGCTGAAGCTCTTGTTTGGACCCTGTTCTCTGTTAGTCGATTCAGGCAAGTTAAAGGTGCATAAAAATGACTCTAACATGTAAATGAAACCAGAATGATCATGGTCATATTGTGCATGAGCGGCCATTGATATATGAATGTGAATGCTGAGCAGTTTTTGGATTTGTTTTGATGTTCTTCAAGACTTCAGCATTGTTTTTTTAATAACTACTTTATATTGGTTTCAATACAAGTTAAGCTCCAGTGGCAGCATTTGAGACACAATGGTGAAGACCAAGGCCAGACAAAATGTTGCAAAAAGTTTTTCAAACAGAATCGGTGGTGCGTTGAGCACCCTGCTCATATGACGTTGCAACAATGGCAGCTGAGAAGGCCATTCTTTTGTAAAGCCTGATGAAATCTGTATAAATATTCTGCAAAATGCACTCAATTACAGTCACTGCCTTTGCTGTCCAGAATAAAAGAAAAACAGACCTTACTTGAACCCATTGCGTAAGCTCCCTTTAATACCGTGTGGTTTATATATACATGTTGCTGCTGATTGGGCTGACATTTTTGACATACCCACCAAACAAGAGAATCCGTATCTCAATCCCCATTGCACATCATTTCCAGGAAACATATCTTTCAATCCAGAAATTTTAGCAAAATCTTTCCCACCTGATTTAACATGTCACAAGTTTCAGTGAGGTCCTTATAAAATGGAAGTGAATGTGGACAATTTTTGAGGAATTTTAAAAGCAGAAATGTAAAGTCTATACTTTTGCAAAACACTCTCAATGCTACCCTTCATCAGGGTGTAGCACATTTTGTTCTAGAATTAGTTTTTCACATTCAGCAAAGATGATTTAAGAGCACATTTTCACCTGAGTATTATTTTTTCCAAGAGCCAAGCATATTTTTTTCAGTTGTTGTCAATAGACCCAGCAGGCACACATCATAAGACGTTAATATTAGGTTAGATTTAGGTCGTGACATCAGGTGACCAAAATTATATGTCTAGCCAGCGTCTAAGGACAACGTTATTTTGATGTCCAATAACGACATCAAATGATGTTGATATTTGGTTGATTTTAGGTTGTGTTGGAAAATGACTGAAATCCAACTTCGAGCCAACATCTTAAACCAACGTCATATTGATATCAAATACTGACATTTATTAATCAATTAGGGCAATCAAATTTTAACATCTGATAGACGTCATAGTGGAAACGTCCACACAACCTCATTGGACGTTGATATTTGGTTGATTTTAGGTTGGACATTGGACATAGATGTCAGTCTGATGTTGGGTTCTGATGTCAACGCAATTTTGATTTGCAAACAAAATGCAATGTCCCCATGAGGTTGGGGTACGATGTCAATCTGACATCATGTTGACATCCTGTGCCTGCTGGGTAAGCACCACATTTTTGAGCAGCAAGCATCTGTTTCACATGAATACACTTTTTAAATGCACTGATCATTGAAGCAGTGTTTTTTTTAAGAGCTGTGAAAATTTCAGCTGCGCAAAAATGCTTTGGTGGACATGCGCCTTAAATGAGCTACATTTTGTTTGCAGAAACCCTCACTTTTTGCGACACCAGTGGCCAAAAAGTGAACTACAGGCAACAACTTGGCCAGTGCCATCATATACTCCAGTGGTCTTCAACCACTGGGCCAAGGACTGGTACAGGTCCGTGGATCAATTGGTACCAGGCCGTACAAGAAATCATTAATTATTTACATTTTATTTATTATCTGAGTCTTTATTGTATTCTCTCACTTACGTCTCGGTCACTTGAGTGACCAAATTTAACCCACAAGCATTAAAATTAGAAAGAAACAGATGCCTTTGGAAAGTTTATTGGCTAAGGGGAAAAGGCCCAGTGAAGGACCCACAAACTGCCAAGGAATGGATCCGCAACCCATTTGTCAATAAATCAGGTGAATCCAGCATGTCTGTGCAAGAAGATCAACAGCTGGAGATTGCAAATGACGACGGCCTTTTAGGGGCCATTCGCATATCGCGTCTTTTCTAGAGTTCATGCAAGTTCATTATTTCCAATGCAGGTGTGCGGCCTTCCAGATGCACCCAGTTGAATGTGTCGCGAGAGCACCGCAAGTCACGTGACAAGAACTGACCAATCAGCTTCATACTTTGTATGGAATATACACATTTTGGTAGACTAATTATCTCAGACAAACACAAAACACCCACCAATGTAATTTTTCTTCATCAATAAAACTTGTATCAGAGTGACA
Organism: Danio kyathit; assembly: GCA_903798195.1. NCBI lineage: Eukaryota > Metazoa > Chordata > Actinopteri > Cypriniformes > Danionidae > Danio > Danio kyathit. Next base: position 33,931,872 of record LR812529.1, on the reverse strand, counting down.
GAAATGTTTCGTCAGCTTGTTTCTCAGAGAAAACGATTGATAGTCACCTATCAACCTATGAACCACCACCCAAATCCCCCCCCCCTCCCCCTGGTCTGCGGTAAAATTATTAAATCGCTGACCAGTCTACGGTGATAAAAGGGTTGAGGACCACTGATATACTCAATAAAATTTTGTTTTTGCTTTAATAGAGGATATACCAATGATAAACTGATATCAAACATCCAGATGCTTTCTAGAATGCTAAAAGCCATGTTTAGATGAATATGAAAAATCTGTGTTGGGCACAAGCAGCAGTTAAGAAAGAGTTCACCGACATCATGTTGACAGATGAGGCCAATTAAATAACATTGTTATAAAAGTTTGACTATAATGTATATGTGAGAATATATGGACCAGATCAGACCATTACAGCTTGAATTAATCTTTTCTTTTTGTCATAATAATAATAATAAAAAAAACCCTATTGGCCTTAAATTGAACATAAGCATTCACTTCATGAGTCAAAGAAAGGAATAAAGCATCTCGTAAAAGTCATCCATTTGATTTTCTTGGTTAAAAAGAAAACATCACATAAAAATAAGTCTACTGGCTTTCGTAGGAAGTCAGGTTATGGTAATAAATCATAGCCAAGGTCTCATTTTTTTACATTTGTCACAAGCTCTTCACACACTGCCAGTTAAAAACACAACAACACGAAAACCAACCTATTAGAGAATAATTTCTGAAAGATCATGTGACTTTGAAGACTAAAATAGTGGTTGCTGAAAATTTAGCTTTGCATCACAAGAAAAAAAAATATTGATGCTTAGATGTTTACATGAAGGAGTTGAAGGATGTTTTTCACCAAGGTTGTGGGTTTGATTCCCAGGGAAAGCAAGAACTGATAAAAATGTGTATCTTCAATGCAATGCAAATCCCCTTGGATGGAGGTGTCTGCCAAATATGTAAATAGACCAGGCATTTACATATGATCCTCTTTTCTGACAAGTGAAATAAATGCTTGCATTGTTACATTCATATAACACCCTTTTGAATAACACAGCAGTACAAACCATACAAAACAATTATTATTTCGAATCTTATTGAACTCACTCTTAATTGTAAGTGATTGAAGTAGAAACGTACAGCTGCTGTCTTTGGACAAATGCAAGACTGTAAGTACGAAGTGTGAAGAGAGCGTGCCTAATTATACAGTTTACATGAGTGTTTCTGCAGCAGCCTTGGACCACACTTTTATTTGTAATTACATCAGCAGAAGACACAGCACAAGTAAAAAAGAGGGAGAAAAGTGTGGCGTAGATTATCCTGCAGGCTGACATTGAGAAGTGCAAGAACAAAGCACACACTTTCTTAGTCAATGAGGACTTCAAGGCTCTCTGCGCTACCTAGTGTTTGACCTTCACTGTGCTGAGAGGCCTTGAGACAAAAGATTATACAGATCTCACTGTAAAATACATCTAGATCTAAAGCATGAAACTCCAAAATATGTCCCTGCACTGCATGTGAAGGAAACGATTATTTCAGAAAGTGCTTTTTATCCATTTTTTTGTGAATTATATGCTTTGTTTTTTGTCCCAGGTGAATGTCTGAAAATGAATCAGTGCACTTTGTGTAAATCTTTCATTGTTGTTTCTTTGATTTAAGAATGTGATGTTGTCCCCGTTTGTCATCTCTTATATTGAATAGTTTGTACATGTATACATGACACAAAAAAAACAATCCAAACGCAACAAATGATCACATGCAATAAATTTTTTCAGTTTTTAGTTGAATGTGATGCTGTGAATCTCCTCCAAAAATTAGGCAAATTTTAAAATATAAAACATTTAAAAAAAAAAAAAAAAAAAAAAAATATATATATATATATATATATATATATATATATATATATATATATATATATATATATATATATATATATATATATATATATATATATATACTGTATACAACATAAACGTTTTAACGTATAACAATATTAATCATTTACATTAACATGCATGTTAATATTTATTGTTTATTATTCATTCATTCATTTTGCTTCGGCTTAGTCCCTTATTTATCAGGGGTCGCCACCGTGGAATAAACCGCCAAGTTATCCAGTATTTATGTTTTACAGAGCGAATGCCTTTCCAGCCGCAACACAGTACTTGAACCAGCGACCTTCTTGCTGTGATGCGACAGTGCTAACCACTGAGCCACCGTGTCGCCCCTGTTTATTATTTTTTATAAATAAATAAATTTGTAATGTTTGTAAATATTTCTTATTTTTATACAAAAGTGTGTACATTTTTATTTATTTTGCCGGAATTTGCATTAATATTAAATAATTAAAATTATAAAAGTTTAGTTACAATTACAATATTGAGGGTATTAGAATATTTCATGTTGACCTTTAATGGGAAAAAAGATCAGCTGCAGCCTTTTTCAAATAAATAAATAAATAAATATATTAGGGTTTACTTCATGAGAGTGATAGAATGAGTGATGAAAGTAGAATTTAAATAATGAATCTTAAACAATATATATAATAAAAAGAAACATGCAACAAATATATATTGATTAGTTCTTTCCTCTATGAGCTGGCTGCCTGTTAGATCCCAGATTGATTTTAAATGATTAATTTTTGTTTACAAAACCTTGAAGTACATCTTCAATCTCATATGAAGCGAGAGATCACGATGACATATGATGACGTGTGCAGGTGTTGTAGTGTTTTCCCATTTCTTAGGGGTAAATTTCGAAGCCCTTCCCCTTCACACTCTGTTTCAAGGGCCAAGAGGAAGGGGAAGGGGTAGCGGTACAAAAATAGAATTGGGATTGGGCCTATTCTTTTGCTGTACATAGTTTTGCCGTATTGTATATTTTACTGTAAGTACAGGCCTACATAATATGTTGTTTAATTTTTACATAAATATATGTTATGCTGAATGACACTGGAACAATATTTAATTCATATTTTTACTTTTGTCATCAGAGGGGGAAAGTCCCACCCATACTTTGGGAATGGGATGTGAAAATAAGGGATATCGCCCTTATTTATAAGGGATTACTAAATCTGTTCTTCTGGAGCTTTTTCATTTTAAATAAACAGTTGGAAGGTCAGTAATAAGTTTTATTATTATCATTATTAGGGCAGCACGGTGGTGCTGTGGATAGCACAATCACCTCACAGCAAGAAGGTCGCTGGTTCGAGCCCCGGCTGGGTCAGGTGGCGTTTCTGTGTGGAGTTTGCATGTTTTCCCCATGTTTGCATGGTTTTCCTCCGGGTGCTCCTGTTTCCCACACAAGTCCAAAGACATGTGGTATAGGTGAATTCGGTAAGTTAAATTGTCCGTAGTGTATGTGTGTGAATGAGTGTGTATGGATGTTTCCCAGTGATGGGTTGCAGCTGAAAGGGCATCCGCTGCGTAAATCATATGCTGAATAAGTTGGTGGTTTATTCTGCTTTGGTGACCCCAGATTAATAAAGGGACTAAGCCGAAAAGAAAATGAATGAATGAATGAATTATCATTATTATTATTTACAAAGGATATAATAAATAGTATACATTAGAAAAAGCTGCAAATAAATTAGAATTGGTGGTTCATTCCGCTGTGGCGACCCCAGATTAATAAAGGGACTAAGCCGAAAAGAAAATGAATGAATGAATGAAAATGAATGAACGAATAAATTAGAATTAAAGAGCAGTGAATGAATCTCTCATTTAGATTATTCTTTTGATCACAATAAATAACAGAACTGTCACTTTAAAAATGCACAGATCTATAATGAAAACATTCGGCTGTTTTTCTAACGTTTTATGCTCACTTAAGACAAAATTTGTCGTGTTTAAAAGAAAACCCACCAAGATCGACATGTTTAGATGTTATTATTATTATTATTATTATTGTTCTTCTTTTTCTTCTTCTTCTTCTTTTTCTTCTTCTTCTTCTTCTTCTTCTTATTATTATTATTAGTAGTATTATTATTAGTATGTTATTATTATTATTATTATTATTATTATTATTATTATTATTATTATTATTATTATTATTATTATTATTATGTTATTAATATTGTTTGTATGTATACGTGTTTAAAAGAAAACTTACCAAGTCAGCACATGTTATTATTATTATTATTATTAATATTAGTATGTATGTTATTATTATTATTAATATTATTATTATTATTATTATTATTATTATTATTATTATTATTATTATTATGTTATTATTATTGTATGTACGTATGTATACGTGTTTAAAAGAAAACTCACCAAGTTAACTCATGTTATTATTATTATTATTGTTATTATTATTATCATTATTATTATTATTATTATTATTATGTTATTATTATTATTAGTATGTTATTATTATTATTATTATTATTATTATTATTATTATTATGTTGTTATTATTATTATTATTATTATTATTATTATTATTATGTTATTATTATTGTATGTATGTATACGTGTTTAAAAGAAAACTCACAACTCATGTTATTATTATTTAGGTATGTCTGTTCAAACCTAAAACCCAGAGTATCCACTTTCTATTCACTTCAAATCGTGTGTACAGAATCCATTTGGGAAACAGCGTCTATTTTTTACTATGGAGTGTCTGACAGTCACACACCGCTAATGGAAAGGAAGGGAATCCCGCCGTTTTTATATTTATTTCAAAGTGTTTTCTTGCCTAAATAAAATGAAAGCACAGAACAGATTCACATTTAAGAGCAAAGGGCGTCCCCTGGTGGTTCAGCGGTATGGGTTGCACATAGGCAGGATCGGCTCTTTAATGGTTATTGCCACCCTTCATAGAAAGATTGAAAATATGGGAGAAATAAGGGAAAATACCCCTACGGGATGATACTGGGATAGAAGTCCACGGGAGAATCCTGGGAAAAATGGGAGGGTTGACAGGTATGGCACCCACTAGTGACGATCTCTTCCTCATTAGCATAGAACATTAGTCTTATTTTTAAATCTGCCACTATGCTCACAAATAGGCATTTATTGCTCCACCCTCTTTTGAAAAGAGCACAATCTCATTTGAATTTAAAGTGACAGTCACCAAAACGGCACAATTAGGACCAAAAACTGAAAGGGACAGTTTCAAAATGTAATAAAACATTATATGTAAGGTATTTTGAGCTGAATCTTCGCATACACACTCTAGAGTCAACAGAGACTTAATTTACATCTTGTAAAAAGGGGCATAATAGCTCCCCTCTAATGTGAACCTGAATTCACTTTGCAATCTATGCACAATCTCTTTTGTCAACCATTGCTGATGCTACATTTCTTATTGACAGAAGTTTGCTACTTCTCATTCACACTGACTGGACACCCTAACAAATACAGCCATAAAAAATAAATCATAGAGTTTCAATATATCAAACAGCATTCATAATCCCATCCTCTCCAGAGCAGTGAAACTCCACCCATAATTTAGGCTTTTATGCAAACATGACCCTGTTTTACTCACCTGTGAAGGCAACATATACATGGCCTGTTTAAACAAGCCTTACAAAAGGTGATGAAAGGGTGATAAATCATAAAGAGCAGGGCATTCATCTCTCTGCAAATAGTCCGCCCTCTCCTCCCCTCTCAATTACAAGCCCGCAGAACATAAATTAATATGTAAAATTGTTGGAGCGTGATGGCAGAGTTGCTCAGCTAAGGCCACAGGCATCAATCTTCACTCACCTCTGACAGATTTTCCACCCGCTGAGACGCTCGGTGATTGAGAGGCACAGAGACACATGAACTGTGGGTAACCTGCAGCATATACAGTCTACAGTATATACCTGAGAACAAGAGAAAGAGAGGGGGGATTACAGATAGACAGACTGAGATCTTCAGATCAAATATGCACTGTAAAAAATATCTTTCTCTATTTTGTAAGTGTATTCCGCTTGTTTGCTGTTGTGAATTGCATTATGGGAGGTTGATCTCTGTCACTTTTATTGACATTTTAGAAGTATATAATGTATAAGAAATAATGTATATTATATATTTATAATGTATAAGAAATAATATATTTCTGTGTGGACTTTGCATGTTCTCCCCGTGTTCGCGTGTTTCCTACGGGTGCTCCAGTTTCCCCCACAGTCCAAAGACATGCAGTACAGGGGAATTGAATAAACTAAATTGGCCGTAGTGTATGTGTGTGGATGAGTGTGTATGGATGTTTTCCAGTACTGGGTTGTAGTTGGAAGGGCATCCACTGTGTAAAATGTATACTGGATAAGTTGGCGGTTCATTCTGCTGTGACGACCCCTGATGAACAAATGGACTAAGCTGAAGGAAAATGAATGAATGAATAATATATAGAGAAATAAGTCTGTAAACTAACAGAAAATGCACTGGATGTTTATTACAACGTTTTTGTTGTATATTTGTATATTATACAACACCAACCCAGACAAAATATCACTTTAAACTATTAAAAATGTTAATAAAAGTCCTGTTTTTAAACTTTTCAAGTTAAAAGTTGTTGGAAGAAAATCTAAGGTTCCATAATGTAATTCAAAAGTATAAATAATAGGGAAAAATAAAAATATATAATATAAACAAACGGAAACTTGTAATTTACAGATATTTTTGCAGTACTATAAATGACAAGTCAATGAAGAGTGCAGCTGTTTAGTATAGTTGATACATTTTGTTTATAGCACATGTAGTTTGTATACCCCCATATAAAAAGTCTGATATATATGCAAATTACATACGATTGAAGTCAGAATTATTAGCCCCCTTCAAATTTTTTTCTTCTTTTTAAAATATTTTCTAAATGATGTTTAACAGAGCAAGGAAATTTTCACAGTATGTCTGATAATATTTTTTTCTTCTCGAAAAAGTCTTATTTGTGTTATTTCGGCTAGAATAAAAGCAGTTTTTAATTTTTTAAAACCCATTTTAAGGTCTGTTAAACATAATTTGGGAAATATTTAAAAAAAAAAATAATTCAAAGGGGGGCTAATAATTCTGACTTCAACTATATATATATATATATATAAATGTAATATCTGACCAGATTTTTTTTTATTTGAGATAACCTAAATAAACAATATATAATATATAACTTAAATAGAAATATTTGTGTATCATTTAATGAAAAATGTAAATTAAAGTAATTTTTTAAAGATCTGTAACTTGTTTTGCCTATAAATGTTTTTTCTTTTATTAATATTCAGAAAACTTCCTGAGAGAGGAAATGATCGATTTATACCTGTCCAATGCATTTACGTATGGCCCAAAAAAAATTATTTAAACAAATTTTCTGTCTGGTACGATCATCTGAATAGAGGCACACAGAAATTTAGTTATTCACATGCGCAGCCGAAACAGTTTTTTTTACACTGAGAAAATGAGAGTGAATTATTTACATGGCCTTGGTGATGTGTCTTGTTTGTTTGTGTCGTCTAGCTTTTACTAATTAGGGTCGATGGGAGCCAGAAAATATGAAGAAAGCAACGACCTTTCTGCTCTGAATACGCTGTTTTCACATGCATTATCCTTTTCATATTTCTGTAAATATTGCATTGAATTCACTTCTTTTTATAATTTAGCACTTATACAAACTCCTGTATAAAATCTTTTTTATTATTATTATAAAGGACTATTTAAGTGATATACTACTGCCCTACTGGCATCATACTTTTTTTATCTTTTGAAAATATACAACTTGAACTTAAGTTGTATTTTTTGTGCCCTTTTGTTGTGAAATATTTACAAATTATTATAGAAATATTAGTTTTGTAAAGTAAATATAAGTAAATAAACTTCTATTCAAGATGAACAAATGACTACAGAATTTTTATAAATGTCATGTTACTGTCAAATATGATGCATCAGGCTTTTGAGGAGTGCTTATTTGCTCATCTGGTGGTCACTGTGTTGCGCTGCAATGTATGTGTTGCCCCATAACAAACTACAGAGCTCTCATCTCACAACTAAGCAATAAAGACATATTGATAGATTGTTAGAAAGACTTCATTAACTCACAATCAGAATTATTTTTAAACACATAAATATCAAAACAGCGATTTAAAACAATTGATACAGTTTTTGATATTTGTGAGACCAAAAATAGTAATGGGGTATATGCACACAGACTTTTCATTTCAGTCAGCCAGCCGCAGGGCTTTCGATGAATTATCATCCCATACAATATTGCCGCGTTTAAGATGATTTCTTTAAAACACAGCGATCTTCACTGCCTGGCTGAGATATGATATAAAGTGGGTATCAGACCAAACAAGAAGCACTGCATTAAATTAAACTTTTCCATGCTATGTCTAAAATATGGAAAATAATTTTACTCCAGTATTTTCAAGGGAATTTCTGCGCTGGCTTGTGGCTAATGAAGGCGCCTGAGTTTAAACTCTTTCGTATTTTTTTACGCTTTAACAACCAAATGAATGCTGAAGTCTATTTAACTGATTATATTTGAATGACATTACAACATCGATGCTGTAAAAGCAACCTCATGAAATTGAAAATAGTCACATTAAGCTTTCACCGGAAGTTCATCATTGGCTGAAAAACAATAGCTGTGTATAGAGCCCATTACTCAGTTTGGACCTGTAAATGAAACCGAAGTGTTTTCTCCTTAGAAAATGATGTGTGGGGTATTTTGTGCTGAAACTTAACATACTAGGGACATTAGAGGTTTATTTTAGGCCTACATCTTGAAAAAAAGGGGTATAACTGGTCCCCATTAAGATCCAGTAAGCTTCAAAACTGAAATCTTTTCCAATGAAAATGCTAGCATCAGACACCATCTGATGATATGAGGGAATTGCATGTCTTAGCCAATCATGTAGCAGCGTTTGGTCTTCTTCGCTCCACACTGTGTTTTTTTACAGTCCATGGAGGCATTTAGACTAATTATTTAGGCTAGGCTATTTAGGCTAATAATTTTCAGGCTTGCCTTCAATAGGCTTTGGTAAAGCGACGCGACTTGCATGGGTCATGTGATAATAACAAAAGCCAGATGTTGAACATCCAAATTCTCTCATAGCATCAGATGTGGATAGACCTCATCATTCAAAAAGATTTCAGTTTTTTGGTTATTTTAAGAAAGGGTTGGGCTTACACTGTAAAAAGCGATTAGCTGACTTTACTTAAAGGTGCTGTATGTACGATTTGACTCTTCTACAGCATAAAAATACCATAATATGTTTGCAGGTATTTTAAAAACATGCTAAGTGAACATTCTTGTTTATCTGAAAAACAATGCTGAAATCAGATATTCTGCTTTTGAAAATGTCTGTTACGTGCTGGAACATCTGTCTTTGTTTTGGTCTTTAACCCGCCCAATGCCACTTATCTATTTTCACTTTGCCACTTATCTATTTATCTACTTATCACTTGTCTATTTAATTCATTCAGTCATGAAGGATCTCAAATCATGTTCCTGTGACTAAAAATGCGACCTCTGGTGGACAGTAACAGACTCCGTAATGAGACGCAGATTCAGAGTTTCACATGAGGTAGTTATTCATTAGCAAGTAATATAAATAATACAAACGTAAACATTAGGTGAGCAGATTACATTGTAACTTCATGTCCTAACAACACGCTATGTGACAAGATTTGCAATGATAAGCAATTTGGCTGATTGCACCAGACGAAACACGACAGAAATTTAAGTGCGGTTTATTTATAAACTAATTTCGAGAGGATCACGTGCTTATGATCAACAAGGCTGGCACCTCATTAGCCTCATTAGTAATCTGCCCTATTAGATGATTACGGACACATTGTAAATAACCAGAGCTTTTCACTTCAGTTATCTTCGTTTTGAAGTTCCCCCCTTGCCCCCCTACTTCCACCCTTTTTCCTATAGGGCGAGACGGCGGCCCAGTGGCTAGGTTCAACATCCTATCGGGCCGGTTGGCGTTTCTGTGCGGAGTTTGCATGTCTCCCCGTGTTAGCATGAGTTTACACCGAGTTCCCCGGTTTCCTCCCACCGTCCAAAAATATATGCCAATGGCCAATCGACTAAACCAAATTATCACCTAAGACAACCTTAGTTTACACTTCTCACACGGCAACAAGCAGGGGAGTTCTCAAGACCTTCCTGAGTTCGAACTCCCCTCTCGCTCTTCTAACGAGAGGGAGCCCTGGGCTCGAGGATATTACGAGCTCAGGGCTCTCTCCCGGGACAGCATGCCAATTACGCTTTATTGATCATCAGCTAAGTGTGAACTCTTGAAATACAGCCATGGGAAGGAAAATGTTAAGGTTTACAATCTAATTAATATATATTAAACCTCTTTAACATTATTATATGTACATGCTGAATGATGCTCAAGTTCCATTTCAAATGGTTTATCTTATTCAAGATCTGAGGTGAACTATCTGCTGCTGCTTTCAGTAGTATGGCAATAAATGTCATGTAAAATGACATTCAAATTCACATTATTAGCATTTAACACTGAATAAAGCACCCGAGGTAAACATTAGGCTCAATAGGCACATTCACGCCAATCTGGCAACCTGCGCTTGTGTGGACAGATCAGAGGAGGAGCCGAGTGAAAATGTGTTTTGATCCAGGAGTGCAATACCTAGTTCAACCACTGGGTGTCAAACTTACATACTGCACCTTTAAAAAAGAGAGTAAACTTGTTGCCTTAGAATTATTAGGTAAACAAAATGTGCATAATTATAAAAGTTGTCAACAGGTTTTCTCACTTTTTAAAAGAAAAGTAACTAACTGCTTTTTATGGCAGCACAGTGGCTTAGTGGTTAGCACTGTTACCTCACAGCAAGAAGGGATTGGAGTGACGGCTGGGCCAGTTGGGGTTTCTGTGTGGAGTTTGCATGTTCTGCCCATGTTGGCGTGGGTTTCCTCCGGGTGCTCCGGTTTCCCCCACAGTCCAAAGACATGCGCTATAGGTGAATTGGGTCAGCTAAATTGGCCATAGTGTATTAGTGTGTGTGTGTGAACGTCAGAGTGTATGTGTGTTTCCTAGTACTGGGTTGTGCAGACACACAGTTACTGAACATTTTTAGTACTTTTTTTTTATTTTTTAGATCATTACACTTTGATCAAGGTGTTATTCCTGAATTAGTTTCTTTAGCACATGTATACACACACATACAATTCAATCCCACTAGGGTTACAGTTCTAAAGATGTTTTTAGTATCAACACACACAGTTTAATTGTAAAGCTGACACATTTCAAAACATGTTGAGGTAGCAATTCATCTTCATTAATAGGTCTACATACAGACACAGTTCAGTCACATTGATGCAACGTGTTTCTTTAAAACACAGTTCGACCATGACCAGAGGTGCCTCATGTAAACCAATTTAATTATTAAATGAATAATGACTTACGGCTTCAGAAGACGTGAAATAGAGCACACGCGTATAACATTACATTAAAAATCTTTATGTATGAACACTGCTCGCCCTTGCCTGAAGGTGATGTAAAACAAGTTTTTCTGCTCGCAGTTCATCAAGCGAATTATGTTTCCATTGTAGCATCTTCAGTAAGAAAGACAATGCCAAGGCCAAGCTTTCAAACCCCTATACCGAGACCCAGAGCAGCAGAAAAAGGCTTCGATAATCATTTTTTCAAAGAGCCACACAAAAGCCAGAGGAAGGGCAGGCTACGCGCACTCATCGAGGCCTCTAAAAGAAAAGGTCCATTTGCTCAACTCTGAATGGACAGTTTCTTTCCATGTACACACACTCACGTACGAACACAACACATCACTCAAGCCGCGCAGTCGCTCTGCTAACCCTGATGGTCCATTAAAGGACGGAAGCCATCAGGCCAGGTCATTAAGCCAGTGGACGTGTGGGTGCTGGTCGGGTTGTGTTAGTGGTAGAGGGAGGGACCTGTGTGTTTGGCATCTGTTCCTTTATGTTCTGTGAACAGACCGACCTTGTGTTTGTATGCCTGTGTGCTGACCTTGAGCTAGGCTGAAACAGCAGACACTGCTGCTTCTGAACGACCCTGAAAACCAGTGTGTGCGTGTGCGTTATTGCGTGTGTGTATATGAGAAACAGAGAGAGAGAGAGTGCTAAAAGAAACATCAGAGCAGCTTTCAAGCTCCTAGTTTTCAGAGAAACATTTTCAATGTCTCAGGGTTGCAGTAAACTTCCAACACTCACACAAAGAGCAAACTCCTTTACCTTCATCACACTGAAACATTTATAACACTACAATATATTGTAGTAGTGGTTGTTGATTGGTGTGACATGCCTGAAATTGGGTCAACGGTCTGTTTTGATTGAAAGATTATGTATGAGAGGATATATATTAGTAAAATAAATAGGTATTTCAGCCTTTAAAGGGAAAACAAATGTGCTTTTGTGTACATTTGTGTGTAGATGTCAGTCATTTTGAAAACTGCTTAGGCCTGCGCAGTTCATGGCAATACTAGGGTCATTGGCATTACAACTTCTTTTCTGTTAATTTATTCATAAATACATTAAAAGAATTTTAAGTGTTATATGGCTAGACTTATACATGTGAGGTTAAAATGCATTAATTAAAAATATTTTACAAATGTCTTGAATTTTTGTGAGAAAAAAAGCATCTCATCTACTTTGACATTGTCTTTTATTATCATTTCTAAGAAGAAATATTTTAACATCACCTTCACTTTTTCTTATTATTTGAAAAACCTCTGATATTTTGGAAAAAATACAAAATACCAATATATATTTTATGAAGGACGTCATGGTGGTGCAGTGGGTAACGCTGTCGCCTCACAGCAAAAAGGTCACTTTTTCGAGCCCCGGTTAGGTCAGTTGGCGTTTCTGTGTGGAGTTTGCATGTTCTCCTTAAATTGGCATGGGTGCTTCGTTTTCCCTCACAGTCCAAAGGCATGCGCTATAGGTGAATTGAATAAACTAAATTGCCCTTAGTGTATGAGTGTGGATGAGTGTTCCCAGTACTGGGTTGTAGCTGGAAGGGCATGCGCTGTCTAAACATATGCTGGATAAGTTGACGGTTCATTCCCTATTAATAATTTCCTGATAATTAAAGGGACTAAGCTGAAAAGAAAATGAATAGATGAATGAATTAATATTTTATGAAATAACTAAACATTTTTCTAAAGTATTCCTCAGATTTAGTAATGGTGTGAGGAGCATATGGTGAAGCCTAAATTATTCATTCCCCTGGCAAATTCTTAAAGTTTTTTGTTCAGATATAAAATAAAAGCTGAAAATTTTTCCCCCACAATGATGCCTCTTGTACACTGTCTTAATATCTTTTAGAGAAGCCATGTGTCATTTACAGTAAAAAAAGATTTCCTGGTTGACTAAAAGTAACTTTAAGTCAGAATTTGTCAGGGGTATGAATAATTTTGGGTTTGACTGTTTGTATATTTCTTTAACTTGTTACCTGTGTTGTATTTTTACTTTATGATCCCACCATGAGTTATTAAAATGACCATTAAAATATTTTCACATGAAATCAACATTAATATAAAGCTAATATAAATATAAAATTAATATAAAATGTAAACATTTAATAAAAAATTTATACAAATACAAATAAAATTTTTTAATTCTAATCAAATTTAAAATTTTCATATATACCACTATGGAAACGTACCTCTACATATATTTCTGGAGAGCGCCAAATTGGTCCCAGGAGCTAAGTTTTTTTGCAGTTTTTGTTTTCGTGAATCCACCAGAGGCCGCTGTGTACGCTTTTTAGATCTCAAATTTCTCTCTCTAGTGCTATTCACGCCTGCTGTTCTAGTCTAAATCAACCAGAGGCCACTGTCGACTGACTGTTTGACTGACTGACTGACTGGTCAATTGACTCACCCTCCTTCTTCCCTAAACCCAACCAATAGTGTTTTCAAAAGCACAGATTGACCCGCCCACCCACTTCCCTAAACCAAACCGACAGTTTTAAAAAGTAATCCAGAAAAAGAAAAGCCCTTGCCTGATTTTTACCATGTTTTCAAATTATACCACATTCTCACCCTGTTATTTACTTGTTTGTTTTATTTTTTGGCATCTGTTTTCATCTTACTCGCTTTCTGGAACCGTTCTTCACCAAACTTGCACCCCGTCATTGTGGTCAACTCCACTCTGCTTCTCAAGTCCGCCCACGTACATGGCAAGCTAACTGGACAAACTGGCAACAGCGCGAAAAGGATCGGCATCATACCGCCTGTAGTGTTCATTTTAAAGGCGAAATGCAGCCATACGTACTTCCAGCTACATAATTTGCGATCTCCAGAAAAGTTTATAGGGCAGAGTTTTCAGAATGAGCCTATGTTGCAACAATTCTGTCTGTCTGGATTTATTAATTATACTATATATAATTATTACGGTTTTGAGTAGAACATACATAAGATTTAAAATGTCATAACTATTGATGACATTTCCTCCACATTTAATATAAAAGCGTTATAGACCCTTTTCACATTTCCAAGTTTCTCAGGCATCATGGTTGGGTAGACTTAGAGTGCAGTGAATCAGAGAGTACAACAAAGAATTTTTTACAATCTTATTTGCTGAAATAATAAAAGAAAAACCCCACAATGGTGTTATCAAGACTTTCAGAAAAAGGAAAAGGAAAAAAAATAGTGTGAGACTGATGAAGGCAGCCAGAGGAGAGAATAATGTCAAATTTACTCTCAGCCTCATAGACGCTGCATTAACACCTCACATAAGCGGTAATTCGTCTTTTGTAATTTGGCGTAAAGATGATATAATACATTCATGAATGCATATAAATGTTCATACTTATTTAAAAAAAGCTAAATATTAAAAACTTTCAAGGATTTAATATTATGATGACTGTTAAAACGTGTCAAAGGGTCCATCCCTTAGGGCATTTTGCATAAAAATGTACCATGTTTTCAGACATGTTTATATTCACGTTTTAATTTCAAAAGACATTTAAAATAAAAAGCATTTTTTGGTGGAAAAATCCTAATTTTAATCACAACAAATGAAAATTACCTTGTCATTTAATTTCGTTAAAAATGCTTCAATTTACTATATTATATTTTATATTGGAAAGAAATGTCATTATAGGCTACTTTTATGGAATAAAACAAATATTAGCATTTTAATTAAACCTAATAAATCCAGACTAGTCCTAAATCTTTTTTTTTTTTTTTTTTTTTACATAAAATATAGTTTTTAAATATTTAAAAACGTCCATATTTGACATTTTTTGTTGAGTACAGTATGCCAGGCTGTCTTTCAGATCTTCTCTGAACATGATAGGATCTTCTTATCTCTCCTCTCAGTTACTCGCTTCGGAAGCGCGGTGACTGACAGCACTGACCTCTTATCTTTGCAGGGAAAAGAGGGGGCGACCGAGGTGCTACTAGTCTTTTTTTCACGGTCACTGGCCTCCAGACTAACGCTCCTTTTACACAGCAACCGCGCCTCGCAGATCGGTCAGCCAAGACTAACACAGCGAAGGGCTGCAGTTTATTTATTTGCTGAGGGTAATGACAGGTTAACGGAAGGAGGTCGACGCTCGGTGTTTTTAATGGGGTTGTGTGAGTTGTTCCTCATCCAGCGAGAGAGGCTTGAAAACCAGCCTGCACAGAACAGCGCGTTTCTTTTATAGAGCAGTTCTGTAAACAAGTGATAAATATCGAGAGACTTACGATTCAGACTAAATCCAGCTCCCTGGGCTGTTCGTGCAGAATGCGTCATTGCCTTTTAAAACAACTAAAGATTATAACGGTCACCTCACTTTTGGAAATCATACTTCAAAATTATTGGTGATATTTGCATATTATACATAGATTTTCAAGATTCAAGTTCAGGTTTAGAATTTTTTATTATTATTTTTTAAATGTACGAAAAAACATCCCGACAGTTTAAGGGGTTACATTTTTTTGTTGTTGACAATTTTACTGTTTATTCATTTAATTCATTCATTTTCTTTTCGGCTTACGCAGGTGAAAGAAAGTTATACTTTTTTGGACGTAATTATCATGTTTTATTTGTACTATACTAAGTGGATATTAAATGTGTTATTTTGGAACAACTTCAAGCATATTAATTGTTATTTTTTATATATAGCCTACCTAAGATCAACTTTAAGCCATTTAAAATGTTGTAACATAGGCCTAGTTGTGTTAAAGTGGACATACTTTAAGTACAATTAAAGTGTACTTTAAAAGTGTATTTTATTTAAAGTACATTTTAAGGATATATTTGAAATACAGTTAAAGTATATTTTTAACACAGTTGAAGTATTTTAAATTCAGATAAAGTGTATTTTTAGTCCATTTTAAACCAATTAAAGTATAGTAAAAGCCCAGTTAAAGTATAATTTAAGTGCATTTTAAAACTAGTTAAAGTATTGTTTAAGCTCAGTGGAAGTATATTTTAAGTCCAGCAGACAAATATTTTAAGATTCACATTAATGTGGTATTACTATACTTATATGTACTATACATTTGCAGAGTACTACAAGACCTACTTTATTTTAACAATAATTAACAAAATCATTCAGAAGAATGTATTTTAATTATATTAAAAATATGCTGTAAACGTACAATACAAACACAAATAACTGCACGGTTTTTGAACTGTAATTTTCAACTTTTTTAATTGACAATTAACATTGTATAACAGTGTGAAGTAAAATATTTTGAAATACAGGCTAAAGCACATGCTCATTTGCAGTATTTAAAATATATTTCATTATGTCTAAAACAATTAAAAATAACATGCATATTCTTTAAACACACTCAAATTGGCACCGTTTCACAATGTTCTTATACTGTACATAGTACACAAAAAACATAAACATAAAATTAGTGTGCTTGAGTTCTAGTGAAAAAAGTGCAATTAAGCATATTTTTACCAATGTAATTGTAATATACTTTATAATAAATACATTAAAATGCAAACCAACACATTTAGAATGCACTTTAAGTAAGTATTGTTTGTGCTAATTAAGAGCACTTCTTTTTCACCTGAGAAGTCCCTTTAATAATCAGGGGTTGCCATAGCGGAATGAACTGCCAACTTAGCCAGCATATATTTTATGCAGCGGATGCCCTTCCAGCTGCAACCCAACACTGGGAAACACTCATACACTCTTGCATTCACACTCATACACTACGGCCAATTTAGTTTATTCAATTCACCTATTGCGCATGTTTTTGGACTGTGGGGGAAAACGGAGCACCCGGAGGAAACCCACGTGAACACGAGGAGAACATGCAAACTCCACACAGAAATGCCAACTGACCCAGTTAGAGCTCGAACCAGCAACCTTCTTGCTGTGAGGCAATCGTGCTGCTGATTTTTTTTTGGCACTAATGAAAATAGCTTCAACCGAAGCAACAGCAAAATCTGCTTTGGTAAATTTCAATCCAAAATTGTTTATTGCTTTTATTTGACAATGTTCACTTTCTTGCATAAAACTAAGTTTATATCTTACATTTTTGTAGTATAAAGGTGCAGTTGTGAGTCTTGCCATTCTGAGGAATTGTGACTTTATATTTTGCGGTTCTAGGAGTTAGATTTACTAAGATTTAAACTGTAAAAAAACATAAAAAGCATCCCAGAACTAATTAAGATTATCAACTGTTAATCATAAACAACAACATGGACCATTTCCATTAAACCATTACAATCTCAATTAGAACCATTGGAAATTCTGTAATATGTCTATATTATTTGTTTAGCAGGTGTAGTAAGAACATAAAAATGACTGCATGCAGAATTATATCAAGTGATTTAAAGAGCAGATGTGTTTCAAAACCAGACTGTGACATTTTCATATCTTATAAAACTATTATGACCTTGAAATGGCTGTGGCATATATGCTAGAGCAGATCTGACCACTTAATTTATATCCTGCTTGGACTGGCGAGGGAGTTCATTATTCCTGAATAGCAAACCTACA
This sequence comes from Danio kyathit, assembly GCA_903798195.1. Taxonomy (NCBI): domain Eukaryota; kingdom Metazoa; phylum Chordata; class Actinopteri; order Cypriniformes; family Danionidae; genus Danio; species Danio kyathit. The sequence continues at coordinate 33,914,000 of LR812529.1, read as the reverse complement.
CAGAATAATTTATACAACCTGTCAGTTTCACATGTTTTGCTATAAAATACCCAAATAGACTGTTTAAATGATAATTTAAAACAAATCTTCATATTCATTTTCATAGCATTTAGCTTTACTATCCAAACCTGACTTTATTAACACTACGATTGGGGATAGGGGGGAAAGTACATCATTGTGTCATAGGTTTCTCATAGATATGTGTAAAATTACATTTTTTAATGCCTATACCTCCATTATGGTTTACCTAATAAACCTCACTCCCATATGGGTCACGGCACCAGTATAACCTTTTCATGTTTATGAGGACACAGAATTGTGTAATGACATGGGTATGACCTAGTTGTGCTATATTAGGGTTGTTTATGAGGACATACCTTCTGTCCTTGTAATTCAAGACAAATAAAAACAACACAGGCTCATTCTGAAAACGTAGTCCTGTGGACGTTTCTGGAGACGGCGAATTATGTAGCCGGAGGTACGTATGGCTTGCATTTCATTTCATTTTTTTTAAACGAACGTTACGGGGCGGTATGATGCCGTTCCTTTTCGCGCTTACCAGCTGACTGCTCAACTCCGTGTGGAGGGCTTTCCCGCCGCAACCAGTTTGTCCCGCTAGACGACGATTGGGGTTCAAGTCCGGGGAAGAGTGGTTCCAGAAATCAGGTAAAACAAAAACAGAATCCAAAAAATAAAATGAACAAGTGAACAACAGGGTGAGAATGTAGTAAAATCAAAAACAAAAAACAAAAGCTACAAAAATACGTACCTCCCGGGACGTATTTCACGGTCTCCAGAAATTTCCACGGGACTACAGTACGTTTTCAGAATGAGCCTGGGTTGAATAAAAACATACTTACAATGAAGTCTTTTGAGATTAAAATTTTGCTACAGTATGATTGTGGGTTGGGTTTAGTGTGGTTTTAAAGCATAAAATACATTATGCCTATGGAGAGTCCTCGTAAATAAGTCCATATAGGCAAGTATGTGTGTGTGTGTGTCTTAAACTTTTAACTGTAGATGGTATGCAAGACTCAATTTGTTTTATGGGTTGTCACTTTTAGTCAGCATTTTATATCAGAGCTATTACTTTTTTCTGCAAAGCCTGCGTGTCAGATGAATCATATAGCAAAAGCCTGCAAAGTGTTGGATGAATCATATAGGTCTGATTATCTTGATTAAGAAAAAAATGTGTAACTAAAATTCATAACTTGCATCTAGATGTCACAGGGTTTTAAATATAAAATGATGTAGCCTTATATCAGTTTTCGGTAAATGTTGTGGATGAGTTTTGGAGCAATTTTGTTTACAAATTGCTTCATTTGGATATTTGAGAGCAGTTGTTCGTGCCACATATCAACGAGGTTGAGGTTTGGACTTGGTCAAGGTCGTTTTCAAACCTTCATTCAGTTCTGTTCCAGCGAATTAGTTAATGTGCTTTTGCACTTTGGGTCATTGTCCTGTTGCTTTGCCAGCTTTTTGCTTCAGCTGTAGGTGTGACCTCACCTTTCTCTGTATGAAGATGAGATCATGGTCCAGTCGATCACTGCAAGCTGGCTGGTTCCTCTGGCTGAAAAACAAGGCCAAATCATCACACACCTCCGCAAATGTGCTTGTTTATGTAAAGCCTAGCTCACACTGTGTGATTTTTAATAATCTTTACTCTTGTAACTTGTCAGACTGCACAAACATGATCCCCGTGCACAGTAAGATCTCAGTTGCCATAATGTCAGACTGAACAGCTATCAAGCGTCACACATACACACACACACACACAAGACTCATCTGGAGTTTGATATCATCAATTCAGGTTTAGTAATCTCCCTTCTGAAATGATACTTCCCAGCACATATAAATAATCTTTAGAATTTATTTTTACTCAATGTGCCTTGTTAAGTAAAAGTGAATGCTACAGATTATGGTTTGTGCAACATAAGCTCATTCTGAAAACGTAGCCCTATACATTTCTGGAGACCGCAAATTATGTAGCCAGCGGGGCGGTATGACGCCATTCCTTTTCGCGCTTACCAACTGACTGCTTACCTCCATGTGTACGGCTTTCCCGCTGTAAGCAATTTGACCCGCTAGCTCGTCATGTACGTCCGTGGATTTGAGATGCAGAGAGGTGTTGACCGCGACGACTGGGTTCAATTCAAGTGAAGAACGGTTCCAGAAAGTGGGTAAGACAAAAACTGAATTCAAAAAATGAAATAAACTAGTAAATATCAGGGTGAGAATGTGGTAAAATCTGAAAATGTGTTTAAAATCAGACGAGGGCTATTCTTTTTCTGGATTGCTTTTGAAAATTGTTGGTTGGGTTTAGGAAAGTGGGTGGGTGGGTCAATCGATAAAATTAATTGGGCTTAGGGAAAGAAGGAGGGTGGGTCAGTCGATTGGTCGGTCAGTCAGTCAGTCAGTCAGTCAGTCAGTCAAACAGTCAGTCAACAGCGGCCTCTAGTGGGTTTATGCGAGAACAGCAGGCGCAAATGGCACTAGTGAGAGAAATTTGAGATATGAAAAAGCTTACACAGCGGTCTCTCATGGATTTGAGAAAACAAAAACTGCAAAAATACGTATCTCCTGGGACGTATTTCGTGGCCTCCAGAAATGTATATAGAGGTATGTTTTCAGAATGAGCTTGGGTTGCAGAAGTTCGTATGGCTGCATTTAATTTTTAAAATGAACACTACGGGGCGGTATGACACCATTCCTTTTCACGCTTATCAGTTGACCACTTACCTCCATGTGGACCGCTTTCCCGCTGTTACCAGTTTGCCCAATAGCTCACCATGTAAGCTGGCAGACTTGAGATGCAGAGAGGAGTTGATCACAACGACAGGGTTTTAGTCCGGCGAAGAACGTTTCCACAAAAACAAAGGCCAAAAAATAAAATAAACAAGTAAATAATAGAGTGAGAATGTGGTAAAATCTGAAAACGTGGTAAAAATCTTTTTCTAGACTCCTTTTTAAAACTGTCGGTTGGGTTTAGGCAAGTGGGTGTTTGGGTCAATGGATGATTTTGAAAACACTATTGGTTGGGTTAAGGGAAGGAGGAGGGTGGGTCAGTCAGTCAGCCAGTCAGCCAGTCAGTCAGTCAGTCAGTCAGTCAGTCGACAGTGGCCTCTGGTGGATTTACACTAGAACAGCAGGCATGAATGGCACTCGCGAGAGAAATTTAAGATCTGAAAAAGCATACACAGCAGCCTCTGGTGGATTCAAGAAAACAAAAATGGCAAAAAACGTACCTCCTGGGATGTTTTTGGCACTCTCAAGAAATGAATATAGTGGTACATTTTCAGAATGAGCCTGGGTTGGGTTTGCGTACGGGTGGTTTGTCAAGCTGATTTCTTCATCAATTTCAGCAATCTTATTGGTTCTTGATTTGACATTTGTTGTAAGCAGTCTTGGGTAAATTTGTCTCTATAAATTTAAGATATTACAATTTTTAGTCCTTTAAAAAAAGGAACTAAATGTGTTAATGACTTTTTAAGTAAAGTACACTGTAAAAAAATGCTGGGTTCCACACAATTCCTTCATGTTGTCCTAACACAAATCAATTAAGTTAGCTAAATTGTTTTCATAAATTCAAGTGGATTGAACATAAAACAATTAAGTTGTCCCCAAAAAAATTCCAGAATGCACAAACAAACAGCAAAATATTGTAATGTGAATATGTGTTGTGTTATTTTTGCATTTTTGTTTTAGATTAAGATAGGCCTAAGATTGTAATGTAGTACATTTAAAAGTAACTTTACACGACAGTGGATGTAAAAGTAGTCAAACTGCAGGAAAGTGTCTGAAATCTTCTGACAGTAAATTTAATTGCATTAACACTTCAATAATTAAAGGAATATATTAGCTAATTCTGAAATCAACAATTATGTAGTTGTGTTGACATTTATTTCACCTGTAAGGCTGATAACTCTGGGGATGACGTTCTGAACAGTGGATATTTGAATTGTGCATGTTTATGTAAGGTAATGGTGCTAATCGTGTACTGTATGTGCCAGTGCTGTTTAAATGTTGACCAAACATCCTCAAGGTCTTGGTTGCACAAAAATCATGTGGCTGAACATAATATTGGACATCCCCAACCCCTTCACCCATTCACATTTATGACTCTTACACAACTTGTGCATCCCCTTAATCTTGATTTTGAAGCCTAAATATAATGACTTGAAATAATGTTTCTTGTGTTTTTAAAAAAATAGTTTCATTAGTTTAAATGTGTTTAAAATTAGATTAAAAGCAAGTCTGTGAAAGTTGTTTAGTAGTAGTAGTTAATGTGTTTGCTGTGTAGGAGACCATTTGGCATAAATGTATACAAACACTAAATATCATATTTGTTAAGAATATTGTAATGGTATAGTGGCATTTAACAGTTTTTTTCTGCTGTTTCTCAAATCTGATTGGCTGAGAGCTGTGCAATATTGTAGTTATTATAATAGCATTATCATCTTTGTGTCACTCAGTTAGCAGCCTTACTTACTTTGAGTGTCAAACCCACTGCAAACACTGATTTTGATGTTTATAATATTCTTTTAAGTGTTTTTAGGTGAAAGTTTTATGTAATATGCACTTATGAAGCATATTTATAAGGATAGCACATGTTGAAAATTCGTTGCAACTTTTTTGGGTTACTTTACTATATTTTACATAATGTAATGAGAAAAATTTGTCTATCATAACTAGTTATAAAGTTACATTTTCCTGTAAGCAAAAGATGCGTTTGCTCAGCTAGCAACTTGAGTTAACATTGTAAAAAATTATTTGATCAATTAGTCATGACAGCATATGTTTTTAGTTCATAGTAACTCATTTAACTAAGTTAATCATGTTCTAACTTAATTTTATAAGTTATGCAAGCTGTTTTAAGTCAATTTAATATAATACAAGTTCAAAGGACTCATAAGGTTAATTTGATTCAGCTTAAAAATTTAAGGCAACCAGGATTTTTTACAGTGCATTGTAAAAAGAAAATGTCCATCACCAAAATAAATTTGACTACATTCTGTGTTTTATTTATTTATTTATTTTTTACACATTTGTGCTATTGAACTGTTGTATAATCATAATATACCATGAGTATCAGTATTATTTACCAGCACAGTTGTGATTAGGGCACTTAGCAGTTAGAGCAGATTGTAATAAAGAGGTGTGTGAAGTTTTGACACAGAATACAAGACGTTGTTTTTTATATTTATGCCAGCTTAGGCTCTACCTCCACTTAGTCTCCGCCCTCAGTTATTATTAGTTAGTTATTATTATGACTACGTTTTTATCTCTAAAAATCATACATTTTTGTACAAATGAGATCATATTCATACAATTATACAAACTAGTTAGTCAAAATATAAAACTAAATCATAAAAGTGAATCACAAGAAATGTTAATATTTACATGTTAAAATAAATAAAATCCATGTTTATTATTAGGCCCACACGGAATCTGCACGCTCAGAAATGAGCAGATTTCTGCTGATTTTTAGCCCAACATTGAAAACATGTTACAATATTATAAATAAATAAACATGCACACTGTAAATATGTGTATTTGTTTAGTTTTTGTATGAATTTTAGTATATTATTGACTAATATGCAAATGTTTAAATGATTTACATACAATACAATTTATAAAGTAAATAATTTGTCTTGGGGTGGCGCAGTGGGTAGCACAATTGCCTCACAGCAAGAAGGTCGGCTGGCTCAGTTGGAATTTGTGTGTGGATTTTGTTCTCCCCGTGTTGGCGTGAGTTTGCTACGGGTGCTCCGGTTTCCCCCACAGTCCAAAGACATGCGGTACAGGCGAATTGAATGAGCTAAATTGGCTGTAGTGTATGTGAGTGTGTGTAAGAGTGTGTAGGTGTTTCCCAGTCTTGGGTTGCGGCTGGAAGGTCTTCCGCTGTGTAAAACATATGCTGGATAAGTTGGCAGTTGATTCCACTGTGGCGACCCCAGATTAATAAAGGGATTAAGCTAAAAAAGAAAATGGATGAATGAATGTTTTGTCTTTTAGTAGATATATGAGTGACTTGTCATGAGGGAATATAATTGGATTTGAAATGTAAACCTTAAAGGGCACCTATGATGAAAATCAACTTTTGTAGGCTGTTTGGACAGAACTGTGTGTAGGTATAGTGTGTCCACTCTCATATTGGAGTGATATAAACACAACAAGTCTCTTTTTTACAATTTCCTGACATTTAAATAGGACCTAATCCCAGTGATTTTGAGACCCACTGCAACGTGACGTAGGAGGTCAGTTTTCTCCGCCCACCTAATTGATTGACAGGCGCCATGTTTCTATAATAACATGTATACACATGTCCACAGAATTTCTTTTAGCAAAATAAACTGGAATTAAAATATCTGTCACAACTCTCTGTGATTTTAATAAGTTTTTTTAAGTTTAGAAGGTTTTAAAACAGAGCATGTTTGTAATAAATTCAGGGAAATCGAAGTGTAATTCTTAACCGCTATAATCACCACGGCGCGCGTGTGTGCGTGTAGTGCAAACAGCATTTGTGTGTCACTCATCATTTCAAAAAAGCTTGAATAAACTCCACCACAAATACATCAAATAAACTTACTTGGTATTTTTGACTAATGAGCTGCATTTCAGCTTCATCCGAGTCTGTCTCTATCACTGACTGCTGTTTATCTGACATGCCTGGGACATGCCTGGAACACCTCCCTAGGAAGGCGTCCAGGAGGCATCCGAAACAGATGCCCGAGCCACCTCAACTGACATCTCTCGATGTGGAGGAGCAGCGGCTCTACTCCGAGCTCCTCTCGAATGACAGAGCTCCTCACCCTATCTATAAGAGTGCACCCTGCCACCCTTCGAAGGAAACTCATTTCAGCCGCTTGTATCCGAGATCTTGTCCTTTCGGTCATGACCCAAAGCTCATGACCATAGGTGAGAGTAGGAACGTAGATTGATCGGTAAATCGAAAGCTTTGCCTTTCGGCTTAGCTCCTTTGACCGCATTACTGCTGCCGCTGCACCAATCCGCCTGTCAATCTCACGTTCCAACCTTCCCTCACTCGTGAACAAAACCCCGAGATACTTGAACTCCTCCACCTGGGGTAAGGACTCTCCTCCAACCTGGAGATGGCAAACCACCTTTTTCCGGTGGAGCACCATGGCCTCGCACTTGGAGGTGCTGATTCTCATCCCAGCCGCGTCACACTCGGCAGCAAACCGTCCCAGTGCATGCTGAAGGTCCATGCTCAATGAAGCCAACAGAACAGCATCGTCTGCGAATAACAGAGATGAAATTCTGTGGTCCCCGAACCGGCCCCCCTCCAGCCCAAGGCTGCGCCTTGAAATTCTGTCCATAAAAATTATGAACAGAATTGGAGACAAGGGGCAGCCCTGCCGGAGTCCAACATGCACTGGAAACAAGTCCGACTTATTGCCGGTAATGCGAACCAGACTCCTACTCTGTTCATACAGGGACGAGACTGCCCTTAACAGAGCGCCTCTGACCTCATACTCCCCGAGCACCCTCCACAGAATGCCACGAGGGACACGGTCGAACGTCTTCTTCAAGTCCACAAAACACATGTGGACTGGTTGGGCATACTCCCATGACCCCTTGAGCACCCTGGTGAGGGTATAGAGTTGGTCAAGTGTACCACGGCCCGGACGAAAGCCGCATTGTTCCTCCTGGATCCTAGGTTCAACCATTGGCCGGATCCCCCTCTCCAGTACCCTCGCATAGACTTTCCCCGGGAGGCTGAGGAGTGTGATCCCTCTATAGGTGGAGCACACCCTCCGGTCCCCCTTCTTAAAAATGGGAACCACCACCCCAGTTGCCCAGTCCAGAGGTACTGTCCCGGACCTCCATGCGATGTTGTAGAGACGTGTCAGGCAAGACAGCCCCACAACATCCAGAGACCTAAGATACACAGGGTGAATCTCATCCACCCCCGCTGCTTTGCCACTGCGGAGCTTGCAAACTACCTCAGTGACCTCAGCTTGGGTGATGGGTGAGTCCACCCCTGCATCCCCAGTCTCTGCTTCCTCGATGAAAGACATGTTGGTGGGGTTAAGGAGATCCTCAAAGTATTCCTTCCACCGTCCGACCACATCCCCAGTCGAGGTCAACAGCTCCCCACTTCTGCTGTAAACAGTGTCGATGTGGAGCTGTTTTCCCCTTCTGAGGCGCCGGATAGTTTGCCAGAATCTCTTTGGGGCCGACCGATAGTCTTCCTCCATGGTCTTCCCGAACTCTTCCCAGGCCCGAGTTTTTGCTTCTGCAACCGCCCGGGCTGCAGCACGCTTGGCTTGCCGATACCCATCAGCTGCCTCGGGAGTCCTGCAAGCCAACCAAGACCTGTAGGACTCCTGCTTCAGGTTGACAGCATCCCTTACTTCCGGTGTCCACCACCGGGTTCGTGGATTGCCGCCCCGACAGGCACCACAGACCTTACGGCCACAGCTCCTCACGGCTGCGTTAACAATGGAGTCGGAGAACATGGCCCACTCAGTCTCCATGTCTCCAGCCTCCCTCGGGATCTGGTCAAAGCTCTTCCGGAGGTGAGAGTTAAAAATCCCTCTGACTTGGGGTTCAGCCAGAAGTTCCCAGAGGACCCTCACAATACGAATGGGCCTGCCAGGTCTGTCCAGCTTTCCTCCTTGCCAGCGGATCCAACTCACCACCAGGTGGTGATCAGTTGACAGCTCTGCCTCTCTCTTTACCCGAGTGTCCAAGACATACGGTCGGAGATCAGATGATACAACAACAAAGTCGATCATTGACCTCCGCCCTAGGATGTCCTGGTGCCATGTGCACTGATGAACACCCTTATGCTTAAACATGGTGTTCGTTATGGACAAACTGTGATTAGCACAGAAGTCCAATAACAAAACACCACTCGGATTCAGATCAGGGAGGCCGTTTCTCCCAATCATGCCTCGCCAGGTGTCACTGTCGTTGCCTACGTGGGCACTGAAGTCCCCCAGTAGAACAATGGAGTCCTCAGTCTGAGCACCTTCCAGCACCCCTTCCAAGGACTCCAAGAAGGCCGGGTACTCTGCACTGGTGTTTGGCCCGTAGGCACAAACTACAGCGAGAGACCTATCCCTGACCCGAAGGCGCAGGAAGGCGACCCTCTCGTTCACCGGGGAAAACTCCAACACATGGCGGCTAAGTTGGGGAGCTATAAGGAAGCCCACACCAGCCCGCCGCTCCTCACCGTGAGCAACTCCAGAGTAGAAGAAACTCCAGCCCTTTTTAAGAAGTTGAGTTCCAGAGCCCCAGCTGTGTGTGGAGGTGAGCCCAACTATCTCTAGTTGGTGCCGTTCCACCTCCCGCACAAGCTCGGGCTCTTTTCCTCACAGTGAGGTGACATTCCATGTCCCAAGAGCCAGTTTCCATGCTCGACGATCGGGTTGTCGTGGTCCTAACCTTTGACCACCACGCGTTCCACAATGCACCGGCCCCTTACGGCTCCCCCTGTAGGTGGTGGGCCTGCGGGAGGATGGTCCCACGTTGCTCCTTCGGGCTAAGTCCGGCCGGGTTCCGTAGGAAAAAACCCGGCCACCAGGCGCTCGCTTACAAGCCCCAACCCCATGCCTGGCTCCAGGTTGGGGCCCCGGCTGCGCCATACCGGGTCACGTCACGGTCTTTGACGTACTTATACTCATAAGGGCCAAAATAATTCCTAAAAAATACACAGATTTTGTATCTAATTTTTGTTTTTACTAAATTCTGCGAAGAAATAACTAAAAATGTCCACAGATTTTTGTCTAACGCTACTAATTACTAAAGCAGTTGTTCACTAAACAAGCAAACAAAGGCTTTGTTTGAGGGCATTTGTTACACACACACACACACGCACGCACGCACGCACCCACACACGCACACGCACACACGCACACGCACACACGCACACGCACACGCACACACACACACACACACACACACACACACACACACCATTGTCGGTGCGCACCACAGCAGCGTGTCAAATGAATTTCCATTCCCATTCCTCGTAGAGGCACAGACAGAATGACAGAAGCCCTTGAGAAAAGGAGTATTCAATTTGTAACTCTCTTCGACACAAGGCCATATCACTTTATGGGTAAAGTCACAGAGGCAGGCAGGAAGAAATTCGAGTTAGTTACTATAGTAACAGACAGAACTTCTCATAACACAACAAGGCAAAGAGAACAATTTGAGGAACACAAGTTGATGTTTTTTTCAGGGTTTTTTTTTTGGGACTTGTTCTTTTTTACTTTTCATTCGTACTAAAGGACACAAGGCTACGCTGGCAACATTTATTATTTTCTTAAAATGATTTACCATAATGGACACTATAGCATTGATAACAAGACTAGACTCTTGCAAACAGAGGAAAACGAAAGAAGAAGAATAAAGAAAGCAGAGTAGAGGCCTTTTTCATACTCTTCAAGGTTGCTGTTGAGAAGCTGAGCCAAATTCTTATTCTCATTGGGTCATGACAACCCGCTGGGCTGTTTCTGTGTTCTGTTTATGCATGTCAGCAAAGGGAGGCTGATATACACTGGACAGACAAGATTTGGTTACAACAAAGACATTTAAATAAACATTAAACTCCTCAAGTGTGTGTGCGAACCACATGAAAACATCTGTACAATAAGGTTGTATTACACTAATAATTACAACTAACTGTAATTTTTTCAGTAACTTACTGGCAATTTTGGTTGCTAGTAAGAGTGTAAATTTACAAGAACATTGTAAATTAATAATTACAATTAACTGTACAATTTACAGTAACTTACTAGGAATTGTGGTTGCCAGTAAAACTGTAAACTTATGTAAATATATAATAACAATTAACTGCAAAATTTACAGTAACTTACTGGGAATTTTGGTTGCCAATAAGAGTGGAAATTTTCAAGCACACTGTAAATTAATAATTACAATTTACTACACAATTTACAGTAACTTACTGGGAATTTTGGTTGCCATTAAGACTGTAAATTTACAAGCACACTGTAAATTATTAATTACAATTTACTGTAAAATGTACAGTAACTTACTGGGAATATCAGTTGCCAGTAAGAGTGTAAATTTACGAGCACACTGTAAATAAATAATTACAATTAACTGTAAAATTTACAGTAACTTACTGGGAATTTGGTGGCCAGTAAGAGGGTAAATTTACATGCACACTGTAATGATTACAATTTAATGTAAGTTTTACAGTAACATACTGGGAATTTTGGTTGCAATAAGAGTGTAAATTTACGAGCACACTGTAAATAAATAATAACAATTAACTGCAAAATTTACAGTAAATTAATGGCAATTTTGGTTGCCATTTGCCAGGTTGGCAATTTTGGTTGCCTGTAAGAGTGTAAATTTACAAGCACACTGTAAATTAATAATTACAATTGTAATGTAAAATTACAGCACAATTGTAATTATTTATTTACAGTCTGCTAGTAAATTTACAGTACCTTACTGCCAATTTTGGTTGCCAGTAAGATTGTAAAGCTACAAGCACACTGTTAATAATTACAATTTACTGTAAAATTTACAGTAACTTACTAGCAATTGTGATTGCCAATAGGACTGTTCATTTACGATCACACTGTAAATTGTAATGTAAAAATACAGCACAATTGTAATTATTTATTTACAGTGTGCTCGTAAATGAACAGTCTTATTGGCAATCAAAATTGCCAGTAAGTTACTGTAAATTTTACTGTCCATTTTTACAGTACCATTGTTTACAGTACTAATTCACATTTACATTTTCACAGTTCATGTTAACTCACGATGCATTAACTAATGTAAACAAGACTGAATATGGATTTGAATAATCCATTACTGATTAGATCATTCTTAGTTCACATTAGTAAATACATTGTAAATATAACTTGAAAATGTTTACTAAACTCTTATTGTTAAAATTATCAAACAGGACCACATTATGTGCATAAACACAAACACAAAATACATGATTAGATAAAAATATAGTAGAATTAAATAATTGTAGGAATCAATAATCCTGTAGTTGTGTTGACATTATTAGTTGTAATTTTTTCAGATGAATAAAGATGATAAAAAATACTATAGTAATTTATAGTAAACACTATAGTATTTTTGAACCATACTATATTAAAGTACTTAAACCAATCTGTTGCGATTATTCTGTAGCTGCTATGGCAACACAACAACTTTAGTAATATAAACAAATTATCCAATAGTTTTCTACAACTATACCATAGTTTACTGTAGTAAAAACTACAGTATTTATTTCAGTTCATCAGTTCACTATAGTTAGCACTACTAAAATTCATTAACAAAGAGTTGTTAACACCATAATCTTTATAATATAATACATTTCACTATAGTATGTTTCAATAACAGAATAAATTGCTATAGTATTGGGCACTGTCACCTCACAGCAAGAAGGTCGCTGGTTTGAGTCCTGGCTGGGTTAGTTGGCATTTCTGTGTGAAGTTTGCATGTTCTCCCCGTGTTCGCATATGTTTCCTCCGGGTGCTCCAGTTTCTCCCACAGTCCAAAAACACGCACTATAGGTGAATTGAATAAATTGGCCGTAATGTATGTGTGTAAATGAGAGTGCATGGATGTTTCCGCTGTGTAAAACATATGCTGGATAAGTTGTCGGTTCATTCCGCTGTGGCGACCCCTGATGAATAAAGGGACTAAGCCGAAGGAAAATGAATGAATACTATACTATTGTTTATACTATACTATTTACTATACTATACTGTTTATACTATTGAATACTATACTATGTGAGTGGTGATGAAGTTGCTGATGAACTTACTGGTTTTAAAGGGATAGTTCACCAAATTTTGAGGTTAATGAGGTTGAAGAGGTTGAAAGTGAAAACAAAAATCTAATTCAGTCAACTCAGAATTAATACTTATGGTTCCTGATGATACATTGTAAAGGAAAATGATCTGTCTGTACATAAATCTCAACATTGTTGCCTTTAGTCAACATCCTCTGCAAACAGTGCTGCACACGTGTGCTTACAGTAGTCTACAATACATTCTGTTTTGCTTAATAAGAACTCGATGTATCATTAGAAGTCACTGGGATTAATTTTGATTTGATTTTGATAGAAAGAGCCTGTAGCCATTGACATTTTATGAATGATCAAGGACCATGGTTTCAAGAAAATAAATAATTTATTATACTACAGAAGAAAAATATATCACTTACTGTACATTTCAGATTATAAGTAAATTAGCAGCAAATTTTCAGTTTAAGGAAAACTATCTCTTTAGCATCTGGAAATGTATTTTGGCATAATAATAATACACAGATCAGTTCATTAAATAAGGCTGCGGTCTGTAATGCAGAAATAGTTATTTAAGTACAGGAGCAGATGTAGGCACACACACAGAGTTCAACACACACACACACACACACACACACACACACACACACACACACCACACACACACACACACACACACACACACACACACACACACACACACACACACACACACACACACACACACACACACACGCCACAAATCATCCAGCATGACCATGACCTTGCAATGAAGGGAGGCATGATTGGAAATGCAGTAACTCTGGCTTTTGATAAAATCGAAAATTCAAACACAAGCAGGACACTTCTGATGCTCATCAGTTTGAGGCGTGCAACATATTTTGTCAATGAATGGTTTACTTAGATTCAAATCTTTATGTAGTATTTTTGCAGACTTTGCAGAGCTTCTTTCTGAAGTTAATAGTGAACATGCCTGTCGGACTCCAAACAGGGTGAAAAAAGTCATGTAGCAGCTTTGTGCAAGAAAAAGACTGAAATGCAAATTATGCTTAGATGATATTCTCCATATTTTTGCCCATTTGATTTTCATTTTAAACGGATTTAGATATAATCCATTTCATGAATCAAGCCAATCAGGTGAATTACAAATTTACAAACTTAAAGTGGAAGCTAAGTATGTAAAAAGCAGGAAAAAAGACAACGACAAAAAACTACAACCCAATAAACAATTGAGAAATATGAAGTTTAACATTTATTTAGAGATGTTGGTTGTGTCTACAGAAATAATAATATAAGTAATATTAACATGCATAACTATACAAACACATATTTTAAGAGATCCAATATTGTCATTCCTGGAGCTAAAGATCTTTGTCGTTAAACATTCGGTGCATTCAAATCCCTTTAGAGTGAAAACAGTCATGCACTATAAAAATTCTTGCTGCCTAAAATGTTTTAGTTTCAAATTACTGTAATTCTAATTGAATGAAATCTCAACTTACAACAGTCAAACTGACTATATATATAAAAATAAGTTAAACTTTGTATAACAAAAAAAGTTTAAATGTATAACTTATTAAATAAATGTGTTATAAAAAATGTTTTCATGACTTTTTGTCCAAACCAAAGTGATTAAAACTGGTCACTTCGAAGGGCCCTTCAGAATAATTGATGGACACTTTGACACCCCATGATTATTTGCTCATTGAAGTTGATTGGTGTTGCACACTGCACACTAAATTTCCTGTTTATAGGTTAGTAAAGCAGTAGTTGTGTTTATTATTAGGGATGTAGAATAAGATCATAGTTTCTAAAGAACAAATAAACAGTCAGTATCTTAGCCATAAGCAGGTAATAAAGTAGTTTACAGTGAGAATTAATACTTAAGCTTTTTTTTTTTCTTTTATCAAGTAATCCCTATGAAAAAAATGAATGGTATTTTTATTTACAGAACATGACTGTGCTACGTTTTGTATACTGTTGTTGATTTTTTTAAATTACACAGTAATAAACTGTAATATGAACTGTATTTTACTGTAGGATAATTATGTGGTACGTTTAACCCCTGCTTATTCTGAAAAAGTACCGCTATATACTTTTTTGGACAGATGATAAATACGTCCTATGAGCTACATTTTGTTTTTTACAATTTTTGTTTACCCGAATCCCACAGAGGTCGCTGTGTACTCGCTTTCAGATCTCAAATTTCGAGATATATTATTGCAAATTTCTCTCGCGAGTGCCATTTGCACCTGCTGTTCTCAGGTAAATCCACCAGAGGCTGCTGTCGACTGTCTGACTGACCGACCAACTGACCCACCGTCCTCCTTCCCTAAACCCAACCAATAGTATTTTTTTTTAAAAGCAAAGACTGACCTGCCTACCCACTTCCCTAAACCCAACCGACGGTTTAAAAAGCAATCCAGAAAAACAAAAGCCCTCGCCTGATTTTTACCACGTTTTCAGCTTATATTACATTCTTACTCTGTTATTTACTTGTTTATTTTATTTTTTGGCTTCTGTTTTTGTCCTACTCGCTTTCTGGAATCGTTCTTTTGCAGACTCGAACGCATCGTCGTGGTCAACTTTTTTCTGCATTCCAAGTTCGCCAATGTACATGTCGAGCTAACATGATTCGTGATCTCCAGAAATCTACATAGGGCTACGTTTTCAGAATGAGCCTATGATTAGAGCATAGGGAAGAGCCCTTCAGAATGGAACATCCCCTGATTGGTATCATTTACAATTCAACATGATACTGTGTTTTATTCTGTATAGATTTCTTTCAACATTAAACTATGTTCCACTATTGTTTTTGTTTTCTTAAATAAATTGAATGAATGAAACAAAATAAAAAATAAAAATCAAATGGGTTCAACAAAATTAAACCTCAGATCTCACAACAAACCTTTCTTTAAAGACTTATCGTTCATGCATTCATTTTCTTTTCGGCTTAGTCCCCCTATTAATCTGGGGTCACCACAGCGGCATGAACGCCAACTTATCCAGCACACGTTTTAAGCAGCAGATGCCCTTCCAGCTGCAACCCATCACTGGGAAACACCCAAACACACTCATTGACACACATACACTACAGACAATTTACCCAATTCACCTATAGCGCATGTCGTTGGACTTGTGGGGCAAACAGGAGCACCCGGAGGCAAACCCACGCAAACACAAGGAGAACATGCAAACTCCACACAAAAAAGCCAACTGATCCAGCCGAGGCTCGAACCAGTGACCTTTTTGCTGTGAGGTGACAGCGCTACTACTGCGCCACCTTGCCGCCCTAAAGACTTATCAGTTATTGTTTAAAAAATGTGTCACTTTATTTTAAGGTACAATTCCCACTATAATAATTAATTTACTAAGATTTTAGCTCAATTGACTACTAATTTCCTGCTTATAAATTGTTAATAATTTAGTAAGGTAGTTGTGTTTTTTTGGGGGCAGGATTAGGGATGTAGAATAAGATCATAGTTTCTAAAGAATAAATAAACAGTCAATATCTTAACAACAGGCAGGCAATAAAACAGTAAATAATAGTGAGAATTGATACTTAAGTTTTTTTTTATCAAGAAATCCTTATGAGAAAAAGAATGGGGTTGTTATTTATAGAACATGACTGTGCTATGTTTTGTATGTTTAGGTGTGTTTGAATTTAAATAATTAAAAAATGCCATTTTAAAGATTTAATTTGACCTTAAAGAAGTAGTCAATGCACTATTCCATACCAAATTGCCATAAAACTTGGTAGATTAGGCAATTAATGCTTACAAACTAGTTTGATCAGTGTTAAAAGTTGAAGGCTAGTACTTCAAGGGTGATGATCTTGAAGTCAAGCTTATATTCACACTAAACTCAAAGAGAACAGGCTTTGCATGGCAACAATTCAACTGATGACTGGTGAAAAGCTGTACAAGATGAAGTATTCAAATACCACATGCATGTATAGTTCTAATTGCAAATGAATAGAGCAAATAAACCACTGGAAAAAGATCATAGCTACGCTTACACTCTCCACTTGAGAAAGACAAAAATCAATGACAGCATGTCAGCACACTGTTCAGTCAATTATCTAGTTATTTTGCGTCAGTATACAGTCATCCCTGACCAATCTAAAATTAAACAGCAACATGTAAACATTAGCCTTGTGATTATGTCACTATCTAGACCAACTCTTCTGATGTTAGCCTTACAGTAGCTGAAAGACAAGTTGTTGACGTGAGCGTTGGCCCTCAAACTCACTAACCAAGAGCCTTCATCCAAGAAACACAGGTAAATGACGAATATTTACACAAACTGGCGCTTAAATCTGTTGACATTGAACAGACGCCGAGTTGGACCCAAAATTGTGTATGTGTTGCTTTACTTGAGGGAGGAGGGACAGGTGTTAGAAAAGACTCTGAAGGCTGTTTATTTGACACCGGCCTTGATGTAAATGGTTAAAAAAAAAACATTTCTCTCTCTTTTTTTTCAAATAGATCAATTGTGCGAGTTGTCTCTCGCCGCACAATATTCTAATGCTTTCATCACTTCCACCATGGACTTGTCCTTCAGCTATTCAGCATCAGGAGTGGCGCCTTGATATGACTTTCCATACAGGCTGCAAATCAATATGTTTTTATATTCTTCTTCAGGAGAGCAGTGACATCAGTACACCCCCGTCTGCCTCAGACAAACCCGCTAAGCTGTGCACAATACAGATGACCCTGGACTTTAATAACAAAACAAAAATAATAAATTATCACAGGATCCTGGGAGTAAAGTGGCCTGCGCACACACAAACACATCACGTTACTGTAAAACTGTCAAAGCAGACAAGGCTATACTGGGACAGATGCCAAACTACAGGGAGAAACTACTGTTACCTGCTGTCATACTCAGAGGTAAACAGTGTTGGGTAAATTACTTCAATCAAAGTATTTAATCATTCATTATACTTAATACATTACTACAGTAATTGACTAAGTTTGAATAGTAATTTATTAATTCATTCATTTTCTTTCGGCTTAGTCCCTTATTTATCAGGTGTCGCCACAGCAGAATGAACCACCAATTATTCCAGCATATGTTTTACGCAAGCGGATGCCCTTCCAGCTGCCACCTGGTACAGGGAAACATACACCCATTCACACACGCTCTCCTACACTACAGCCAATTTAGTTAATCCAATTTACCTGTACCGCATGTCTTTGGTCTGTGGGGGAAACCGGATCACCTGGAGGAAACCCACGCAAACCCAGGGAGAACATGCAAACTCCACACAGAAATGCCAACTGGCCCAGATGAGATTCCAACCAGCGACCTTCTTGCTGTGAGGTGACAGTGCTAACTATTGAGCCACTGTGCTGCCGAAAAGTCATTTAATTACTCAGTATTACTTAGACAATAGAAATTAAACTAATTTCATTCTATAAATGTGAGCCAGAAATGGCATTAAGATTTATTTAAAAATGTAATGCTTAATCATTTTCATAACAAAGCTTTTTTCAGTTCAACAAACTGAATCACTTCCCAGTGATGGGTTGCGCTGGAAGGGCATCCGCTGCGTAAAACATGTGCTGGATAAGTTGGCTGTTCATTCCGCTGTGGCGACCCCAGATTAATAAAGGGACTAAGCCGAAAAGAAAATGAATGAATGAACTGAATTACTCTGCAAAAAAAAAAAGGTTAAGCATAATACAGTGCTCAGCATATATAAGTACACCCCTCACAAATCTCTCTTTTAAATTCATATTTTTAATAGGAAGCTATACAATATTATGTTTGTGCATATACATTAGTTTAGTCAGTACTGAAGCCAAATCTGGAGCTTATCTAACAAAATAACTTACGATAGTGGTTCAAGAACTAGTACACACAAATTTATATTCATCCATTCATTTTCTTTTTGGCTTAGTCCCTTTATTAATCTGGGGTTGCCACAGCGGAATGAACCGCCAACTTATCCAGCACATGTTCTACGCAGCGGATGCCCTTCCAGTTGTAACATACACACTCATACACTACGGACAATTTAGCCTACCCAATTCACCTGTACCGCATGTCTTTGGATTGTGGGGGAAACCGGAGCACCCGGAGGAAACCCACGCGAACGCAAGGAGAACATGCAAACTCCACACAGAAATGCCAACTGACCCAGCCGAGGCTCGAATCAGCGACCCCCCCCCCCCCCCCCCCCCAAATTTATGTGTAATAGAAAATTACAATACAAATTTAAAAAAGAGGAAAAATCAAGAAAAGCAAAAATATTGAAAATTTAAGTTGAATTTTGTAGGTTGTACAATATTTTGCTTGAATTTAATTGTATTATCTTTCAATTTCTAAATATGTTTGGTGACTAAAATATTATTTTAATAAATATATCTGATTAATAAATTGGTTTTGTTTAAATGCACCAAAATACATTGCCTATATTTACTAAAAAATGGATAAAAAAAATTCAAAATGGGGTGTACTCACTTATGCTGAGCACCAGTGGTGTAGTCCGGGCTATACGCACGTATACTCCGTATGCCTACTTTTTTTCATGAGCTGTTTGGGTATTACGACTTCTGAGGATCAATAATTGCGTATACCCTCGGTATACTCACTTGTTTTTCTGATTAGACTTCCCTAATTTACGTGTATTCGCGTCCCCTTTAACTGTATACCAAATGGTTTTTTTACTTGCATCTTATTTGTTGCAATCAGTGGATTTTTGTTTAATTTGCGGCATTCCCCGCTCCCTGACGACCGCAGCAGCTGTGAGAAAATTTCGGGAGTTTTTCGATAACGATGACAAGTCAACTAAATGATGTCTCGCTGAAACACCGAGGTAAAATTATTTTTAAAAAGCATGGGCATCGCTTTAGCCCCCTATATTTCTATTCAGTCCCTCTAAATGTTTTGCGATTTTCTTATGAACTGTACACTACTAAAAGATCACCTTAGTCCCCTTTAAATTTGATAATAAAACGGCGGCAGACTTCCTCTCCTCCGTTTTCAACTCGTTTTTCGTTTAATCAGCAAACCACAGCTCTGCAGAGTGAGAGCAGAAGGTGTGTTTACCTATAGATTGTTATAATATCTGCATATTTGCAGTTCTTTGCCATATAAACACTTGTATCACATGTACCAATCGGGTTTCCCCATCTACTGTTTCCTCGGCGCTCCCCTCATCATCAGCTGTTTCCTCCAGCGAAAATGCAACTCTTAACGAACATTTATCAATTAACTATGATTATAAAACACATTACAGTGCATGTGGCATTATATATATATCATACATTCATGCACAGGATTAAACGCAGTGACAGAACCACTCAGTGAATGTACTCATTTTAACTGCATATCAGAGTGAGATCAGAGTGAAACATTATGTGTTGTATCTTGTTAAAAATTATTTCCTATTATGACATATTATGATAGTAAAATATGTAAATTAGCCTGTACATTTTTTAAAATGTTTATATTTATGCCATTTTGAATGATAAAAGTGGCAGTTCTATTTAAAACATGGAAAAATACTTGAGTATAGACTAGTATTTGAGTTTTTGAAGAAAAAAACTTTTTATTTTCCTGATAAAAAAATAGGTAACGCTTTCTTTTACAACCCGCAAAGTACCGTGTAAGTACAGTGAAATAACGGTGTACTTTTAGTATAAGTATAATGAATGTATGTGTAGGTATAAGGGAACAAACTGTAATGCTTGGGTAATAAGGGGGTAACAACCAGATATTCAACACTAAAAGTACCGCGTAAGTATATTGAATTTACGGTGTACTTTTCTATAAATTGCAAAGGAACAAACCCTAATGTTTGGGTAATAAGGGGGTAACAATAGGATATTCAACACACAAAAGAACCGTGTAAGTATACTGACTTTACAATGTAAAGATTAATAAAGGGACTAAGCCGAAAATAAAATGAATGAATGAGTATAGGCAATGATAGACGAGACCATGTTTGATTAAGATGAAGTGTTTCAAAATCCCTATTTAGTAAAATAAAGGTTAGAAAGTAAAGAAATATATTGTGTGTTTGTATATTTATTTCACTACCTTCAAGAGTTACCCTGTAAACTACAGGGGAGAAGGGAGGAACAAATGCTGTATTTACCCTTTAAGTACAGGGAACAAGGGGGGAACAAGGTGGGAACAATGCTTCACTTTAATTTACAACCCGCAAATGTGGTATTTACCCTTTAAAGGTGCTGTATGTAAGTTTTTGACTCTTCTAAAGCATAAAAATACCATAATATGTGTGCAGATATTTAAGAAACATCCCAAGTGAACATACTTGTTTAACTGAAAAACAATGCTGAAGTCAGATATTCTGCTTTGAAAATGGGTTTTCCGTGCCGGAACGCTCTCTTTGTTTAGATAAATTTCATATGCACAATGCCAGTTTAGCCAATTATATGTCAGCACCCTGGGTTGCCTTGTTGGAAAACAGCGTATTTCATTCATTCATTCAGAAAGACTCTGAAAGCATGCGTCCGTGACCAAAAAGAACAGTATGGGAGACAGATGCATTTCCACATGAGGTTATTAATTAGCAAATTACATAAATATTACGAACGTAAACATTAGGTGAGCAGGTTACATTGTAACCGCGTGTCCTAACAACACGCTGTGACGAGAGAGGCAGTGACCAGCTATTTGGCTGTTTGCACCAGACGAAACACGGCAGAAATGTAAATACAGCCTTTCAGAAGCACAGAATATGCACTCGCTCACCAAACGGTAAGGTTTAGAATCTATTTAATACATGTTAACCCACTTTAACATCAATGTAGATGCTGAATCACTCATATGTGTTTAGTTCTAAAGTTCAATTTCAGACGGTTTATTGTATTTTCAAGATCTGAGGTGAACTTTCTGCTTTCAGTATATGGCAACAAATGCCATGTAAAATGCATTCAAACTCGCATTGTTAGCATTTAGCACAGAATAAAGCACACAAGGCTTACCTGAGGTGATCTAGCTGTCATAGGTTTCTGTTGTTCAGCTGTGAGAAATAGAAGCCATTTCTAATATATCAATTCGAGGTGTTGGTTAGGACAAAAACTCCTTTTAATATGGAAAATATTCCCTCTATCGCGTGTCGTTGCTTTTATTTAGAACACAGTTTAAATCACTCGCTCCTGTACACAATCTGGCATCCCAGCATACTTTTATTATGATCCAGGAGTGCAATACCTAGTTCAACCACTGGGTGTCAAACTTACATACTGCACCTTTAACTACATGGAACAAGGGGGGAACAAATACTGTATTTACCCTTAAACACAGGGAACAAGGGGGGAACAAGGTGGGAACAATGCTTCACTTTAATTTACAACCCACAAATGTGGTATTTACCCTTTAACTACAGGGAACAAGGGGGGAACAAGAAGGGAACAATGCTTCACTTTAATTTACAACCCGCAAATGCGGTATTTAACCTTTAACTACATGGAACAAGGGGGGAACAAATACTGTATTTACCCTTAAACACAGGGAACAAGGGGGAAAGAAGCTGGACTTCAACGCACAAGTGTATATTTGAACAGTAAGACCCCCACCCCTCCTGCAAACGGCAGTAATGCTAGCCTGTTTTAATCTGCACTGAACCCTGACGGCAGGTCTAGCTATATCATGCAAAGTTATTTGTTGATAGTGATGTTCAGACATTGCTGGCTGTGGTGAGATCGACGAAACATTCATATGGTAAGTTGTGTATAGAAATATGTTTTTATATTGAATTGCAGATTTAAAATACATACAGTGTACAATAGGGTTTCATAATTTCACGGGTTGTAAACCTTTTATTCATTAAACACCCCATATAAAACCCCAAAATAAGGGTACTATTATTATTGCACTTACTCATGTGTTTGCAGGTTGCATTAGGTTGTCACCACCCTTGTATAATTCTTTATATGTAAACAATACTTAAAGAAAAGTACATCGTAAATTCAATATACTTACACGGTACTTTGCGTGTTTAGTATATTATTGTTACCCCCTTATTACCCAAACATTATGGTTTGTTCATTTGCAATTTATAGAAAAGTACATTGTAAAGTCAGTATACTTGCACGGTTCTTTTGCGTGTTGAATATCCTATTGTTACCCCCTTATTACCCAAACATTAGGGTTTGTTCCTTTGCAATTTATAGAAAAGTACACCGTAAATTCAATATACTTACGCGGTACTTTTAGTGTTGAATATCTGGTTGTTACCCCCTTATTACCCAAGCATTACAGTTTGTTTCCTTATACCTACACATACATTCATTATACTTATACTAAAAGTACACCGTTATTTCACTACTTACACGGTACTTTGCGGGTTGTAAAAGAAAGCGTTACCAAAAAATATATATATTGTTATATTAATTATATAGGCTCATTTTACAAGTCCCTTTAGAGTTAAACAGTTGGCTTTTACCCAGGTTTGACCACAGCTTAATATACTCAGCCAATCTCCGTCTCTGCTGGGGGCACTATTAGCTAAGCATAAATCATTGAATAGGATTAGGCTATTAGCATCTCACTTTAAAATGAACAAATTTGTTTAAATATTTTTCCTTTTTTAATGGATAGTTCATTCAAAAAAAGTAAAATTGTCATCCTTTACTCAACCTTTACTTGTTCCGAACCGGTTTGTCAGTTTTTTATTTTGTTTAACACAAAAAAAGGATATTTTGAAGAAAGCTGGAAACCTGTAACCATTGACTTCCATAGTATTTGTTTTTTCTTTCAATAGTTACAGGTAACTTATGTAAAAAAAATAAAAAATAAATAAAAATTATATCTATATATATATATATATATATATATATATATATATATATATATATATATATATATATATATATATATATATATATATATATATATATATATATATATATATATATATAGTTTCGTCGTTTCTTTGCCTACTTTTAAAATTTGGGTTGGGTGGGTAATAGTACACCACTTTTTTTTTTAGGACTACACCACTGCTGAGCACCATATGTATCAAACAAGAAAGATTTCAAATCAATGACACCATACATAAAGTATATTCTCACTGAACAGTTTGTTACTTAATTTTGTTAAGCATGTGCAATGTCCGACAGATCTGACCTTCTTTAGTTGAAAAATAGAATTATTCTGCAAAATGTATCTGTATAACATTTTCTTTAAATACAAACTATTTTAAAGTGTTTAAGATACATGCAAAATAAGTAAATGTAATTACTGCCAAATAAACAGCAATCCGGAGTTTGCATGTTCTCTCCGTGTTCGTGTGGGTTCATTCCGCTGTGGCGACCCCTGATTAATAAAGGGACTTATTTAACTCTGTGAGCAGATTTTTTTCAGCATGTACTGTTTCAAGTATTTTAATTACAGTAACTAATTGCATTGTAACTAATTAAAACCCAACAGTAGTTATTACCTAATGGGGACCTACTGTATGTAAATACCCTTTTTTTATACTTAGGTTTAAATATTATTATGATAAATAGTTTTTCATTATTATGTATTATGTATTAAGTAATACTGAATACATTTAGGCGATGCAGTGGCGCAGTAGGTAGTGCTGTCGCCTCACAGCAAGAACGTCGCTGGGTCGCAGGTTCGAACCTCGGCTGGGCTGGGTCAGTTGGCGTTTCTGTGTGGAGTTTGCATGTTCTCCCTGCAGTCGCGTGGGTTTCCTCCGGGTGCTCCAGTTTCCCCCACAGTCCAAAGACATGCGGTACAGGTGAATTGGGTAGGCTAAATTGTCTGTAGTGTATGAGTGTGAATGAGTGTGTGGATGTTCCCAGAGATGGGTTGCGGCTGGAAGGGCATCCGCTGCGTAAAATTGTGCTGGATAAGATGGCGGTTTATTCCGCTGTGGCGACCCCGGATTAATAAAGGGACTAAGCCGACAAGAAAATGAATGAATGAATGAATACATTTATATTTAGTAATGTTGTAGGCCTACTAATATGAAATTAGATTAGTAATATTATATACAATTTTGTTTGTCATATATTATTTTCCCCAACTGTTCATGTTAATATTTTATATTTTGCAGATTTTATCATTTTACTTATAATGGTGCTTTCCAATTACCCCTTATTGTTTTTATAATTCATTATTTGTTTCAGTTTCAGTTCAGTTTCCTTTATTTTTGTCATTCAAAACATGACAATAAATTGAAATGCAGAACGAAACTGTTACATCGGACCCAACAAGAACATATTAAATATTAAAATATTAAATATAATTATATTAAATATTAAACACCCTTTGAATTATTTTTCTTTTTTTATATATTTCCCAAATGACGTTTAACAGAGCAGGGAAAGTTTCACAGTATGTCTGATAATATTTTTTCTTCTGGAGAAAGTCTTATTTGTTTTATTTCAGCTAGAATAAAAGCAGTTTTTAATTTTTTAAAACACATTTTAAGGTCAAAATGATTCATATTTTCGATTTTTTTCGATAGTCTACAGAACAAACCATCGTTAAACAATAACTTGCCTAATTACACTAACCTGCCTAGTTAATCTAATTAACCTAGTTAAGCCTTTAAATGTCACTTTAAGCTGTATATCTAGTCAAATATTATGTACCGTCATCATGGCAAAGATAAAATAAAACAGAAATTGGGGGAAAAAATTAACAGGGGGTCTAATAATTCAGCGGGGCTAATAATTCTGACTTCAACTGTAAAATATAACTCAATTTTTTTTTTAAAAAATCACAGAAGGGAAAAAATAATACTTAAATAACTATTGCACAGTTTGTTATAATAGTTATAATATTAACAATTTGTGCTAGTTTAACTATTTATAGATTTATTATTACATACTAGCTATCAGTATTTAAAATATGGTTTTATTTAAAAGTCTTGTTTAGTAGTATAATAATTATAGAAGTGGTATATTAATTTGTTGTTTAAATAATAATAATTATAATTATATTTTAAACTATATGTTAATTATATAATCAATTCTAATATTATAATTAGGCCTATACACATGCATGTTTTAACTAGATATAGGGTATTGATTATACAGTATTATTAAACTGCATATTTATCATTACATTTTATCATTCATATTTTATTTTAAAAAATGCATTTTATATTTTAATGAAGCTCTAAAAATAGGTGCTTTTATGTTTAACTGCTTCGGTGGGAAAATGTGTTGCCCATGACATTCCCCAGTAGCCCAGTTGCCCAGTACACAAACCCACACACCACATCAACAACACATTACACAGAGACTACATCGCCCCCTATGTGTGCATGGGAGTGAGACAGTGGGAGGCGTCCTGTGTGCTCTTTAAAAACTCTAAACTATTTGCCATTTGGGTGGACGGTAACACAGACCTCAGCCGTGCATGGACATCTCCAAGCGTGCAGCTCAGCACAGTTTCAGCAACGAAACGTAAGCAGCAGCGCGAGGATGGCTTACTTTGACAGCGGCTGCCACTGCAGCAGCGAGCGGCGGCAGAACAGCATCTTATACAGCATCTTAAAGAACGACAGTCAGTCTGCGCAACTTGGGAACCAGCCGCGCGCCCCGAGGCTCGCCGTGTCCATGCGCGCCTGTGCCTGCGGTTCCAAGAGGAAAGTGTCCCTCCGTTCTCCTCAAACTACATGCAAAGCCGCCTCCGCCGTCCTGGTCAAGACCCTGAAGTTCGTGAAGAACGTCCCGTGCTTCCGCGAGCTGCCGGCGGATGATCAGCACACGCTGGTGCGGTGCGGCTGGGCACCGCTGCTGGTGCTCGGTATGGCGCAGGACAGGATCGACTTCGAGACTTCGGAGACGCAGGAACCCAGCATGCTGCAGCGGATTTTAACGAGCGGACAGGACAAGCAGGACAACCAGAGCCATAACGGCGGAGTGGCGTTGACCGATGTGCAGGGTATTAAAATGTTTCTGAGGAAATGCTGGGGACTGGACATAAGCACTAAGGAGTACGCGTACTTGAAAGGGGCCATTCTGTTCAACCCAGGTGAGACGCGATGCTACACTTCTGCTGGCGTATACCTGAGTTAGGACACTTCCGTTTAAAATGAGATGGTTTTATGCGAGTCACGTTGGGATTGTTAAATGTAACTGCAAGAAGACACGAATTTGGATAGTTCATAGTTTAATTGTTTTACTGTTTTCTCACGTTGCAATTATTAACAACAGCATAATAATATGTATCATTAATATACATTATACATAATATTATAAAATCCACTAATGTGGACAGTTCATTGTTTTACATGTTAACTCTTTAGAATTTAATTCACACTACTTAGTCAAATTAATTAGTCAATATTAATAATAAAAAGTACTACAACAATAATAAATATGTTACTTTTAACTTCAACCTGTTTAAATGTATTATTATTAATGTTTATTAACATTTATGAACATAATAATAATAATGATGATAATGATGATGATAATAATGATGATGATGATAATAATAATAATGATAATAATAATAATAACAATAGGAAGCAGAATAATACCTGACTTGTAACAGTAGTTGATCATAATGTTAATTTTCTCAAATATGAGTTACATAGTAATTCTTTTTTTCATTAATAATAATAATAATAATGATAATAATAGTAATTATAGGAAGAAGAATACCTGACTTTAGACAGTAGTTGATCATAATGTTAATTTTCTCAAATATGAATCACAAAATAATAATTATTTTTCATTAATAATAATAATAATAATAATAACTACAATTAATAATAATAAATTGTAATAATACTTTTTACATTAACTATTATATTTATTAATATTTATAATATTATTTTAATATTTATAATTGAACACCTACAAGAACCATACACATAAGTAGAAAAACATCAGTAATAAAAAATATTCTCTTTAAACTATTTTTAATATTGACATAATAAACAATGAGAGCTGATATCTATTAATGTTTATTAATCTATTATGTATTAATGTTTTCATTGTTATAGTAGGTTAATTTTCACTCTCTCTCTCTATCTATCTATCTATCTATCTATCTATCTATCTATCTATCTATCTATCTATCTATCTATCTATCTATCTATCTATCTATCTATCTATCTATCTATCTATCTATCTATCAGTCATCTAGTTTACTTGTTAAATATCTTAAGGAACAAAAAAATAAAGCAAAAAAGTAATAAGTCTGTCCTAAAATAATTCCCCCAAGAGTCATTCTTTATAAAAAGAAAGGAAGAAAGAAAATTCAACTTATTTATTTTTGACCTGGGGTATGCTACTAAACCTAAACAAACACTTAAGGTAATGTATGAATCAAATAAGAATCATGACTCATTGATCATGAATTGTTCCCAAGAAATTGAGAATGCTAATCAAATATACAGGACGTAAAATGTATCGGTTTAATGAGGGTAATTTCATGACATTCAAATCTTCCTGGCATACAATATAATAAGTTTCCCCTCAATCTTTTGTTCTTAGATGCTGCTGGGCTGCAGTGTCAACATTACATCCAGGCCCTGCAGAGCGAAGCGAACCAGGCACTTAATGAATATGTCAAAATGATTCACCGCGGGGACAGTGCAAGATTCGCCAAACTCTTCCTCGCTCTCTCCATGCTGAGATCCATCAACGCTAATGTAGTGGCTGGGCTCTTCTTCAAACCCGTCATTGGCGCGGTCAACATGGAGGAACTTCTTCTGGAGATGTTTTATGGAAAATAAACTTTAAATGCAAAAACTGGGACAGAATTATCAAACTTGGAAAGAGTGACAGTCACTGTTGGAGGGACAGATTTTGAAAATGACTGATTCCTTTTTACACATGCTATTTTTGTACAATATATAAGAGCTCTCCTTTTTGCCTTCTGAGTTGAACTCATCACTGAATCCAAAGTTGATGACAATGTTTTTCCCGTTTGGGGAAAGAGCTTTATAACTTTGTTCTGTTTTTTTGTTTACTTGCTTATCTGCAATGTCTTGTTGCATTTTGATGAATGTTTATTTGATTCTGGGAGACACTTTATAATAACTTTCTTCAGGAAATCATTAACAAGCATTCATTTAAATATGTGCTTCATTTAATAAATACCTTGAAATGTAATTATATTTGATGTAAATATATTACATTTAATAATAGCCTAATATATGATCTCATGTTTCCTGATATTATTCGTTATCTGATGAACTGTTTTGCATTATTAAATGTAAGGATTTTGTTTTTGTCAATGAAAGTTATTATAAAGTGTAAACTATTTTTGAAAATTTGAAAGTATTGTACTTTTTATTTTGCAATGGCATACTTGTTACACTCCGTCACATTTCTCACAGCATAATGGACAGGTATGTCTTTTTGCATAATCCTAACAGATAAACATGTCGGTGTGATGACAAACATGAGCACAAATACAAAACAGTAATGAAAATAAAAACAATAATTAGGAAATCAAAGATGGTGCCATTTTTGTTTTTACCTCAAGCAATGCAGTTCACCAAATCACTTCAGGTTCATGCCTATAGGTGGCAACAAGTGACTGTTACTCCCCATTCACACGGGGCGTCAGCTTTAACGATTCCCATTCACTTTGAATGGGTGACGTCAGGTGTTGCCGAACTGCATTGTGGATCCATCAGTGCTGCTTCAGAGGCGTTGCTCCCTGCAGAAGTTGGGACTTGCTCAACTTTTCAAGTGCCGACGGAAGCGTCAGCTAATCAGATCGCTGTATGCAAATGCATGTGAATGGGGCGTTATGGTTGAGGCATCATAAACATTTATTCATTCATTAATTTTCCTTAGTCCCTTTATTCATCAGGGGTCACCACAGTGGAATGAACCGCCAACTTATCCAGCATATGTTTTACACAGCGGATGCCCTTCCAGCTGCAACCCATCACTGGGAAACATCCACACACTCTTGCACACACTCATACACTACGGCCAATTTAGTTTATTCAATTCACCTATAGCATGTCTTTGGACTGTGGGGGCACCCAGAGGAAACCCAGGCAAACACGGGGAGAACATGCAAACTCCACACAGAAATGCCAACTGACCCAGCTGGGGCTCAAACCAGCAACCTTCTTGCTGTGAGGCGATTATGCTACCCTCTGAGCCATCATGCTGCCCCTGGTTGAGGCATCATAAACACTCATTCATTCATTGATTCATTCATTGATACATTCATTCATTCATTCATTTTCCTTCAACTTACCCTTTATTCATCAGGGGTCGCCACAGTGGAATGGACTGCCAATTTATCCAGCATATGTTTTACATGACGGATATGACGGATACTATGATAGTTTTAATTTAATATAAATTTTAGCCATTAGCAGCACACTAAACAGAACACCGCAAAGTGCTAAACCGTTTGAAACATGCTAACAACATGCACTATTGGTCTTAAGATGTAGGCTAAACATGTTAGAAACTTGCTAGCAACATGTAAACACAATCTTTATAATATTGTTAAGTCATGTTAGAAACTATGTCAGATCCTTACCAAAACACGCTACCGACTATAACCGGCCACTATAGCCTACTGTAGCATATTTAACGATTTTAACTTAACAACCTGTTTGCTAGATATATAGCTACACATGCCATGCTAGCAATATCATTCTGCTAAAATGTAGCCCTACTTCAAGTTAGATCAAAGATGAATAATTCCCTCAAATGATTCATTCAAAAAAACTCATTCACTTGGTACAAACCGTGATTTGCTGGGTTCATAACTGCACACTATCATACTTTTACTAGCCACTAGTATTTCAGAAACAGAGTAGCCTAGTGTAGTTCATTGTATATCTTTGTCGAGTCACTGAGTCATTCATCAGCTACACCGATTCATTCATGAAGATGATGCTAGCATAGACATAAGCTGATAGTTATGTCCTATATTAAATATAGTTTTTTTTTTTTGCAGTATGTCAATACAGTTATTTGTTTTTTTCCCCAGTATTCAGTAAGAGAATCTGATTAACGCTAATAATTATCGTCGGACTAGTGGATGTGGCAGAAAAACGAAACCAATGCTGTTTACATCCCGGTAAGCATTTTAACACCTTAACGAGTAGATATAACAAGGCATGTGTGCATGTAAGAAGACCTTGTATGGCGCTGGAGCTCATCCCAGATAGCATACGATTGTGGGCCACTTTAGGCAGTTATGCGGCACTGGTGGTAATCCTTCCGCCCAGACATAATGAATGTGAGCCTGAAGTGGCCCACCTGTACAATAGCAAAAGGGGGCCAAAGATTTCAATTCACATATGGGCCATTTAAGGCAAAGATTTGGCACATATGGCAAAATGTAATCCGAATGTGAGCTTAATGTGGCCCATGTGGAAAATGGTAAATTTAGCCCAAATGATGGAGGACAAATGTAGGCCACATTTGGCAAAAATGTGGCATAGTCATTTAAGCGTAATCTGGGTCTAAACCCAAAGTGGCTCACATGTGAAGGTGCAAATGGGGCCCAGTTATCTTAAGTTTTGGCAAATATTCGGCACAGTAAGCTCTGGCTAATGCGACTGTGAGCCTAAAGTGGCCCAGAGAAAATGGCAAATGTGGCCCAGTTATTTTAAAACATATGTGGGCCACTTTTGGCAAATATTTGGCACAGTAAACTCTGGCTAATGTGGCTGTTTGCCTAAAGTGGCACAGAGAAGATATAGCAAATGTGACCCAGTTTTTATAAAACCTATGTGGACCACTTTTGCCAAATATTCGGAACAGTAAGCACTGGCTAATGTGGCTGTGAGCCTATAGTGGCCCAGATGAGATATGGCAAATATGGGCGAGTATCTCTGGCTAAAGATGGTGTGAGCTCAAAGCAGCTGAGGTAAGATGTGGCAAGTATGGTACTGTTATCCTAAAACATATGATAGGTCACTTTTGATAAAGATAAAGTACAGTGATCATTTGATAATTATAGGGGTCAAACCATAGCTCTTTGACATGGCAGATATGTAGTAATATAGCTAATTTGTGGCCCAGATCTGGCAAACAGCGGACCACCCTAGAGCCATCATTCCATTCAGTATGTGGTCCGGATGTAAGTGTCTGGTGTAGGCCAGATCTGGGCCAGAATAAAAGCAAACTGTGGCCCAGAATAAGGTCAGTTCTGGTTCATTTGGTAGAATTCTGGCTGATATGTGGTATTGATGGCTTAATTGTGGCCCAGATCTGGCAAACAGGAGTGGAAAGCCAAACTGCCATCATTCCATGCGGTATGTGGGCAGGATGTAAGTGTCTGGTGTGGGCCAGATTTGAGCCACATGAATTTCGCTAGCTGGGATTCATTCATTCAATGACCCCACTTGCCAATTGCTGCCACCAAATGTATTTGTACTCTTGAAGGTCGCTATGACTCCGTTTCTGTCTTTTCATCTGTGTATCTGAACACTGTCAATATTCACCTTCTATAGAGAGAAGTGGCTCTGTAGTTTCATTTATTTACAAGGTTAGTCTGGTATTAGAAAGCGCTGATCTATTCATTGTTGAACCAAGCATAAAGGTGCGGAAAAACATATCAAAGAAAGGATCCATTTAAGGGTCCTAGTACAAAAAAAAAACGAAAAATGAAATAAAAACGTCTGACTGGTCAGTTTTATTCACGTTAAATAACACAATTACTAAATAATCAGTGTAATTTGACACAAAACCAAGATGACCAATAAGAGAGACAAAAGGAAAATAATTGACAGCTGTCAGTCAGTCACAAATGAGGCAGAGACAGGTGAGAATAGATAGAACACAGTTAGTTTTGAAGAGTTTATGTCAAGTTTTTATTTTATTAATAAGAGGCAAGGGCTTTGGTGACTCATTGGGCAATTTATCATATAAAGACAAACAACCAAAAATAGCCATAAAGTAGCTATAAATTAACCAGTTTATTCATTTATTCATTCATTTTCTTTTTGGCTTAGTCCCTTTATTAATTCGGGGTCACCAAACACCAACTGACCCAGGCTCGAACCAGCAACCTTCATGCTGTGAGGCAACAGCACTACCTACTGTGCCACCACGTGGCCATTAACCAGTTTAGTTTAGATCGAAAAATTATATTGTTAAAACTTAGGTGCTTTAATTTATTGTGCTTTATTATTTATTTTTGACTTCATCTTTTGCAAGCTGTTTGGACAGAACTGTGGGTATATAGTGTGTAGGTATAGTGTGTTCACAGTCATATGGGGGTGATATAAAGACAATAAGTCTCTTTTTTTTAATTTCCTGGCTTTAAAAATAAGATCCAAATCTCTCCCATTTTGAGGCCGACCGCAACGTGACCTAGGAGTGCAGTTTTCCCGGCCACTGATTTGATTGACAGCCTCGTATTAACATGTCTCCGTAGTAACGCGTATGTCTTTATAAGACAGGACATGCACAAAGCAACTGGGATGAAAAGATCTGTTCAGCTCGCTGTGATCATTAATCATCATCAAATGTGATCAGAGTTTTACAAGTTCAAAACGTTTTTAAAACAGTGCGTGTTTGTACTGAATTACAGCGACTTTATCACCACAGCCACGTGTCAGTACAATTATAAAAGAAGACGCTTCAATCCCAGTTTATGGACGTTCAATCAGGTTTATTTTGTACATTAACATAACGGATATTCATGCAGCAGTGGATATTAACGTGTATCCTGTCACATTTGCCGTGCAAAAACAGTGCAAAGTTAAACGCGCGCGCTGTGTGTGTCTGCTGTGTGTCTGTGTGTGTGCATGAACTGTGTACCGACATTGTGTGTGACTCATCGTTGCAAGTCCACAACAAATACATCAAATAATCATTGGGAAAGTTCTTACTGTAATGTTTCTCACAACGTTACGTGAGATCTGCTTCCTTCATGTCTGTCACTGTGCTGTTTATCTGACGCAGCCGAGGCGGAGATTGAGGCACACTCTGACAGGCACGTGGAAACGGTGGGTGGGGAGAACCAGCATTAAAGGCACAGGCAACATAAACAGCTACATGTTGTTCAGAGCAGAAAACTCCAATATTCTGAAAGGTATAATAAATAATCTGATGGTTGTTTTGAGCTGAAACTTTACAGACACATTCTGGAGACACCAAAGACTTATTATAAATCTTGAAAAAGGGGTAAAATAGGTGCCCTTTAAATTAGGTCAAATTTAAAAAATTTTATCTAATTACCTAATTGTATATTTTATAGTTTTTACAAATATTACATGAATATATTTTTAATTGTATTAAACATATTGCAATCTCTCAGTCATATTTGAATATACACTACAATTTAGAACTCTAACAAGAGTATGATTTTATAATTTACTAATTTAAAAAAATCACCAAGCATGCATGCCTATTTACTTATTTTGTAAGTCTTCACAGAATCATGACATAATCTGTTTAAACATTTAATATTTACTCTGTGTCTATGTTAGTTTTGTGTATAATTATAGTATCTATTGATTTCTCGTTATTTTAATTACATTTTTTTAATTTCCCTTTTCTGGCGACGTGGTGGCGCAGTGGTTAGCACGTTCGCCTCACAGCAAGAAGGTTGCTGGTTCAAGCCTCGGCTGGGTCAGTTGGCATTTCTGTGTGGAGTTTGCATATTCTCCCCGTGTTCGCGTGGGTTTCCTTCGGGTGCTCCGGTTTCCCCCACAAGGCCAAAGGCATCCGCTGCGTCAAACATATGCTGGATGAATTGGCGGTTGATTCCGATGTGGTGACCCCAGATTAATAAAGAGAATAAGCCGAAAAGAAAATGAACGAATTTCCCTTTTCAGTAATTTTATGTCATGTTATTACTTTTTGTTTTACCTTTAACCTTCCTGTTAGTTCACCTCCTGCCCTCACTTTAGTGTTCCCAGTTCGTTTTATCCTGCTCTTAAATTAGCACAAAAAACATTTTTCAAAACCAAATTGTTATTCAACATTCTTTAGCTGTGAACAATGTCTCAAAGTTGTTTTTAACACGAATTTATAGAATTAGACATAAAGTAACTGCATTGAAAATACAAATAGTGAGTGAGTGAGTTGGGGTGCTGTACAGTATATGGGAATGTTTTCTGTCTGATGGATGAATATAGTTTGGATACCCATTCATTTCCTATGGTAATCACTTTTCACCAGGAACACCACAGGTGTAACAAGGACTAAAACACTCAAAATTCAATGAAAGAGGTGATCATAACTTTTATGTTCAAATGCTTAATGTGGAGGATATCATAAGGCCTTGAGGCAGTCAGATGTAAAACACAATATTGAAGAGTGTTTTAAGTTGTAAATCAGTCAGATTTGACCTGATCACGACAGGAAGGTTAATACATTTCTTAAGTCATTTGTATTCATCATTTTTATTTAGCTTTGTTTCAATAACCAAACATGATTAATAATTGTTTTCAGTAAACAATAACAGCACAGATACACACAAAAATATAAAAAAAAACTAAGAAAAAAAGAAAAGTTACAACCCAAATGCCTGCAAAACATTACAAGCCATCCGATTCAACCGGTTTATATCAAAGGTCCAGAACATTGTTATTAATATTCCATTCATGTCTTATGTATCAGTTACTGTAAAGCCCCATCTTCATGTGTTGACAACTAGCACATGCTCGAAAGCACATGCCACATTTGCAGTCAGTTTCCACCGTCATCCAAACGCGCAGCTCTATAGTGGCAGCTCTTTGCCACGAGAGGTCTCTGAAATGTTAATCTGCTTTCCTTGCCAACAGAAGTCAGTTCTCTTTAGCAGCGTCTGGTTCGGCGGCAGGATAAGCGAGCTGTCTGAGTCTCTGTCTGAGCAGCTCTTCTTGTTGCAGCTGGTGGAAGAAATAATGTGTCATTCTGTCTTATATTGTTTTAATATATGCACTTTGAGATGAGTTGCAGTAGCATCAAATGCATCACCTGATCTGGTCTTCATGGATTTTCACTGTAGTGTCAATGCAGTCATCCTCAGGCTTTTGAAACCTGTGAATACAACAGTACAACATAATATTTAAAGTCTAAAATGTCCAACTGTTTAAATAAAATGATAATTCAGCCAAAATAATAACGAATTAAGGGTGCGTTCACATTTATACTTTGGTTTTCTTCATTCATTCATTCATTCATTCATTCATTCATTCATTTTCCTTCGGCTAGTCTCTATTTCAGAGGTTTCCACAGCGGATTGAACCACCAACCTATTCAGCATATGTTTTACACAGTGGATGTCCTTCCAGCTGTAGCCCAGTATTGGGAAACACCCATATACACTCATTCACACTCACCCAAACACTACGGCCAATTTAGTTTATTCAATTCACCTATACCGCATGTCTTTGGACTGTGAGGGAAACCGAAGCACCCGGAGGAAATCCACTTGAACACCGGAAGAACATGCAAACTCCACACAGAACCTGGCCCAACCGGGGCTTGAGCCAGCAACCTTCTTGCTGTGAGGAGACAGTGCTAACCACTGTGCCACCGTGCAGCTGGGATTTCTTTATTTCTAAAAAAAAATTGTGCGTTGTTGTGTGCTTTTATTGAGTGACTCAGATGTTTAGTAATAATAAGACCCTCGTTTACCCCCAATACACTTGGCGGTAAACAGGGTGCAAAATTGAACAGGGTCTTGGGGCAAAAATACCATTGAGATTAATAAAAAGTCCAAAACATTTAACAAAAAGCAACCTTTTCTTGATTTTGTTCTCTTTTTTTTAACAGTTAAATTACATTTCGGCTACAAAAAGTATGTTTAGGTAATTGGAATCATGGAACTTAATAAATTATTCTTGTTGATGACAAAAATTTTTAGCCCTTTTGTGAAATTGGTATTATATTTCAAATATTTTACCAAGTGCTGCTTAAAGGAGAGAAGTTTTTTATTTCAATTTATTTTAAAACATATTAGTTTCTAATTTCTAATAACACATTTCTTTTGTTTTTGCCATGATGACAGTACATAATACACTGTTAAAAAATGCTGGGTTCCACTTAATCAATTTGTGATGGGACAACATGAAGGAATTAAGTTAACTTATTAGTTTTTACAAATTTAATGGACTGAACATAAAACCATTAAGTTTTTTCAAAATAAACACAAAGATTCAACTCAAACTCAAAGAAAGTTGTTTTAGCTTATTTAAAATAAGTAGTTTGAACAAACATAATTTTTGAGTGCATTTTAATAGTTATTTTGTAATACATATTTATATATACGCTACCTGACAAAAGTCTTGTCACCTATCCAAGTTTTAAGAACAACAAATAATAACTTGACCTAGTTGATAATTTAGTATCAGAAGTGGCTTATATGAAAGGCAAAGGCCGCTAGATTACAATTAATTTACTAAAATAAAATACGATCATGTCTTGATTTTGAATTATTTAATTAGGACAGTGAGGTCTGACTTTGCTTAGACAAAAGTCTTGTCACTTAACAGAAATAATGTCCAGTATAAAATATAAAGTTCATGACTTTCCACTGCAGTGGAAAAAGAATTAATATTGTGCATGACTCCCATGAGCTTGGACGACTGCATCCATACATCTCTGCAATGACTCAAATAACTTATTAATAAAGTCATCTGGAATGGCAAAGAAAGCGTTCTTGCAGGACTCCCAGAGTTCTTGGGATTCATCTTCAATGCCTCCTCCTCCATCTTACCCCAGACATGCTCAATAATGTTTATGTCTGGTGACTGGACTGGCCAATCCTGGAGCACCTTGACATTCTTTGCTTTCAGGAACTTTGATAGCTGAAGTATGAGAAAGAGCACTATCCTGCTGAAGAATTTGCCCTCTCCTGTGGTTTGTAATGTAATGGGCAGCACAAATGTCTTAATACCTCAGACTGTTGATGTTGCCATACACTCTGCAGATCTCTCACACACCCCCATACTGAATGTAACACTAAACTTGACTGATTTCTGTGAGAATCTTGGGTCCATGCGGGTTCCAATAGGTCTTCTGCAGTATTTGTGATGATTGGGATGCAGTTCTACAGTTGATTCATCGGAAAAATGTACCTTCTGACACTTTTCCAATTGATTGACTAGAAGTTATTATTTGTTGCTCTTACAGCTGGGATCAATGACAAGACTTTCCAGCCAAACTAAAATAAATAAGTTTCTCTAGAAGAAAAAAACAATGCTGTGAAAACATCCTTGCTTTGTTAAACATCACATGGGAAATAAATTGATAAATAATCTAAATTTTACAGGAGGGTTAATATTTTGTCAGATGTACAGTATACAGTTAATGCATCATGTGCTTAAATATAAATATAAATACATGGATGCAACATTTTAGCAGCATTAAATTAAACAATTTGTTGATAACTATTTATTAATTGTAATTTTTTGTGCAATGATTGACTGAAGTAATTAGAGAAAAAGGACACTATACAGATATATTTAATATAAAATGCTTTTGTAAAAGTAAAAAAGTAAATGCCCCTGGAAATCAATACCAAATATTTCTACTTAATAGAAACGTAAATTTGAAAGCGTGTTGCATTAGACCACTCTACAACAATTTTAACATCTTTTTAAATGCTGCTTACTGCCATTATATGGACAAGCATGAGCAGGACGTATTTTAAAATGCCTCCTTTCTGTGGTACAATAAAAGAGAAGGTGTAAGGCATTAAAAGCGCACCAGCTTGAGTAAATAACGACTGAATATTCATTTCTGGGTGAACTAATCCATTAAGCAAATGGAATGCAGAAGTAAAATATTCAAATTTGAAACATGAATATTTAAAACAGCAAAACAACCTGGGTTCCAGACGCTCTTTCACTTTTGCTATGGATAAGATGTAGGGTCCAATTTGCCGTGCAATAGTCGTCAAGTAGGAATTTTCTTGCTTCAGCTGCAGAAGGTCATGAAGCTGCGCTGTAATTAGCAAATGAATTAGTTGGCTAATTAGTGGGAAATAAACAGCTTAGCATGCAGGGTAAAATGAACCCTGAGGCAGCGCAGACAATGTGTTGGTTTTTCTCACCTTCATAAATCTCTTGCTCATCGGTTACTCTTTGAAAGGTCACGTCCCATATCTAAAAACACATTCAGAATACTCTAAGGCGTGCTTGCATTTTGAAAGAATAATTTGTGTTTGCAGGAATTATAATTTAGCCTCACCTCCTCAAATACAGTCCGCTGGGTCTGTACGGCGGAGTACTGAGACGCGATCTGTTCATCAATGAGAAGACATCGTTCCAGGATCTCATTCATGGTGTCTGTGTTGATGAGAGAGTGATGTTTCGTCAGGTCTCTGTGCATTTCCTGAACCTCATCTTTCAGCCTTTGGACTTCTGTCTGAAGAAACTGGGATATAAAATATGTATGATCAATGAAACAATTGATATATGCACTGTATATTATATTACGAGACTCCAAATATGAGAAAAACATGGTTTAGAGTACATAAAGGGAATGAAAATGTAGTTTTCTATTTCATACTCTCTCTGTTCATATTTTAAATAAACGAGAGTTGAAATCTGCATTTTCTAGCATGTACATTAATTAACCTCACTGTTAGACTTTGCCGCAATTTTACAGTTATTTACTGCAAAAACGGCTAGTAAAATACTACATACATTCTTTACAGTTTGCTAATGTAATATGCACTGCATTGTGGGTCATTTTAAAACCTTTACAGTAACTTACTGCACATTAGGAATTTGCGGTATACTACTGTAATCAAAGTATTTAAGTACTGTTACTGTAGATGAAGACAAAAATGAGACAATAAATGAAAATTAAACATTAAATACAAAAAATTAAAGGTGTTGTACTGCTAGTGGAAAATGTAAATAAATTACAGTAAAGGTACTGTAAAAATTGTCATACTGTAAAATTAAAATGTGGTAAAGGCCATTTTACTATGAAAAGAACTTGTGGTAGGGCTATTTTACTGTCAAATGAAATTTCAGTAGGGCCCTGCTGCTGTAAAACACATTTACATTTAAGTTACGGTAAAGAGGCAGTTGCGGTAACTTGCTGGCAACAGTGCTGCTAGTAAGTTACCTCAAAAATACAATAAAATGTCTAACAGTGCTGACAAATGGCTCAATGAGCATGTTTATGTTTCCTGTTTTGTTTTGTGTACTGTATGTGCATGCCATGCTATTTTATATCAGCTGAGAACTTGTAAAGAGTTTATAAAATTTGTAAAGAAGTCCAAACGTGCCAGGAATTCCTCTGTTGCACACAGATGAACATCTGCTTCTAGTAAGCATACCTGTATTGAACTTAACAGGCAACACCGGTACCATAAAATAATAAAAATAAAACAGGCATGCTTGAGAATTCTGTATTTTCTATATATTTTTTAGTTTGTTTGCGTTTATAATTTCCGTCAAACTATAGCAGAGTTTGTTTGAAATCAGACCCCATGCGGGTTCCAATAGATCTTCTGCAGTATTTGTGATAATTGTGATGCAGTTCAACAGATGATTCATCAGAAAAATCCACCTTCTGTTACTTTTCAAAATGATCAACTAAAAGGCAAGTTATGATTTGTTGCTCTTACAACTGGAATCGACGACAAGACATTTGTCAGGTTTATATGTCACACACACATATATATATATATATGTGGTTTGTGCATCTTGTGCTTTGTTTATTTTAATGCTGCTAAAATGTTGCATCCATGTATTTACAATTTGTTGATAACTATTTAATAATTACAAATTATTGTGCAATTATTGACTGAAATAATCAGAAAAAAAGGACAGATATATTTAATATTTGTAAAGAAATATTAAAAACAGGCATGCTTGAGAATCCTGTATTTTCTATATATTTTTTGGTTTGTTTTGTTCATAATTTCAGTCAAACTATAGCAGAGATTGTTTGAAATCAGACTGAGACCCATCTTTAGTTTGCATTAAGATTCAGATTGCAACGGTCACACTTATACAGAGCAGTAACACATTTTTATCTGACCAAACCTGTCAGACTTGAAAAAACATCCTAATCCTCACCCTGTAGCTCTTCTCGAACTTGCGGCAGTGCTCGGTGAAGGGCGACTCTCTGCCCTCCGCCAGCAACACCTTGGTGCAAATGTGTCTGTGAAAGGTGGGCCTGCGGCCAAAAGGCATTTCACTGAGAGACAGAGACGGACACTGCATAGAGAGAGCAGACAGCCTGTGAAACAATGAGAATGAGAGAGAGAGACATATGAAAACACTGTTTAAATTAATCTTCCAAAAGGAGGGGGGATTATTTTACTTGTCCTCTGATTGTACTTATTTATCACCTGTAGATTGTTAGATTTCCCATTTTTTTTAGGAGTGAGAATTTCTTGACTGGCCAAGATTTGAACTTGACATAAAGTGGTTAACAGATATAAGTAAAAGCCCATTTAACAAAAAATAAATAAATAAAATAAATAAAATGTAAAATTATATAAATAAAAAATATAAACAAAATCACATTTACTCTTTTATTACAGTGTCAATCAGACTATTGAACACTAATCAGTGATGCGCTTGTCTATGTATGTGTTTTTATGTTCATGTTTTTTATTCTTTAGTGTATCAGGCTATGCTGAAATGCTCACGTTCACCAAAAATTGTCCCCCTAAGGCAGGGGTGTCAAACTCAGATCCTGGAGGGCCGCAGCCCTGCACAGTTTAGTTCCAACCCTGCTTCAACACACTTACCTGAAGGTTTCAAACAAGCCTGAAGGACTCAATTAGTTTGATCAGGTGTGTTTAATTAGGGTTGGAACTAAACTGTGCAGAGCTCCGGCCCTTCAGGAACTGAGTTTGACACCTGTGTCCTAAGGGGACAATAACAACAAACAAACAAACAAACAAACAAACAAACAAACAAACAAACAAACAAACAAACAAACAAACAAACAAACAAACATTTAACATTTTTGTGTTGTTTTATTCAAAACTATATTTGATGTATTATTTATATACTAAGAAAGGATGTTTTTAAATTATTGACATTGAGTAATGTTTTGTTTTTAAAATTTAGTTACATTTTAGCTAATTCTATCACGTGTTTACCATTTTTCTAGGTTTTGCTATTCATCTTTTCTGTTTCATTTTCATTGCTTTTATTTTTATTTGTTATCCTTGCTTTACTCATTTCAGAACTTTTCTCTTTTTCTCAAGTTTTATGTTGATCAAGTATTCATTTCAGCTTTATTTCAAATAATGAATTGCTAAAATGTAGTAAAATTAGTAAAATTACTCAATTTGATTTTGGTTTTACACTCAAAAAATTACTTTTGCTGCTTGTTCAAACTACTTATCTAAAAGGAGCTGAAACAACACTATTCTAAAGTTGTTTTTGGCACAGCCTAATTTTTTTTATGTTCAATATGTTGAAATTTGTAAAAATGATTAAGTTATCATAATCGATTTGTGCATGGGCAACATGAAGGAATTGTGTGGAATCCAGCATTTTTTCCAGCACAGTGCAAAACAAACTAAAACATGTTTTATTTAGACAAGGCAACATAATTCTTTTTACGACTTTAAGATTTATTTAAACAAAGAACATATTTATTAACTTTAAAAACAATTACATAAATATTTTAATTTTAGGTATTTAAACACAAATCAACAACACGCTCAAAACACTCATCTATAAAATGCAGAGCTTCAACATGTTATGCTTTGATTATTAGATTACTAACAGTTAACACTCATCAAAACATTAACCTGTTATCAACAAACGAAGCTCATATTTTGATGCTTTTCACATTTTTCAGTCCCTCATGACCAAAACAACAATCAGAAACACAAAAAAATCCCTGAGGTTCAGCAACCAGAATTAAAAGCTCAAGAATGACAAAAGATCATCAAGCAAAACATCACGTATAAAGAGAGTTACCTTAGTTCCAAAGCTCCGTTAATCTCTCCTCCCTACAGTTTCAGTGGCAGTATAAGTCCCTCGAGTGAGTCTGGACACTGTTTGCTCTCCAAACCTAAGTGACTAGTGTCCCACCCTGAACTTTTACCAAATTGAGACAGTGGCACAAGCTGTGACATCAGAAACACAAGAACAAAGTGCTCTGGGCTACCATCAGAATCCCAGACGCTTCTCTGAAATTCTGTTAAAAATAGTGAGAGAAGCCTGACCCTGTGCTATCCCATCTGTTGACATGGAGGTAAACGGGGGGAGGAGGTTGATTTGGTGAAGGGCTTGACAAACCTGTGAACGGTGGAGTTGATTGATGTGGAAAGTTGTCAGAGGGACTTGCGTCATTGGACTCTCTGTGGAGAGATGGAGGTTGCTGTGCTGGAATGGCAGTATTTGTTCTGATCTCTTATCACCTTCAGATGTATTGAGGAGGATACATATCGTTATATGACAAGCCTTTGATGAAAACAGATGGTATGGCATGGCATGACAATGAGAATTCAGTATTGGAAACTTTTAATCATGATAGGCTTACAGGATTAGGAGTAATATTGTATGGTGGCTCCAGCAAGGTGTTTGGACTGAGCTACATATAACAGCATATGAGTGATGCTGGATTGTGTAATAAAGTATCAAGGGGATGCATTGAATCCATTAAAATTGAAAGTAAAAAAAATCTTTTGTTTGAATGATTTCTTTAAAATATGTTGAAACTTTTTACTTAGTTTACTTTATAATTGATCAAATAAATGAAGCATTTGTTGATAGATTGAAATGGCTTGTTTCTGCATCTAAATAGGTGTGAACCAAATGGTCTACAGGAACTCAGGAGTTGTGACCCAACCAAACCAGAGAAATCTCCAGGGGGGTCATATCCTTTGTTATAATGTACTGTCTTACAGGCAGTACTTTAGGTTAAGTTACTTTGCTCAAAGACAGACTAATGGCCGCCGACGCGCTGTCTCTCAGAAATGATAAAAAAAATGTTAAAAAATGGCACTATCTTTATAAATAAACTGCATAGTTGCAATCTAAACAACTACATTCTCGACTAAGAAAGCCTCAAAAGAACATTATGTTGTCCAACAGCTGTCAAACTGTAGAGTGTCCAGTGCTTTGCTGTATGTGGGCAGAGTAATACACAGGAGTGAAGGGTTAAAAGGCTGGACGAGGACTGTTACTGGCAGAATATCACATCGCTATCAGCCAGTCAGATTCAAGAGCCATACAGAACTGTTGTATAAATTTTTATATATGTATAAACAGTACTTAATTTGTGAATGGCTAGGTCCCGGAACAGATTGGGGTAACGGATCCGCCATGTTACCCGAGGATGGAGAGGTGTCACGCACGAAAGTGGGGTTTGGTTGGATGGCGGAGGGGTGTCAAGGACGAAGGATGATAGTGAAGAACGTTGAGGAGTTGCAGAAGAAATGAAAGTGAACAACGGACGGAGGAGGAGGAGGAGGAGGAGGAGATTTCAGGCGTGCCGGACAGGATCCGGCGTGTTCCAGCACAAATTAAGCCCTGTGTATAAATAGATGGTATATATATATATATATATATATATATATATATATATATATCATCAACCGCCTAATTACCCTACCTTGCATAATTAACCTAATTAACCTAGTTAAGATGAGTGCAAAAATAAAACCTCACCCCCTACTTAATATTTCAATTCAGTTGGAAATGCATATCATAGTGGAATAAAAATCAGCAGCAACTTCACGCACAGTTTAAAGCATTTAATTGTTTAAAGAAAATGACAATTAGTCAGAATAACAAAAGCGTTCAATTGTGATTGACAATCAGGTTAATCCACCAAATACTGATTTCTGAACTATTCTGAAGTTAAAGCACTTCTATTTCAAAGTCTATTAACTAATATAAACATGTCATAAATTTAATTAAATTAAATTTAGGGCAGCATAGTGGAGCAGTGAGTAACACAATCGCCTCACAGCAAGAAAGTCGCTGGTTCGAGCCCCGGCTGAGTCAGTTGGCGTTTCTGTGTGGATTTTGCATGTTCTCCCTGTGTTTGCGTGGGTTTCCTCCGGGTGCTCCGGTTTCCACCACAAG
This sequence comes from Danio kyathit, assembly GCA_903798195.1. NCBI lineage: Eukaryota > Metazoa > Chordata > Actinopteri > Cypriniformes > Danionidae > Danio > Danio kyathit. Next base: position 33,869,328 of record LR812529.1, on the reverse strand, counting down.
TCCAAAGACATGTGCTATAGATGAATTAGCTAAGCTAGAATTGTCCGTAGTGAATGTGTGTGAATTAGAGTGTATGGATGATTTCCAGTGATGCAGCTGGAAGGGCATTCCGCTGTGGCGACCCCATATTAATAAAGGGACTAAGCTGAAAAGAAAATGAATGAATGAATAAATTAAAGGCGACGCAGTGGCGCAGTAGGTAGTGCTGTAGCCTCACAGCAAGAAGGTCGCTGGTTCGAGACATGCTGGATAAGCTGGCAGTTCATTCCGCTGTGGCGACCCCGGATTAATAAAGGGACTAAGCCGAATAGAAAATGAATGAATGAATGAATGAATAAATTAAATTAAAACATTTTCAAACATGCCCAAATTGTATGAATTCTGTCTAGTAACACAGAGCTGACAGCTGATAACAGGAAGGAGACACTGGCATTACTCTGCCAGTTATTAAGCTCCTAAACAGAAAAAAGCATTTATGTAACCCTCCCTAACAATGACCAGGTGGCAACTGTCCCGTTATAGCCAGAGTTAGTGTGTCTGTGAGGTGACAACATGAGGCACAGGAACACAGGAGCCAGACTTCCAGGAAAGCTCTCATTCTGGGAGAAGAGCTCAAAGAGTTATGCCATGGACGGGAGAGCCTTATTCATATAATACAGCTCAGTATATGCAGACTGCTTCCAGTTCAGTTTGACCCTTTAGACTGTATTGTGTGTGGGAGATTAGTGCAGCAGAAGTGAACGTGCTGGTGTCAGAGTGAATCTGTATGAGCTGCGAACGAAAGGAATGTGATCCTATAAATGCCTTTTTCTGCAAATCCACTTCAGATCTCGTTGAATACTGGGTCGTGTCAAACTCTTGTTGCTATGTGGAGTTTTTACAAGCACTTTTCCAAGAAACTGAAGAAGGGGACTTATGCTGTGGGAATGTCTGCTTAGGGTCTGAATATATTTCTGCTTAGTGTTGCAGCTATTTTCAGGACTGATGAATGTGGGCTGTGCAGTTATACAGTATATTTTGAAGAGTTTGTGTGGCATACTCAAAAAAAAAAAAATTATTGGACAAACTCAATTTTTGGAGATTGTACCATGTGTTTTGTGTGGGAGAGGTCTATGCATTTTGTAGGACAGGGTGGACTAAATATAGTTTTTTAATATATAATATATTTAATATAGTTTTTTGAGTCAACATGAAAAAAAGCAAATGGCATACAGAAATAATATACAGTTGAAACCAGAAGTTTACATACACTCTAAAAAAAGGAACATAACCATTTTTAAAAAAATGTCTGATGGTAAATCATACTAAACATTTACTATTTTAGATCCGTTAGGATTACCTAAATCATTTACATTTGCTAAATGGCAGAATAATGAGAGAATTTTTTTTTTTGGAGAATTTTTAATTAATTTCTAGACAGTCAAAAGTTTACATACATTTCCTTGGTATTTTTTTAGCTTTGCTTTTAAACTGTATAATGTTGGTCAAATGTTTTGGGTATCCTTCCACAAGCTTCTCACAATAGTTTGCAGGAATTTTGCCCCATTCCTCCTGACAGAATTGGTGTAACTGAGTCAAATTTGTTGGCTGTCTTGCTCGCACAAGCTTTTTCAACTCTGCCCACAAATTTTCTATAGGATTGAGTCAGGGCTTTGTGATGGCCACTCCAAAACAGTCACTCTGTTGTCCTTAAAGCACATTTTAACTAATTTGTGGCCAAGTTTTAATTTCCTGGCTGATGTTTTGAGATGTTGCTTCAGTATTTCTACATAATGTTCTTTCTTCATGATGCCATCTATGCTGTGAATTAGACCAGTACCTCCTGCAGCAAAGCAGCTCCACAACATGATGCTGCTGCCCCATACTTCAAAGTTGGGATGGTGTTCCTAAGCTTGTAAGCTTTCCTCTTTGTCCTCCAAATGTAACACTGGTCATTATGGCCAAACAGTTCAATCTTAGTTCCATCAGACCACAGGACGTGTCTCAAAAAATTTGTCTTTTTCCCAGTGTAATTTAGCAAATTGTAATCTGGCTTTTTTGTTGATTCTGGCTTGATGATTTTCCCATGTTGTCACACGAGGAAGCAGTGTGTTTGAGGTTTTTCTTAAATACTATTCTACAGTTGTGCCTCCAATTTACTCAAATGTTGTCAATTAGCCAATCAGAAACTTCCAAAATCTTGACACCATCATCTGAGCTTTTTCAGAGGCATAATAATCTTATTGTATGTAAACTTGACTTTCAAGAAAAGTTAAACCATTTCTCAAAACAAAATATTTCTCATTATTCTGCTATTAAGCATAACAGAAACAAATTTGATAATCCTAACTTACCTAAAAGAGAAAAAGTTTAGTCACATTAACATCTGACTTTTTTTTAAATGGTTATGTGCCTTTTTATACAGTGTATGTAAACTTCTGGTTTCAACTGTATCTGAAAATATATCCAAATTGCAATTACAAGTTCATATTTGGATTTCACTTATATAAAATTTATGTTGTATATGCACATATATTTCAAAATATCACAAAAATCACTGATTACATATACAACATATATTTTATATAAGTGATATCCAAATATGAACTTGTATGTCATATGTACTTTGCATATATTTTCATATTTCTGCATGGCTTTAGTGCCATTTGCCTTTTTTTTTTAATCATTTTTTACACAACAACTCAATTTAGCTCCCACTGTCCTACAAAATGCATAGACTTTTCCCACACAAAACACATGGTACAATTTTCAATAATCAATCCAATTTAAAAAAGAATAGTAATAATAGTAAAACATTTAACATTCCACCCTTTATTTTCTCTTGTGTGTCCCAGATATAAAAACATACAGTACATGCTGAGTCCTTGCATTGCAGACTGACACAAATAGTGTCACACAAATAATTCCTGGAAGACATCAAGTCAGCTCCAGGCAGTGGTGTGAAGGGGACAGAGAGAGAGAGAGAAAGAGAGAGAGAGAGAGAGAGAGAGAGAGAGAGAGAGAGAGAGAGAGAGAGAGAGAGAGAACTCAACAAACATCAGGACTCATGAAATGCAACCCAAGCAAATGATATTTCAACTCTGACCATCACACCACAATCCATGCAGAACAACTGTCACAGACAATTTAGACTTATACCACATTTGTTCAAGCAATATTTACCTTTTTGCAGACTTTTCCCTCTCAGTGAATGTTTCCTTTTTTATCGGAAGAGAAGAACTTGCATTAATATTTGGTCTAAATATGGTTGTATGCTTTGAGCACATATTCAGCTTTGCAATATTATTCCTAAAGAATTAGTTCAATTCCAAAATGAAAATTTCCAAATAGATTTCTCACCCCCTATCCAATATTTTTTCAGGTGAAAAGAAATGACGGTGTTTGTAGGATTTTTCTCCATATAGCGGATCTTCTATGGTGCTCAGTGCTTCAAACTTCCGACTACTTTCCAACTACTGCAGTTTCAATATAGCTTCAAACGTTTCTAAATGATGCGATCTGAGGGAAAATGATATTACAGACAGAAACAATTGGTAATGTCCTTTAAATTAATAATTTTTGAGCCCTGTGAAGCTGCATTAAAACTGTGATTTTAAGTTCAAACCACAGAGCACCACAGAAGTCCATTATATGGAGAAAAAACCTTGAAATGTTTTTCTCAAGAACCTGAATTTCTTTTTCGACCGAAGAAAAAAGGCAACAAACTTCATTGATGACAACGTGATGAAATCAATTATCTAGAAGAATACATGATCTAAAAGTATACTGTAGAAGTGATCAAGAACATTAAATGACCATCATCTGTAAAGCTCCCAAAATTGCCCATTAATTTGGACTGTGGTGTAATTGCGCCCCCTTCTGGTGTGTTTTCTCACCTGCATGTTGTTGAATAGGGTACAGATGGCACATGTTCTGCGTTTGTCTACATTTCTCCGAGTATGGCCTTCAGCAAAGTGATGGCCTCGCGCACTGACGTCTGCAGATCCTTCACTGCCTACAAGGTGAAGCAGGTTAGTACAAGATGCATTCATGTAGATGCTTTCGCTTCACAATGGAGTTTAATTGTTTCCTTTGTTTTCTCCAGATGTTGTTCTAGAGGTTTATAGTCATTGAGCACTGTGTTAAATATAACAGGCATTATATGTTTTATTATGCACTTAGAAAGTTGTTCAAAAGATTGAGGTTTGTACGTTTGCCTCTCTAATGCTCATCAAGGTTTCATTTATCTGTTTAAAATATAATCAAATAAGTAATAATTAGAAATATTATTACTATCTATCTATCTATCTATCTATCTATCTATCTATCTATCTATCTATCTATCTATCTATCTATCTATCTATCTATCTATCTATCTATCTATCTATCTATCTATCTATCTATCTATCTATCTACAGTGCATCCGGAAAGTATTCATAGGGCTTCACTTTTTCCACATTTTTGTTTATGCTACAGCCTTATTCCAAAATGGATTAAATTCATTTATTTCCTCAAAATTCTACACACAATACCCCATAATGACAATGTGAAAAAAGATTTGTTGAAATTGCAAATTTATTAAAAATAAAAAACCTGAAAAAGTTCACAGCCTTTGCCTTGAAGCTCTATATTGAGCTGAGGTACATTCTGTTTCCACTGATCATTCTTGAGATGTTTCAGTTCCTTAATTGGAGATCACCTGTGGTAAATTTAGTTAATTGGACGTGATTTGAAAAGGTATACACCTGTCTAGCCTATATAAGGTCCCAGGGTTGTCAGTGCATGTCGAAGCACAAACCAAGCATGAAGATAAAGGAATTGTCTGTCCTGTGTCCTGTGTCCTGTGTCCTGAATCAGGCCTGTGCTCTTGACCTCAGACTGGGGCGACGGTTCATCATCCAGCAGGTCAATGACCCAAAGCACACTGCCAAAATATCAATGGAGTGGTTTCACAACAACTCAGTGAATGTCCTTGAGTGGCCCAGCCAGAGCCCAGACCTAAATCCTATTGAACATCTCTGGAGAGATCTAAAAACGGCACACCGTCGCTTCCCATCCAACCTGATAGAGCTTGAGAGGTACGGCAAAGAGGAATGGGCAAAAATTCCCAAAGACAGGTGAGCCAAGCATCATATTCAAAAAGACTTAAGGCTGTAATTGCTGCCAAAGGTGCATCAACAAAGTATTGAGCAAAGGTTGTGAATACTTATGTACATGTGATTTTTCAGCTTTTTTACTTTTAATAAATTTGCAACAATTTTAACAAATCTTTTTTCACATTGTCATTATGGGGTATTGTGTGTAGAATTTTGAGGAAATAAATGAATTTAATCCATTTTGGAATAAGGCTGTAACATAAAAAATGTGGAAAAAGTGAAGCGCTATGAATACTTTCTGGATGCACTGCATGTATAAATATAATTTTCGTTTTTTGGTGAGCTATTCTTTAATAATAACAACATACAAATGGTCTCCATAATAAACTTGAATTGGTTTTGTGATCCAGAGTCACATATTTACTGAATATTCACAAGCACTTAATCTTTCAGAGAGTCATCATGACAGAACTAGGGCTATTTCTTAAATAAGTATATGTGTTATGCAGCATTATTTAACGATGATCAAATAAATACTGGTTAAAATTCTACATTTATGCATTCCTAGATTACATAATAAGTAAAAGCACATTGTATAAACTTACAGCGCTTGTGCTGGCTCTCTGTGGTGCGTTTGGCCATGGACATGAAATCATGCTGGGAAAACATCTTGGCTTTCTCTGTGACTTCTCGGCACTCTCCACACAGTGGCTCACTGCAGGTGTTACAGTAATATAGAGCCAGCATCTTGTGTATATATAGATACACATATAGTCAAAAAGATGTGCTGATTTTGCTGATGTTGCAAAATAAATAAAATGTGTGCTTTGCATACTGTTTGCACACTGTTCTATACCGATTGTTGAATTACTTAGCAGAAACCTCAGTAAATGGTCCTTTGGGGGAAGTGCATGTGTTCTTGGGGTGATATCTGCAAAAAAAAAAAAAAAAAAAAAGCATAACAAAAACATTAAAAATAAAACATTTAAAAAACATATAATATATATTACATATATTAAAAATAAATGTTCATTTAATGTACACTGAAAAAAATTATTAATTTGATTTACTAAATTTTAACTTTACTAAAAAATGTAACAACAATTATTTATATATATATATATATATATATATATATATATATATATATTATATATATATATATATATATATATATATATATGTGTGTGTGTGTGTGTGTGTGTGTGTGTGTGTGTGTGTATATATATATATATATATATATATATATATATATATATATATATATATATATATATATATATATATATATATATATATATATATATATATATATATATATATATATATATATATATACTGTACAGTTGAAGTCAGAATTATTAGCCCCCCTGAATTATTAGACCCCCTGTTTATTTATTTTTGTCCCAATTTCTGTTTAATGGAGAGAAGATTTTTTCAACACATTTCTAATAACTCATTTCTAATAACTGATTTATTTTATCTTTGCCATGATGACAGTATATAATATTTGACTAGATATTTTCAAGACACTTCTTAAAGCTTAAGTGACATTTTAAGGCTTTACTAGGTTAATTAGGTTAACTAGGCAGGTTAGGGTAATTAGGCAACTTATTGTATAAGCAAGGAAAGCAAGGAAATTTTCACAGTATGTCTGAAAAAAAATTTTCTTCTGGAGAAAGTCTTATTTGTTTAATTTCAAAATTATTAGCCCCTTTAAGCTATATTTTTTCTCGATAGTTTACAGAACAAACCATCATTATATAATAACTTGCCTAATTACCCTAACCTGAATAGTTAACCTATTTAACCTAGTTAAGCCTTTAAATGACACTTTAAGCTGTATAGAAGAGTCTTGAAAAATATATAGTAAAATATTATTTACTGTCATCATGACAAAGATAAAATAAATCAGTGATTAGAAATGAGTTATTAAAACTATTATGATTAGAAATGTGTTGAAAAAAATCTTCTGTCCGTTAAACAGAAATTGGGGAAAAAATAAACAAGTGGTTATCCGCTGTATAAAACATATTCTGTTGTGGCGACCCCTGATGAACTAAGGGACTAAACCAAAAGAAAATGAATGAATGAACTTAAAACATAAAATGAACATAAAACAATTAAGTTGTCCAAAAAAGAAATCTCAAGAATTCTGTTTTCAGCTCATTTTAAATAAGCAGTTTGAACAATATTGAACAATATTTTTAGTATTTAATTGGCATTAGGTTCCTAAAAGGATAGTTCACCCAAAAATGCTATTTAAAAAGGTTGTTTTATTTTACTAAGGCCCAATCCCAATTCTACCCCTTAGCCCTTCTCCTAACCCCTACCCCTTGTCCCGTGAAGGGGTAGGGGTGTCCCTGTCCCAATTTTCTTTAGCTTGAAAGCATAGGGCTAAGGGCAAGGGGTAGATAGCCCTTCGAACGAAGATTTTTCAGGACCACACTCGAAACCAAGGGGTAAGAAAATTTCCCAGAATACACTAGCAACAACGGCAGGATCGCTGCACCCGGACGTAAGGAGTAAGGAGAAAATTAGTATTTTTTGTCATTATTACGAATTTTTATAACAAACAAGCTTATGTTTTATATATATATATATATATATATATATATATATATATATATATATATATATATATATATATATATATATATATATATATATATATATATATATATATACGCGTTCGTGTTTTACCGTCATGGTTTTTAAAAAAACGCTAAAATAAAAACCGCTAAATTTCGCTATCTATAATCCCTAATAATAACTCCTGTACATAAGTCTCACAACATTCTGTTACTCGATGATGCTCAAATCTCCTGTCAGAAAAGTATAGTGGCTGGGAATGACCTTTCTACATTGTCTGCTATAATGTTAAAGTTGTTTTTGGTGTGTTTACACCAAAAATAAATATGGCCACTGTGTAAATGCGCAGTGCAGTTACGATCTTATTGCCACATTAGATCGTTATGATAACATAACATATGCCTTCAGTGATTTCCTGAAGATAATTAGCAAAAAATAACGCAACTGTAATAACTACAGCAGTCGCGATCGTCTGATCTCATATGAAGCAAGAGATCGCGAAGACATATGATGATGTGTGCAGGTGTTGTAGTGGTGTCCCATTTCTTAGGGTTAAATTTTGAAGCCCTTCCCCTTCACACTCGGTTTTAAGGGCCAAGGGGAAGGGGTAGGGGTACAAAAATAGAATTGGGATTGGGCCTAACTCTCAAGCCATCCAAGATGCAAGAAACAAAAATATTACCCAAAACCTCTGAAGATATAAAGGTCTATGCAAGAAAATGAACATTATCACATTATTATTACCATTATACTATGCCTGGACCTATTACTGATTAAAGGCAATAATTGTGTAAATAATGTTCTGTTTTTTGCACATCAATAAATCACCAAGAACTGTGGGTGTTTATTTTATTTTAGCTGTAAATGTTATTTTTTACTCCACTGACTTTTTATGAATCACAACAGCTCACAATTTCAGCAAAAAATCTTCTAATGTTCTACTAAAGGAAAAAGTCGACTAGATTTTGGACATTAACAACATTTGCTTCTCCACGATGGACGTCCAGTGGTCTCCAGCCTTCTCCGCCTAAACTGCAGACTGCAAGAAGTTTGGCCAGAAGAGCAATGCATGCACAAGTATATATTTATAAGTTTCTCTCGAGGTATTTTTTTCTTCTTCACTTTCGTCAATTGGTGAAGTTTGGTTCCTCGCCACTGTCACCACTGGCCTGCTTGGTTTGGGACTTCTGGAGCTGCACATCGATGGATTTGCTCTTCAGTGTTTGAAAAGCAGTGAAAATTAAACCACACTGAACTGAAGTAAACTAAACTCTGAAAACTGGACTGACGCAGTTTCAGTTTAATAGAACTTCTATATTAAGCTGCTTTGACACAATTTACATTGTAAAAGTGCTATAGAAATAAAGATGAATTGAATTAAAATTGAATTTCAACATTTAGAATTAACAACAAATGTTTTTGGTCAACTATCTCTTTAAATTTGTGAAAAAACACTGAACTTTTTCAGTATTATCTGTACAACAGTATTTTAGTCATCTGCATGCACTGAACACATGCACACACTGCCCCTTCATCAATCTCCTCATTTATATTTTCTTCATTTTAAACATCTATTTTGCACCAGTTTAGCATCAAAGTGCTGATTTCCTAAATGACACTGTATGAGGGATTGTGTGGCACTACAGAGTACAAAGAGCTTCATTATCTGCAACTCTTAAGTGGCAAATCATGATCTCACACTCGTACTAAACTGAGAAAGATTACACTGTCATACACACATCAAATCAATTCAAATCTGGGCAAGAAAAAAGTTGTCCATTTTGGAAAAGCACACTGCCACTGCAGCATTTCTATTATGTTGGGTTGTGGTAATGGACTGCATTGCTAAACTGCTTTTACCCACTGAACCACAGACTGCTGGCACCAGTACACTGGTCTTGTAAATATAGCAGGGAATAGCTTTGGTGCTGTATCTTTAAAGACTTGATGCTCAGAACATGACGTGATTTACTTTTTTCTTCCCAATACACCACTGTTATGTCCAACACAGGTCTAGGGAAATACAGTATGAAGAATGCAACAATATTAGTTTTTATTTCATATAGAGAGCACTAAACTGGGACCAGTCAAAACACCACAAACAAAAGCTTAAAGTTTAAAGATTCATTTACAATGCAAAGTAGCACACAGTGTAGTAATCAAGATAAAGTCAAGATAAAGTAGTCAAACTGAAGAAAGATATTCACACAACATAACTCTTTAACTGCCTGCTCTACCAAATAGTTTTAAATAATGACTGTTAAAGTCATTTAAAGAATGACTGTTTTAAATAACGGTTTACACACACAGCATTCATTCAAAAAATCATTCATTCATTCATTTTCTTTTCGGCTTAGTCCCTTTGTTAATCTGGAGTCGCCACAGCGGAATGAACTGCCAAAAAAAAAATCAAACAAACCTAATCCTGTTGCACTACTACACTTGATTTTGGTTTTATTGTAAAAAAGAAAAACAAGAGAACGTGTTAAATGAGAATCTGAAATAAAAATTAATAAAAATTAAATATAAAAATTAAATATTATTTAGTACTCAAAAATGTGTTATTTTGCATATGTTTTTTAATAAATTGGTCTTACACTTCATATTTATTGATTTTCATAGTATATGTATTAATTTCGGTACTTTTACCGTAAACCGACATATCAATAATTTGGTAGAGGTTGATATTTTAAAAATAATAGGATGTGTTGGATAAAAATGCATTGAGTGTGTTAACTAACGACATTAGGAGTTACGAAATGCAATGCAAAACTTTTTTTCTTGGTGGGGCAGTTAAAGGAATAAAAAAATTCACAATAAAAAGAACTATAAGTCCCTGGACATAACACTAAACATACAACGGAGACCTGCTGAAGTGGGAAAAACCATCCAAAGAGAATTCAAGTTGATTGAAACTTTTAGTGGTCAAACATTATTATAATAAAATGCTGTTCTCTTCAAAACAGAATGTTAAATACTGATATAAAGTCAATACTACCACTAACACTCAATATATACTACTACTTTTATTCAGCACAACCACATCAGACTGACAGTACTAACATAACATTTATAATGCTGCAAACAATTTCTATTCAAATAAATGTTGTTTGGCTGAACCTACTGATCAAAGAGATATACAAAAAGGATCTGTCATTTTCCTTCGGCTTAGTCTCTTATTCATCAGGGGTTGCCACAGCGGAATGAACCGCCAACTTATTCAGCATATGTTTTACACAGTAGATGCCCTTCCAGCTGCAACCCAGTACTGGGAATCATCCATACACACTTATTCACACTCATAACCTACGCCAATTTAGTTGATTAAATTCACCTATAGCTCATGTCTTTAAACTGTGGGGGAAACCTGAGCACCTGGAGGAAACGCATGCCACACGGGGAAAACATGCAAACTCCACACAGAAATGCCAACTGGCCCAGCTGGGACTAGAACCAGCTAACTTTTTGCTGTGAGGCAACAGTGCTAACCACTGAGCCGCCATGTCGCCATAAAAGAAGATCATATTTAGAAATATATTAGAAAGTTGTAACCCTTGACATCCAAAAACAAATACTATGGAAGTCAGTGGTTACAGATTTGCATCATTCTTTAAAATATCTTATTTTGTGTTCAACAGAACTAAAACTTAAACTGGTTTGCAAAGAGTCAAGATGAGTAAATGATGGCAAACATTTTGGGTAAATTGTTCCTTTAACTGTGCTCTATTACTGATCTGGGTTTGTGGGGTTTTGTCTGGCTTCTACTGTATGCTGCATTGCATCTTTGCACAGAATTCTGAGCAGGCACAGAGCAGCCTTAACTTAGCTGCATAATGATTTTCTTTAAATACTTGATCGGAAGTAAAATCTACAATAATATGTACATGTTCAGTTTACACAATATTTACTCAGAATGCATACAAAACTTTTTAATTCACATAATGCACACTATCCAACCAACATTTGGCAGATTTTGGCATCTACTCTCAAAACTGATCATCCAAAATGATCTAAATTTTGTAATTAATCAATATTGTTGATCACTAATTAATTTGACTTATTCTCTTTTGATTGCCCCGTATATAGAAATGCTTAAAAAGAGTAAATCTCCAAGTCACCTCTAAACAAGATTAAATAGGGCAGCACCAGATTGTGTGTAATTGCTTTAAGCTGTGGGATCAATGCGTCATGCTCCTTTGCCAAGATGCTTTTGTGAGGATCTTTTATCAAATGGCAGTATACAGTGATGTGATCTCAGTGCCCACCATGTGGACTGCTAAAATCAGAGCTCTGAGGTTGGCCCAGTTGCAAGCTGTCCCAACAGCAACTGTCCCGTGCCACTCTTAAAGAGACAGTTCACTTAACTTTCTTTTTTCAGACCATTTTGTGCCTGTTTAGTGATAGCAATAGACGTCACAGAATGATCATACACTGTAAAAAAATATCTGCTTATTAACAGTTTTCAGTTTATTTACAGCTGTGACCTTGATCTCTGCTGTCGTCTTTTGATGTTGAAAATTCAACTCTACAGTTAAACAAAGTGATTTTTATTGACATTTTAGTAGTTCGAAATAATATAAGAAATAATATGGAGAGAAATAAGTCTGTAAAATCCAAGTTTACTGGATATATACACTCACCGGCCACTTTATTAGGTACACCTGTCCAACTGCTCGTTAATGCAAATTGGGCAATGGTCAAGACGAACTGCTGCAGTTCAAACCGAGCATCAGAATGGAGAAGAAAGGATTTAAGTGACTTTGAACGTGGCATGGTTGTTGGTGCAAGACGGGCTGTCCTGAGTATTTCAGAAACTGCTGATCTACTGGGATTTTCACGCACAACCATCTCCAGGGTTTACAGAGAATGGTCCAAAAAGAGAAAATATCCAGTGAGTGGTCGTTCTGTAGGCTCAAATGCCTCAGAGGAGAGGGGTCAGAGGAGAATGGCCAGACTAACTCAAATAACCACTCGTTACAACCGACCGTGGTATGCTGAAGAGCATCTCTGAATGCAGATGGGCTACAGCAACAGAAGACCACACCGGGTGCCACTCCTGACAGCTAAAAACAGGAAACTGAGGCTACAATTCGCACAGGCTTGCCAAAATTGGACAATAGAATTGGAAAAGATTGGAAAAACGTTGTCTGGTCTGATGAGTTTCGATTTCTGCTGCAACATTCGGATGGTAGGGTTAGAATTTGGCTTCAACAACATGAAAGCATGGATCCATCCTGCCTTGTATCAATGGTTCAGGCTGGTGGTGATGGTGTAATAGTGTAGGGGATATTTTCTTGGCACACTTTGGGCCCATTAGCACCAATTGAGCATCGTGTCAATGCCACAGCCTACCTGAGTATTGTTGCTGACCATGTCCATCCCTTTATGACCACAGTGTACCCATCTTCTGATGGCTACTTCCAGCAGGATAACATGCACCATGTCATAAAGCGCAAATCATCTAAGACTGGTTTCAAGAACATTACAATGAGTTCATTGTACTCAAATGGCCTCCACAGTCATCAGGCTCAATCCAATAGAGCACCTTTGGGATGTGGTGGAACGGGAGATTCGCATCATGGATGTGCGACCGACAAATCTGCAGCAACTGCGTGATGCTATCATGTCAATATGGACCAAAATCTCTGAGGAATATTTTCAGTACCTTATTTAATCTATGCCACAAAGGATAAGGCAGTTCTGAAGGCAAAAGGGGGCCCAACCTAGTACTATTAAGGTGTACCTAATAAAGTGAGTGTGTGCTGGATCATCTACTAAATATTAATATTTAGAAACCATAAGTTAATGCCTAGTCATTTAGCTTCTTTTAAATTGTTGTTGCCATAGAAACATTCTGACAGTTAGAATCAGTTAATTGCCTCATTTAAAAGAACACCTTACATGAAGACACTTACAATCCACTCATACTGTGATCATCTGTAGAAGCATTGTCTGTAAGTTCATTATCTGTTTGTATTTATATTTTATCTCAGATATTAATGTTATGTACATAGATAACTATAGCTTATTTTATGTACATCTTTTTACATAGTTTCACTCTGTTTCAACATACTCAATGTGGCATGGAATAAAGCAGCATTCTCCCACAATCTCACGTGTTGGAAAGAGTTTATCTGTCTGTCTAACTTTGGGATAAGAGACACTGGAGTGAGGGCAGAACAGAGTGTATTATATTGTTTGGAGGTAACAACGTTGAATTTAATGTATTATTTTTGATGTATGATTAAACATGAACATGATAAAACATTAAACTAAATTAAACAATACAATAAAAAATAATTTTTTACTCAGAACACATATATGACACATCACAAACTTTTGTGTCTTTTTATAAATGTTTCATGATTGTCACTATTCACTGCTAATAGATAAGCACAAGCTTTTTTATACATCCTTTGGTGATACGAAAAAATGAATAAGAGCAGACAGCATTAGTACAACAAGGTTGAATATAAACGATGACTCAGTTTTTGTTTAAATATCTCTTCTTTAATGTTTGCAACAGCACTCGATGAGACTTTATGTACAATATAGTTGTTATTGATCAACAAGGAGAAACATGAAATAAGAAAAAAGGATGAAATGCATCATCAGACAGCGAGAAGAGCATATGTTAGTCATCAAAAGCCTTGGACTGCGCTCTTCAAACCAAGACTTGACAGTCATATATACAGAAGTGTAATGGCTGGGTTGTACAAGAAAGATTACAGAAATCCAGATTTGGCAAAGATGCATTTTGGAATCGACCCAGAATCCAGCTTGAAGAAAACTAGAATCAGTGGAGCCTCATATGTAACTTGGCTCCAGTACATTGTGGCTGGTTCTGATTGAACACTTGTGTCATGGTTTCCATTTCTTCACCCCCCACCCCAAAAATTCATGAGGTAAAGGTTCCTGTTCTGCATCGAGATTTCAATGAACCAGCAATTTTTTTTTCAGATCTGTAGGGGTATGTTCACATTTGGCAGGATTGGTTCGATTAAAACAAATGTAAAAAATGGTCGTGATTTCAATGGTAAAAAACTGTAAAAATGCTACAGTACAAATCCGTAACCTGGTTAACAGTATGTTTCCTTAATACATACAGCGAATAACCGTAAATTGACTTTCCCAGAATTCCCTGCATGGCACATCACTTTTTAGGCTTTTTGTTGACATTACTATGGATCTTTTTAGTTGTTTCCCCATCAGTTATGTATATTAGTGAGTTATGTTACATCCAATGTTGATAAACAATGTTTATATCATGAATTTCATTTTATGGATGTTACCATACTGGTGTTTAGTAGCTGTGTGAATGACACTGAGCACCTTCTTTACACTGATACACTTTGCTGATTGTGGGAAAAGTTGTTAGTGATGAGCATTGGTTCGTTATATATGAACTTTCTCATCACCACCTACATATGGCTGTGTTATCATGTCTGTCTGTGTAACAAAAGATGTGTAGATGTTGCTAATTTGAAATACAGACATATTACCTCTATAAATTAATAAAATACGGTAGTTTACCGTAAAAATTAGAATTTACTTTTACGGTTTGTACCGTATTTTTTCGGTTAAATAATGGCAACTACAGCTGCTGTTTTTTTACCCTAAATTTTACGGATTTATTTTTTACAGTGTAGGACATGTTCCTGGTACATGTTCCATCTATCTTGATCCTGGTACAACATTCCAATCAGCTAATCAGAATTAATAGATATGCTTACTGTTTATGTTAAGTTTAAGTTTACGGTTAGGTTTATGCACGTCTACATGATTGTTATCCAACTATTATTCCCCTCTGATTTGGGGAATAATTTACCGTTATGTTGGGTTTAGGGGTAGGGAATAGGTATGGATTACATTTTCCAACAAAAATGATGTTCCATGATCAACATACAGTAGATGTTAATTCAGGATTGTATCATACTTGGCAAAATCATGACGTGCCAAATGAACTGCACCAACCGAGCAACGTGGTGAAATCCAGTTGGAGGTTCATTTGAATGCTTCCATCTGACAGAGAATGTGAAAAATTAATGGTCTCTGTTTACCTCCAAACAAACCAGGGTACAGTTTTACTGAATTATGCAACATTAATGCAACATAGATCAAAGACATCTAAATGAAGCAAAAACAGAATGTGATTTCACAAGATGCAATGCTAAATCACATGAAATGAATGTATGTGCAAAACAAATGAGATTGCAAAAATGGAGTATTTGATCTGCTGAGAATCTTTTGAGCATGCAAGATAAAAATGCATAAGATAATGTTAGATGTTTAAGTCCTACCATAAAACACACCTGATCAATGAGGTTGTGAATTTTGTTCCATAGATTTTTTGCATTTTTAGATTCAGTATTAGACTCCCTCTGTAAAAGCTAAGCAAATTTGGACTAAATGTATATTTTTCTTTTTAATTCCACACAAAATGAGCCAAAAGAACTGAACTACAAGCATGAACACTTTTCCCCCTGTTTTTATTAATACTCTATCACAACATATTTCACAGTTGCCAGATATGCTTATTTATTTGGTCAAGCATAATACTTGCAAATTAATACTTGCTTTTTTCATACTATTATTTTTCCCCATAACACTTGCATGCTTTAGATTTTTCTTCTCATATGTGATTTTTGGTATTTACCCACAGAGGGGGCAATTGAGGCGATTATTATTGGCCCTGCCACGCATGCAACTGGCACAGAAGATGTGGTAGCAGTCCAGAAGATATGGCTGGCGGTGCTGCTTATGACACAGGTGACAGACGAGAGGATGAAGCCTGGCATAGTCTGGATCCCACAGGTCATTTTAAGAGCAAAAAATCCCTTCTGCCATCTGGAACGAATTAACAGACGGTTTAATTATTCATCATGTTTTAAAATAAAATTATTATTGACAATCTTCTGTTATATTATTTTAATACATGGCAGTCAAAAGAGTTAAATAGTTACATTTTTAATGCTTTCACTTGATGCAAAATCCAAGAAAAAAATATTAAAATTGTTTGAATACAATTTAAAATAACTGTAGGGCGGCGCAGTGCTGCCGCCTCACAACAAGAAGGTCACTGGTTCAAGCCTAGGCTGGGCCAGTTGGTATTTCTGTGTGGAGTTTGCATGTTCTCCCCGTGTTCGCGTGGGTTTCCTCCAGGTTCTCCGGCTTCCCTCACAAGTTCAAAGACATGCAGTAAAGGTGAATTGGGTAAGCCATGTAGTCTATGTGTGTGAATGAGAGTGTATGGGTGTTTTCCATTGCTGGGTTGCAGCTGAATAAGTTAGCAGTGTATTCCACTGTGGCGACCCCAGATTAATAAAGGGACTAAGCCGAAAAGAAAACGAATGAATGAATAAAATAACTATCTCTTTTTAGATATATATTTTAAAAGATGATTTATTTTACATTTTCAGCATCATTACTGCAGTGATCGGTGTCACATGATCCTTTTTATAATAAGATTATTATAAAATGTTAAACTTTTCCAAAATTTTGTTCTCAAGTGTGCAATTTTTTTTTATTATATGTACAAATTTGTTTCATATGGATAATGGGACATTTCAAAACTATGATTTTCTTGTTATACAACTAATGACTGATTTCTTTTATCTTTGCCATGATGACAGTAAATAATATTTTACTAGATATTTTTCAAGACACTTCTATACAGCTTAAAGTGACATTTAAAGGCTTAAGTAGTTTAATTAGGTTAACTAGGCAAGTTAGGGTTAATTAGGCAAGCTATTATATAACGATGGTTTGTTCTGTAGACTATTGAAAATTATTTGCTTAAATGGGCTAATAATTTTGTCCTTAATTTTTTTTTTTTTAAATTTAAAACTGCTTTTATTCTAGCCGAAATAAAACAAATAAGACTTTCTCCAGAAGAAAAAAATATTATCAGACATACTGTGAAAATGTTCTTGCTCTGTTAAACATCATTTGGGAAATATTTAAAAAAGAAAAAAAAAATTCAAAGGGGGGCTAATAATTCTGACTTCAACTGTATATATATATATATATATATATATATATATATATATATATATATATATATATATATATATATATATATATATATATATATATATATATATATGTTTACAAATAAATATTTAAATATACATTTGTAAACCTATCTTTATGAACGTAATCTTAATAATTTTTGCTAGCTGTAGGGACAATTTAATAATGCAATCTCCCCACTAAAAAATAAAAACTCAATAAATAAATAAATAAAATGTTATATATATATATATATATATATATACACACACACACACACACACACACAAAAATATTGCTGAGATTGTTCAAACTACTTATCTAACGTGAGCTGAAACAGCACAATTCTTGAGATTTCTTTGGTACAACTTAATTGTTTCATGTACGATCTATTAAAATTTGTTAAGTTAACTTTATCAATTTGTGTTGGGACAACATGAATGAATTGTGTGGAACCCTTCTTTTTTTTTACAGTGCAAAAATCACTTACCTTATCAAAATAATCTGCACTGTCCAATATTACTTGGCATATTGATTAATCCAAAAATATAGCAATGTTATATGTGCATTTAATGAATCCATAATGTGTCTTATATCTCCCTGAGTGGCTTTCGTGAATGAGAAGGCAGTCAACACTTCCTCTCTACAAGCAAACGCAGTCGCCTACACAGTAAATTTGGCTTGTGTCAGGAGGGCCAGAGGGTTAACACTATGGTCTTGACCACTATCTAGAGCCGGAATGACAGTAATGTTGGGACTCTTCCACAGGAGCCTGATGCCAAGCGGCTGAAGGCAACACAAATGATGGGGTTGCCAGATGTAAAGCTCAACTGCAGTCTGATAAAATGCGAAACCTGGTCCTTCAACTAATATTCTGGTATGTGGGATGAATGGGATGTCTCTCCTCTACTGTATCTCTTAATTTATTGTTTTGCTATAGCCTACCAAAGAGGTTGATAAAATTAATATTGAAGAGGAAAATATTTTGTGTATTTGATGTTATATTATTTATAGGCCTATTGTGATTATTACTACCACTGCTGGAACAATAAATAATCTTTGAAATATGGCTAATATAAAAGACGAGGGAAAAAAACATTTTGTAGATAGGCTAAGTTCTAATATATATCATTTAAAACATTATATTGACAAGAAATTAAGTACAAATTAAATAAACAATGATTATGATTATGATCATCATGATAGTCGGATAGTCTTTACGAACCCCTGCATAAAGGATTCAATCGATTAGTCTGGGATCGATTATAACGGGAAGTTTTCAAAGCGCATGCGCTTTCTTTCCTCTTCCTTTCTGCCAAAACTGTCGGCCATGGCCCCGATCGTGAGTACGAGCAAGCTTTAGAAAAACGACAAAACGAACGGCGTCCTGTCCCTGTGTGTTCGCAGAAACCAGTGGAGATTAAAGCCGAACCATTGGGCGCTTGATGAATTTGACTAACGAAAAAATTATGTTTCAAACAGTTGTGTTAAAAAGCGTTTGTTTACTGACGGTCCGCAGAGAGGCCTAACGTTACTCGCGAACAACCACGTTGTAGCAACGTCCAGCTAGCGGTTTAGCATTTGTCAGATCAGACAAACAGGATAACTATCAAAACACTGCGTATTTTCGATAATACTGAGATTGATAATATCGAGAATTTAGATATTTGTATGAGCATTTATAGCGATTTTCTTAACTGACCATTGAAACTCCATCGCTAGCTTAACGTTAGCCTAAAACGAAATGAACGATATCGAATGTGTAATTTCACGTTATCATATGTTTTCAAACATGCTTTGTTTCTTTAAAACGTTTAACTAGGCCGTTGTTTTATATGTTGTCAGATTGGCGTTTTTTTTCTTGTTTTTAGAGAACGATAACAGAATCGTATCTTTGGTGTGTTCGTGCAGATTTACTCGCGGGAACGCCGTTATTCTTAGTTCTATATGCACACTGGTTATTGATTTCATTTGCTGGTCTGAGTATTGTTTGTGTATTGCAGAAGAAGCAGGTGACCAAGGGTGGGAAGAAGAAAAAGCAGGTCTTAAAGTTCACCCTGGACTGCACACACCCTGTGGAGGATGGCATCATGGATGCTGCAAACTTTGTAAGTTTTGAATTAGCATCAAATATTGTTAGTAAAGTTAAAAGTTTAACACATTTTACAAAATACAACTTTGATTAGAAGGGGATTGTTCTCAATTTTTTTTATAATTGCATTCCAGTATGAACCTCTTGTGTAAAAACATTAACACTGCATGTAAAATTGTAAAATGGAAATGAACAGATTTTAGCATTTATCTTTGTTTAAAAGATGATGAGGTACAATTAGGACAAAGAGAGCAAAGGGCTTAACTTGATGTTTAGGGGTTGAATGCCATTAGCTTATTCCTCACAATCCCTCCACTGAATTGAGGTAAAGTTGGTTTTATTCGCATGTTCATTCATTTTTACCAGTGACACGCTCCCTATATGGTTTATTATGCTACTTTGAATGTTCTGTGTGAAATCACATGTAAGTGTGACTTCAAAACAACTGCACTATTTAAGGGTGCACTCACATTAGGTACAGTTGCCTTGAAGCGTGCCAAAGCGGTTTGTCCCCCATCCCCTCTCCCCCTTGCCCTGCACTCACATTGCATTGTTTACCTACCGTACCTGAGCACGATTACATCATCGATGATGCGATTGTTTTGTTTAACAGGAAGAGAAACGCTCACATTCAGTACAGTGGAAATTGCTTTAGTTACATCATTTTGTATTATTTTTAGGCGTTTGGGATGCAGACTTTTGGCGCTCATAAATTATCATAAAAGTCCTCGTGCTGCAGGTATTAGGAGGTTTCCTGAAGGTGCAGCTGGTATGCAGCAAGGAGTTTGCGTCTTTAATAAACTACAACAGTTTGCGTTCATTAAAAATTAAGAATGATTAATAAATCCATATGAAACAGTGCCCTAAAAAGGGGACTTCAGGCGTCTTCAGTTTCAGGCTCAGGCGTGCTTTGCACTCCAAGCGTACCGTGCCAAAGCACAAGTAAACAGCGCTCTGGCACACCTCTTTCAACTGGGCCAGGGCCGGCCGACTGCGCCTGAGCCTGATTCAGAGCACTCACACTTTTCAAACGAATCAGGAAACGCACCTGGGCACAGTTCGGATGGCTTAATGGGAGTGTGCCCTAATTAACTGTGAACAATGCTGTACTTTAAAAATCAATGAATGCTAAAATGATTTCCATGTTTAGAATTTGCAAAAATCTCCAGAGCTTTGCCACTGTCCATCATATTCAGAGGATGGTGAGAACTTTGGGGAGCAACTACTGTCAGTGCAGAGATAAGCAACTGCTTGTCTAGAGGGATTTTAATGTTACATTGGTTCTGCTATCAATTGTACAAATTGAGAATCATTGCAATATATCTGACCTGTATGAGATTTAGGACCCCATGTGGATGTGTCTTATATTAGAATGGAAAAGACCTGGGGCCTGTTTCAGAAAGGAGGTTCAACCAACTCGGAGTTTAAACTTGAACTCTGAGGCCCAGTTTCACAAACAGGGCTTAGATTAATCCAGGACTAGGCGTTAGTTAAATTAGGCTATTTAAGCCACATATATAAAAATGGCCTTAGAAAAATATATTACTGGTGTGCACCTGCAGAAAAAAAATGACACTGATGTATTTTAGGACAACTCACTGCAAGTTATTTTGAGTTTAGACAGCTCAAACATGCAATTTAATCTTGACTAGCCTTAAACCTTGTTTGTGAAACCAGGGGTGAGTTGATTTACCGAGAGATTAAAAACTCAAAGTTTTCGGTTTCAGAATAGCTGATCTGGGTTGGGTCAATCAACTTTGAGTAGACCAACTCAGAGTTCAGCGTGCACACCACAACTATAAAAAGGCATTATCAATGGAGCGCAGATATTACGAGTTCTTCAGCTAAACTTGATGTGCTCATGCAAAGTTATAGCAAATATGACCATATATTTAAAAAGCAACACCACTGCATCAGTGAAACAGAGACAATTAGCATGGGAAAACATAGCTGCGCAAGTTTACATTTAAAGTATTTAAATAATTAAGTATAATAAAAAAAGTAATGTAATGTAATGTGATGTTTATAAAATTTTTACTTGAAAAAGTGGGAAATTGGCCATAATTTTGAAGTTATTTCAGATGTAATTGCATTAAATTACATAAAATAGGCTAGCGCATTTCTACAACAAATCTGACAAAACAAGAATGCAGATAACCTTAGCTTAATGTTCAGTGGAAATGTTTAATTTTAGGTTCCCACTTTTACACACGTTGATCAGTTTTAATAGATTTAAGTGCAATGGTGTGTCTGCCTTTTTTATTGTTCGAGTGGTAGAGGATAATATGACATTTATAATGTAAGAACTAAAAAAAAATGTTTTTAGAAGGAGTAATAATCCCATTAATCTAGTTAGTAACGTTACATGTGCCAGTGGAAGGTAAGTGAATTTAAGTTAATGAATTATTAAAAAAGGACAAACTATTCTCGTACGTGAGTTTGTTCTTTGTGTGACTGAAATGTATTAGCTATGTTTCCATCCAAAAATGCGAATTAAATTTGTGCAAAACTGGAATATCGCATAAAAGATGTGCAAGTAAAGCAGTGCTTCCATCCAACAAGTCAAAGAGGACAAAATTGTCACTTCCTGATTAACTGTCGCCAAATATCAACAGTAAAAACAGAATTTACTGCAGTAGAAGAAGCTGCGTGAACCTGTTTTTTATTTAATAAATGACTTGTGCCTCAGAAGAAAATGCCGACACACAATGAACGCCTTGTGGCGTTTGAGACGCGGAGAACAGACGCTCTTGACACGCTTCAGACTCTCTGGAGGTAATTAATAATATAATAAAACTGAAACGGTTAAGGCGTTTTAGAATGACCAAAACAACATTTCAGATGTTTTACAATGTGCTCAGCCTGTTGGTTTGTCCATTCACACACATTTTCGTCATCATCATGATCTCTTATAACAAACCTTTTTTATACTGGAATTTGTTCAGTAAAAGTGTTTCCATCATAGTTTATGCACATCTTTTCTCATCGAATAAAAATTTTCTCCTACTCAAATATGCGCATATGTTTATTATGCCTATTTTTAAAAGTTATGTGCATCTTGGCATTTCCATCAATCGATTTATGCGCATATCCAAAATGCACATTAAAATAGGTGTGTGGAAACGTAAATCTAAGGTGAGAAATACCGCTTCGTCTTTAAAAAATGGCAGGAGACCGACAGAAACTCTGAGTTTAGAGAATAAAACCTGCTCCTGACCAGGTTAGGTTCACAGAGTAAGTTACCACGGTAACTGACTCTGAGTTGAAGTTACCACTCTTTCAGAAACAGGCTTGACTTACCCTGCTTTCTCAAGTTTGACAAACCTGCCATTTTGAAACGGAAAACCCAGAGTTTCTCTCATTTCAGGGTTAAAATACTCAGAGTTTTCACTTAACCTCCTTTCTGAAACAGGCCCCAGATGTTGTGTGGTTTGTGCAGCTTCACATCATCATCATAAACATGATCTGAATCTCACATGGGAGAAAAAAAAAACATATTTGTCCTGTATTTTCATGCAATCTTAACATTGCCTGTAATATCTGATGTTACATAGATTAACCCCAAACTGGCACACGCAAACATTGTCATTGATTGCCTTTTGTTACCGTTTAAGCTGATGCCTTTACTTTTGTAAAATCATACTAAGTTATGAATAAAATGAGAGACAGGATGGTTGATTGCTGGCAGTTGCATTTCTGTATGATCTGATGAATGTGTGTGCATCTGTCTTCAGGAACAGTTCCTTCAGGAGCGCATCAAAGTAAATGGCAAAGCTGGAAACTTGGGTGGTGGCGTGGTCTCTATAGAAAGGAGCAAGAGCAAAATCACAGTCACATCAGAGGTCCCTTTCTCCAAGAGGTGCGTTTGATGATAAAGAGTCACATTCTAGAACGGGTTGCCAAACATTTTTTTATGAAGGGCCAGAAACCAACCTTGATTGAGGCAAGTTGGCCAAAACTAAATATAGTTGCCATGGGTAATTTCCTAATTTATTTAATAATATTTAAAAACAACTAAAAACATTGCACTATATGAACTAATACAGAATCATTTTTTAACATTTAATAACAAGCCTATTACAGTAAAAACAAAAACAATCTTATTTGTAACAGAATGGAGTTACACTAGTTTTTGATTTGATTTGCTCACCGATGTCTTCTGTATTGTCCTCCATCTGTCGAGTGACATTGTTTACATTTTAAAAAATCTGATTCATTTACAACATGTAATTGAAATTTTTTATTTCAGTTTGCTTTTTTTATAGCTCAGCAATAAAATGAACAAAATATGTTTCGTCAAATTAGAAATTACGATCTCTTTTAAAGGCATTCGCTCCAAACCTCTCCATCATTTTTATTGTCTTCTCAGATGGGATGGTGGGCCAAATCAAAGGTTACAATGGGCCAACTTTGGCCCTCCCAGTTTTAGAAGTACCCTACTTGTGAAGCAAGGCTTATATATCTTAGATTGTTGTAAACAGATTTCAGTTTAAGTAATTGAACTGAACACAACCTATTGATACTGTAACAAGATGTGTACAAACATGTACATCCTAATTATGCTTGGTTATTTCCATGCATGATGCTTTTGTAATTTAAATCTAGTCTGCATTAAATCCAGTCTGCGTGGATTTAAAATTTTTCCCCCTCTACTTATCATTTTATTTTTTTTTTCCTTAGTTTGTTGATGAATCATAAGCACGCAGTCATTTTGCAACAATACATTTTCGTCATTGTGTGACTAACAGGTCACATATTTTGTTAATTGAAAATGCTGTGCGGCAGTGTTTACTGCGTATGGTCACTGGTTTGAGCTGGTTTTTTGACTCATCTATCATTTCTTTAATAGATAAAATGATGATGCATGTTTTTAAGGTACTGTCAAAATTGTTTTATATAAACTCACGCTTTTAATGGAAAGTAGAACTACTGACTGCTCATTGGCAAAGGCTTTACAGAAGAGCTTTTCTATTATTAGATTTTTCATTCAGCTTTATTATTGTTAGTGTGTTTGACGTCATATCATTTTGAAAGTTCTGCAGTGTCTGGTACAGGTTTGAATGTCCACTTGTTTTGTTTTCATTATGATTTAGAGGGGAAGCTAATTATATTATGCTCAAAATATGCACAAAGTCTTTAAGATCATGCATCTGTTTTGTTACACAGCATATATTTTCCTGCAACTGTTCGCTTTCGCTTGAGACCTATACTTTTTTTTTTAATATTTTTATGTTTACATTAAAAGCAATATTTTGAAGATTGATGGATCAAGTGTAAAACACTGAGAAAGAGCACTCGTGGTGACCAAGAGAGAAGGCTCATTGAGGTCTTTTTCTTATTGTGATACTTAAAGTACATCCCACACTGTTATTTTTGCAAATGGATGCTTTCTGAAAATACTTGATTATATAAGTGGTATTTATATTTAAAAAAATGCATTAATATAAGAAGCCTAATTAAAGTATTTATTAATTTTATTTTGCATTAACAATTATCAAAACAATGGTCTGGCATATAAATATTTTTTAATGTATCTGTTTTGCGGTAGCTTATATTTGACTTACAATCGAATAGGCATACTTACTATCTTCTTTGTCCGAGTGTTATTCCACTTTTGATGTCAAGTTTAAGGCAAGGCTTTTTTTTTTTATAAAGCATTAATTTTTAAAGTTGTTACTCCGACTTTTGTTATACTGAATTAATATTAGAATCGTATTATAATGCAATTATATTATAATATTATAATGTCATCTTGTCCTAATCAAATGTTTGCCGGAGAAGCAAGATCTGTGAAGATAATTTTTACAACTTGGTTTGTAATCTGAATATTGTTACTTTGAATTAAATAGATATGTTTATACCATCTAGGTGATCCAAGTAGTAGGTGATCATTTCTTTAGTAAAATAAAGCAAAATTCTTGCAACAACTGTGGGCCTTGATGTATCGTAAAGTCAATGCAAGTCATTGGTTACTGGCACTTTAGGAGTATAAAAGCATTCATTTTATGAAGCAAAATCGTCAGACTGGTCAAGAAACTGACACTTTATAAACCTTTTTTTTATTTTTTTTTTTATTTACCTTTTACATCTCTAGCTTTAGCAAACATTCTTTCCAATGCTATTATTGAGTATGAGGATTTCAAGCCACATTTAAAAATAATTTTTATTTTTTAATCATTAAATTAAACAGACTACAAAGTCAGTTTCTTGACAGTTTGCATATTTATTGAGAAATTTGTTGAGACATTTGTGATTATCTAGAATATTTACTGCAATATAATATGATGCAAACTTGTTTTTTTTCCAGGTATCTAAAGTATCTTACCAAGAAGTACCTCAAGAAGAACAACCTGCGTGACTGGCTGCGTGTAGTAGCGAACACCAAGGAAAGCTACGAACTGCGCTACTTCCAGATCAACCAGGACGAAGAGGAGGAAGACGAAGATTAAATCCATGCCTCTCTTTTGTAAATTTAATAAATTTTCAAAAGAAATCAGTTTCCTTCTGCTGTGTTCATTTCACCACGTTTTAAAACGTTGTGCATTTTGCTCTCAAGTAGCAAGAGAGTGTTACATAAATCCATTTGATTTATAATTGTGCATTTCTTTCTATTTTTAGAGACTGTTCATTTACTGCATTAATGTATACATGACTCCGAGTCAGACTGGACCAATAATTTCCATAGCAACAATAAAGTTTGTGCTGTAACAGTTCAGAGAGTTCGTTTGTCAGATAAAACTTGCATGATGTTCAGAAACCAGACTAAAATGCTTGATTGGTTTTAAGCTGCTCTCCCAACTTCCCAAGCTCAACTGTTGAAACGTGGTGTCTAAAACACACTGGCTGGAGGCAGGAGAATTAGGTTGGTTTACTAAAGATTGTTTTCTTCATAAAGGTTTAAGGTTTTGCAGTCTGCTCTCCAGATTAATGTAGTGTCTTTGTCTCGTTTGATCACGTACAGCGTCTCGCTGCCGTATACTTAGCAACGGCTCGTGATTTACGAGTTGTCCTGAAGGAGGTTCACGAGAATGAATTGGGCTGGATGATTTTTATGCAGACAATTTTTGGAATTTTATTTAAAATACCGCACATAAACTAAAATATTCATAACTTTAAAATAAACAACATTACCATCATAAAATGAAACATGGGTTTACTTTCAACGCCTCTGTCACAGATAATATTTTTCAATGTAAAGTGATGGTGATTCTATAACATTTACTTAATTCAGGGTCACCGTTAATGTAAATTTCAAAAACAAAATTTTAGGCCTTAAAGTCTTAAGTCTTAAATTGACTGAAATATTGTCTAGTAAGTCTTAAATAATTTTAGGTCTTAATTTTCCTCTGTCCATGTAAAGCTGCCCAATCAGGCCAACCTCCATCCAATCACCAACAATCTGTCTTAATAAAATCAAGGAAAGTAAACTAAAAATAATTAGAGTTCCTCATTATAATAACAGAGCAACATATGCCTTTACATTATATTCATACATTATTTACAGAAGGGGCAGCAGACATAAAAGGAAACTAAGGGTTTTTTAACAAACGCATTAGGTTGAATAGACGTTAATCAATTTGGACCAAAAGCCAACAAATATATATTTTGAATGTAATTGTTTCCACAATATATATTTTAACAATAGGAACTTGTAATTTAAAAAAATAAACATGTTGGGAAAAAAAATGTTTATTGGAGTTCTTGTTTTGACATTAAATTTAAGTATGTCGCTAAGAAATTCATTTTTGTGGCAAACCAGACCATTAGCAATAATCATTAGTATTTAGCTCTGTATAAGTCTAAAATTTCATTTATATTGGCCTTAAAAAGTCTTAAATTTGACTTAATGAAACCTGCAGAAACTGTTAATTAGTCTTCTGGGACACACGTCGTTCAGTTTATCTACGTGAGGGTGAGTAAATGAACTATTTCCCCTCTTTATTGTTGAGTGAACTGTCCCTTTAAATCCTCTTAAAACAGCTATAAACTATATAAAACTCGTGAGGGATTCTCGTTCAGGCGTGACCTTGAATATAATATGTCCGACCTAAATTTCTCATATTAAAAAAAGGAGCAGAACGAAATAATTTTCTTTAGTTTCCCTCGCCTGGCTGAAAAGGCAGCGTGAGGGAACTTTCTCCCGGTTTAACCTCAGATTCCTCGAACTTGAGCGGGAAAAGGGCAACGCCACCGCCAGTCGGGAGAGCACGCCGCTCTCGCTACTAGTTAAGCCGGTGACCAGGCGAACAGCACTAACTAGTTGTGTCGGGGAAACTATGGGATGGATTGCCATGGCAACCGACCAGACGTCACAATCTGGGCATGTGTGTTCCATTTTTGTCTCTTTCTTATTTTCAGACTGGAGGATTTGGATAGAGAAGAGGGAGAAAGGGAAAATGTTTTTTGTCAAAAAAACGGGGCAGCCATCTTTTATTTGATTGAGAGCAGATTAAAAGAAAATTAAGCCTCACCTTCATTTGGACGTCTCCCGAGCAAATCTGGGCATTCAGAGGGTTAAGTTTCAGGACTTTTATTCCTGTATCTCGGATGTGATTTTCTTGTTATGCGGTAAAGATGCCCGGATCGCTCAGCAATGAAGATGAGGGGCAAGACGATATGGATTTTGAGGACGACGTGCCAGGTGAGGGGGTAAAGAGTCACAGGGGAGGGAGAGTTCTGCCCTTCACAACTGCGCTGCTACGCCTAGTTGAATGCGGAGGAAAAGGGGCTTGACGCGCGTGCAATTTATTATAGTCTCTCAGTAGCTTCTCTTCTCGCACCGGACACTGTTCATCCAAAAATAACGGCGCACTGTCCGGCTGCATTCGAGTCACTAAAGCGCGACTGTCCGCCAGCACACACCATCTGTCTGCGATTCTCTTTCAGATAAATTCGTTTTCTCCTCGATCTCTCGTCCACCAGCCGGCTGTTTGCTTTTACAGGCGCATTTTTCTTTGCATATAAATGAGATATGCGTGCACCCACTGTCTTTTCCTTTCCAGTCAGCCTGCTTTGATATTGCACCCACTGTGCACGATGATTTCTAACGCTGATGGACTGTTTCAACATAAAGTCTGCTGCATGACAGTGCTGCAGTCGAATTGTAAAAAACAGTATGCAAAACCGAGCTCTTGTGATTTATGCATTGTTTAGAGCTGATCTAAACAAAACGAGCAGCAGCTTCGGTTTCCCAAAAAGGTGTTATGGCTTTCCTCTGAGGGCTATCGAAGAGTTTATGGTGACAGTGCTTCTCTGTGGTCACAGTGTCTTGTAAAAGTAAGTGCATGTGCTTGATAGAGCCACGTGTGACAGGAAAACATCAGCTACAGTGATCCTCTGTGGTCTGTTTGAGGGGCACAGACTTTAGCCAGTGTTAGAAGAGCTTAGGTTTTCTGTACTGTACAAACGCGTTTACACTGATCATTGGCTAATTGTCTTAACATTATCTGGATACGATTAATACAGTGGTGATGTTACAGGTATCTTATCCACCTGTCTACATAGGGTACAGAAACAGCCCAGCAAGCATTTTTGGTTTTTAATAGATGTCTAATAGACGTCTAAACATAGTCGTCTTGCCTAAAACAAGGCTAAATTTGGGCTGTCAGTAAAAATATAATAGATGTCTAAGAATAGGCCAAAACTAGACTACTCATCAAATAAACAAAAATGAATGACTACACATATAAAGTATCTAATTTGAGGACTAGTCTAGTTTTGGGCTATTCTTAGATGTCTATTAGATTTTCACTGACAGCCCAAGTTTAGCCTTGTTTTAGCCAAGCTGTCTACGTTTAGATGTCAATTAGACGTCTATTAAACACAAAATTGTTTGCTGAGAGACTTTGTAACGGTATATGTCATTAAATTGTTTATTGTTAATGGACAAACGTGATCTTTTATTGATCTGTTTCTTAACATGTACTGCTAATAATAATAATACTAGAGGTCATCAAAAGTTAAACATTATACTTTAAACATCAGATAAGTACCATTGACTGTTAGCCTTAGATGTTTAATGTAAATTGTAGGTTTGTTCATAATATATTTTTTATTTGTTTTCCATGATTGATATTAAAATGTAATTTCTTTGACGAAGCGCTAGTGTTGTTGGGCATATTTAGGAAAAAGGTCAAAATAATACTATATACAATGTTGTATATATAATGTTGTATATAGTAATATACCTGTACATACACTTGTCAATTTGTACATTTGCATTCACTACTATTACTGTCTCTGTAATTCTGTTGCACTGTAGAAGCTCTGTCACGAAAACAAATTCCTCGTATGTGTGAACATACCTGGCAATAAAGCTCTTTCTGATTCTGATTCTGATAAAAATGTAAAAATTGATTAAAAACAAGTAATTTAGTTAATAAAATGTAAAATAGAATCTAAATGATTTTGGATAAATAGAAATATGCACACAATATAAAGAAACACACTGTTATTATCATAAAATAATAAAACAATGATAAAATAAGATTCAAATTAATAATTTAACACAAATACATACAAATTGCACCAAGGATAATAATTCAATTAGGGTAAAATAGATGTCTAAATAAATTAAATATACAGTAATAAATACAATAGAGAGTTGAAAAATGTAATATTATATCTAAATAGTTTCCAAATTATTTTCTAAAGCTCAGTTTTAATATACTATCATTAACTATACGTTAAAACTACTATTTATTTTAATGTATAATAACTATATAGGTGCCTTTTACATTTAAGGATGGGGTTTGGGATCTGTCATATTTAATAAATTAAAAACCCTGATCTATTGTCCACAGTTCATTGAAATTTGTATATTTGGTGCAAAACTGCTTTACAGAAAACTATTATTGAAAGTAGCCCAGTGGTTAGCACTGTTGCCTCACAGCAAGAAGGTTGCTGGTTTGAGTCCTGGCTTGTCCAGGTGGCATTTCTGTTCGTATGGGTTTCCCCTGGGTGCTCCGGTTTCCCCAACAGTCCAAAGACATGCGCTATAAGTGAATTGGATGAACTAAATTGGCTGTAGTATGTGTGTGTGTGAATTAGAGAGTGTATTGGGGTTTTCCATTGCTTGATTGCAGATGGAAGTATGCGGCTGTACAAGACATTTGCCAGAGTAATTGGTGGTTCATTCTGCTGTGGCGTCTCCTGATAAATCAGGTACTAAGCTGAAGGATATTATTGAAAGTAATGCTTTATTTACTGTTTCTGTAAACCCAGTTATTATGCTTCCCACTGTATGTTTGCTTAACTCCATTGGGTTAATCATTGCTGGTTACCATCTTTGTTTAACCCTTTCTTACAATTTCACTCTGATCATGCATGCTTTGTTTGTGAACGGTGTGCATCATCATCAGTCTTGTTTTTTTGTTACGATATATTGCTCTCATAAGCCATAGGTTTTGAGAGCCTGTTGTTCAGTGGTGTAATGGAGAAGCTGTGTATTTAGGACTCCACTCTGCCTCCCTGCCTTTTATATATCATGGCTCTCAGTTCAATACAATCAATACATTTATAGTTTTTCACAGCCTCGTCTACAGTAGGCTGCCTCTGAATTAGTCGCGAATTAATCACGTGAGCGTTCTGAACACGAGTATCTCATTTGCACCCCAATCGCGTATTTACCTTCCTTTTTTTTTTTTACGAGGTGCCAACATGCCTGAGATGAACGCTGCTGAGGGCTGCATACGGATCGAAATAATGTGAGATATGCAGAGGAATTAATAATTGAGAAATAATTTATGAGCCAGCGTGCTCTTTCGGTGTAGACAGTAAGCCCCCGCATGTGCTAAAAATGAGAAATCTATGCAGTGCAGACTAGCCCGGATTTTGGGTAATGCTGTTTAGTCCCATTCACTGTGATTGCTTTCGCTGGGTCTGTGGGCAGGCCTGCAGACATTCAGTCATTTTTGTATGGAAATTATAATGAGGCGCTTGATGAATTCTCTGTTGAGATTAATAAAGTCACCCCAAAAATGGAAAATTCGTTTTGTTCAACCTCATGTTGCTTCAATCCAAAGCTATAAGGAATTTGTTCACAAGTGAATATAATTTTAATCAAACCTGAGAGATTTATGCCCCTTCATTGATAGTTTGTTCACCAAAATTTGTCTTATCTGATAAAAATATTCATATACGACCAAAGGAATTGAGTGGTTTAATCCATGTTGTGGTTAATTGATGCAATTCAGTTTTTATTGACATATAAACATTGAGAGAAGCAAAAATATACTTGTATGTCACATCACATTTAAGTTTCTGCTAGGGTTTTGATCTCGGTTATCATGCAGGTAGGGTTAGCTTCTGTTTACATTTGCGATTAATGTTGAAATGTGAATAAAATGCTAAATTAAAATCTTTTGTTTTGTAAAGGTGTCTTTTCAAAAGACTTAAATTACGCAATTAAACCACTAGATTCATTTGAATTCATTTTATTTTTTAGTACTGTTTGTTTATAAATTATTTGTAGCATCTGAGTTTTGGGTGAACAAAAGAGATGGAAAACACTTACGCCTGAATTCACAAACATGACTTTAAAGGTCCCGTGAAGGCCTTTTTTACGTGCATTTTCAACACAATCTCATGGCAGTTTGTAACTTTTTGATTTAGTGGCTAATTCGAATGAATTCGTATAATCTCATTCGTACAATTTAGTACGATTTGCTCGTTCCTCAGTAGCTATGTTTCCATCCACCTATGCGCATTTGGATATGCGCAAAAAAAATCGGTTGATGGAAACGCCATGATGCGAATAAATTTTGAAAATGCGCATAAAAAATTTATTAGTAGGACAAACTTTTTATTCAATAAGAAGAGATGCGCATAAACTATGATGACTATAACTTCGAACAACTATGATGGACCGAACAAATTCCAGTGTGCGCATTAAAAATGTCACGTGATTTTGTTATAAAAGATCATGTGATGGTAAAAATGTGTGTGAATGGACAAACCAGCAGGCTGAGCACATTGTAAAACATCTGAAATGTTGTTTTAGTCATTCTAAAACGCCTTAACTGTTTCAGTATTAGTGTTATTATATTATTAATTACCTCCTGAACTGCCAAGAGCTTCTGTGCTTCGCGTCTCACGCCTTCAAACGTCACCACGCGTTCATTGCATGTTGGCATACCGTCTTCTGAGGTGCAAGTCATTTATTAAATAAGTAAAAGATTCACACACCTTCTCCTACCCCAGCAAATTCCGTTTTTACTGTTGATATTTGGCCCCAGTTAACCAGGAAGTGATGATTTAGATTTTGGCTTGTTGGATGGAAGCGCTTTTTTATTCGCACTTCTTTTATGCGATATTTCAGTTTTGCGCATAAAGTTAATTAGCATTTTTTGATGGAAACATAGCTAGTGATGGTTGGGTTTAGAGGCGGGGCTGAGTGCCATGAATCCTTTTTAACTCGTGAACTCATACGAATTGATACGAATTAACCACTAAACTGACAAAATGTAAAATAGTTAAGTTTCCTCATGAGATTGTGCTGCATTTTTTCCCGATATTTGACGCAATCTCAACTGAAACACAAATCGTAAGTTGGAAATAGAGTAGCTTCTCCCCTTTAAAAAAACAGCCATGTTTTATCAGCACTGCCAGTGAGAGTGGCTAAGCTCAAGCGTCTTGAAGGGGGCGGGGCATGTCAGATACTAGAGAGCATTTGATTGGTCAAGATTTGATGAGAAACTGAAGTATGAGGTGACGTGAAAAAAAATCGTTGATCCATTTGGGTGCAAGTGACAAACGTTTTGTCACTGTTTTAGAGTACACTAGCTTATAGATATCCTTAAAACTACTGATACTAACCTCTTAAAACCTTAATTTTAATTTCACAGGACCTTTACGGCTAGTCCTAGACTAAATTGTGTATGTCTTAAATGAAAGCAAATTTCAGTGAGAAATATGTCAGTGTCAATGCAAAAAAGATGCAAAACCTAGTGTAAATAATTTAGCTAAGGCCTATTCCTGGGTTAAGCTATAAGTTCTGTTTGTAAAACCGAGCCTTAGATTTGATTTTAATATATTTTAATTTGTGTTCTGAAGGTGAATGAAAGTCTTACGTCTTTGAAACATGATAAAGATTAATAAGTTCAGTTTGGACTGAACCAACAAACCTAAAAATAAGCCTTAAAAAATTCAACACTATAAAAAAAATGTACTTATTTTTTAGTTTTGCATTATTTAATCACAAACCTCCATATTTAAATTTTGTCATCTTCAGAGAACTAATTCTAAGAGTATTGCAGATGCATAAGTATTGTAAAAGGATGCAGTATTTTTATAATGTGGTTTGTATATTACTTCATTGAAGTGAAACTGTTCACTGCATGATCCAAACACTGCAGAACACATGACTGCTGCCTCCAGCCAGGAGCAATGAAGTGGTAAGCGGTTGATGCCCCATACACAGATATAAAGACACAAACAGATGATTTACAGAAATATTAACATAACACAAATAATTGAAAGGCAACCTCAGAATTTTTAATCGTTATTTCACTGCCTAATGGATGTGCATTGGCTCTCAAAATATATGCACATATTAATCAGTCAGTTTTAAATTGTTGCAACTCAAGTACACATTCCTTGTGTGCCACATTAGGAACAAAGGACTGTGCAGCTCCAAACAAAAAGAGTGATTTCCAAAATTTACAATCTCAATATTCAAACAATAGTTCACCCACAGATAATATTTTGTCATTTAATGAAGTCTCATGTTGTTTCATACATGTAAGATAACCGAAGAAGATATTTTGAAAAATGTTTTTTATTTATTTATTTATTTATTTATTTATTTATTTATGTTTGTGGTCAATTCAATGAACATCAGCATGGTCCACTTTTGTTTTATACCCCATTGACTTTCATGTAATGGACATAAACATTTTATTACAAAGCTTTTGTGTTGTGCAGAAGAGTCATACAGATCTGTAATGACATTAAGGTGATTAAATGATGGTAAAAATTTATATTTTTTGGGTGAACTGTCTTTCAAAAGAAAAAAGCCCCATTATATTTACGATAAGAAACAATGTATATTTCCTGACTTGTTCTTGTCCATGCCGATTCATTGTATTTTAACAGTATTTTCTTCTATTTATGTTGATCTCCAGTGGGATGAATTAGACTGAAACTGATCCCCAGTCATTTCCAGCGTTTTTCTGCCCTCTTCTTTATTTCCTCCACTCCCAGTCTGGTTTTCTTTTACATAGTCTTATCGTCGAAATTGAAAGATTATCATGAGCTTCCCTCGGCTCATCGCTCTGATTGGTGGGGGGTTATTTTTGGAAGCTGCACTGTGAAAGCTGACACCCCTTCCTCTTTGCTAGAGTTTGTGTGTGTGCATGTAAATCATTGTTGCATCACACACATATGTCACCAGTCTCCGCATCAGTCCTCCACATAGTGTGTTCAATTAAAACATCTCCTGAATTTTTACCAGCAAATTGCTGGAGCGTACAGTATGCATGCAGGAGTGGAATAACTATAGCATAAACTCAATTACAGTGCTTTGTTCTTGCTTTATAGGTTATTAGGACAGTAATTTTAGACCGCTTTGCTTGTGTACTTGTGATTTTTTGCAATCACCATCTCTGTGCTTGGCTTTGCAAGTCATCCTTGGACTCGGAGAAAGGATGTAGTGTTCAGAAAGTAGAGATACAGGTTATAAAACTTGAAGGTCTCAATGAGGGGGTGTTCCAAGCATGCTGTCTCATCACATTAACGGTGGGGCCACTATTAACATACGCCGTCTGTCAGACAGCTAATGTGTTTTCCTGTAAATGCTCCTCTTCTTAACAGCGAGCCCGGCCGTGAATCCCATCTCTAATGGAGTGCGCCGCTGACCCAGCCCTTGTTGCAAGGTCAGAGTTACCCCAATGTCCATGCTTAGCTGATACAGAAATGTGTGGCTGCAGTTGTGACATTTCCAGGCCTGTTACCAGTAGAGAATGGCAACGGTACAGCTTTTAAACACCTGGCGGTTCCTGGCTGATGCTCTGTTTACCCGGGAACATGGCTCAGAACGTGACTGCGTATTCTGCGATGCAAAAATAGAGCCACATTTTGAGGAAAATCAGGCTACGGATTATTTATTATTCATAGTTTTCTTTGCATACTAAATTGGAGTTGAATAAATTGCCTCAACATTGAAAAATGGCAGCACTTTACAATAAGGTTATATTTGTTAATCGCATTCAAGAGAATAATAGAGTGTTTATTAATCTTAGCTAATGTTAATTTTAACATTTACTAATGTAATAACAATTGTTTATTAACTAATAAGTACTGTATTAAATGTAGTTCTTGTTAATTTTAGAAAATGCATAATCTAATTTAAAATAACAATACCTTATTTTACACTCACCAGCCACTTTATTAGGTACACCTTACTATTACCAGGTTGGACCCCCTTTTGCCTTCAGAACTGCCTTAATCCTTTGTGGCATAGATTCAACAAGGTATTGAAAAATTCCTTAGCGATTTTGGTCCATGTTGACATGATAGCATCATGCAGTTGCTGCAGATTTGATGCTAATCTCCCATTCCACCACATCCCAAAAGAGCGGTATTGGATTGAGATCTAGTGACTATGGAGGCCATTTGAGTACAGTGAACTCATTATCATGTTCAAGAACCAGTCTAAAATAATACAGGTTTTATGTCAAGGCGCATTATCCTGCTGGAAGTAGCCATCAGAAGATGGATACACTGTGGCCATAAAGGGATAGACATGGTCCCTAATTCCCCAAATGACCCAAAACTCTGACCCTACCATCCGAATGTCACAGCAGAAAGGGATCAACAAGGCATTTGCACCCACAGAACTGCCACTCACTGGATATTTTCTCTTTTTGGACCATTCTCTGTAAACCCTGGAGATGGTTGTGCGTGAAAATACTAGTAGATCAGTAGTTTCTGAAATACTCAGACCAGCCGATCTGGTACCAACAACCATGCCACATTCAAAGTCACTTAAATCACCTTTCTTCCCCATTCTGATGCTTGGTTTGAACTGCAGCAGATCATCTTGACCATGTCTACATGCCTAAATGCATTGAGTTGCTGCCATGTGATTGGCTGATTAGAAATTTGCATTAACATGTAGTTGGACAAGTGTACCTAATAAAGTGGCTGGTGAATGTAAATTGCTGCCAAAATATACATAAGCTCGTTATTATTTATATATTGATATTTGCAATTTTACAAATCCGGGTGCTCCGGTTACACACCGTGTATGTGTGTGAATGGGAGTGTATAGGTGTTTCCCAGTGATGGGTTGCAGCTGGAAGGGCATCCACTGCGTAAAGCATATGCTGGATGAGTTGGCGGTTCATTCTGCTGTAGCGGCCCCAGATTAATAAAGGGACTAAGCCGAAAAGAAAATGAATTAATTAGGATAGGGCGGCACGGTGGGTCAGTGGTTAGCACTGTCGCCTCACAGCAAGAAGATCGCTGGTTCGAGTCCCGGCTGGGTCAGTTGGCATTTCTGTGTGGAGTTTGCATGTTCTCCCTGTGTTGGTGTAGGTTTCCTCCAGGTGCTCCGGATTCCCCCACAGTCCAAAGACATGCGGTATAGGTGAATTGAATAAACTAAATTGAACGTAGTGTATGAGTGTGTGTGTGTGACTGAGTGTGTATGGGTGTTTCCCAGGACTGGGTTGCGGCTGGAAGGCCATCCCCTGTGTAAAACATATGCTGGAATAGTTGGTGGTTCATTCCACTGTGGCGACCTCTGAAATAGAGACTAAGCTGAAGGAAAATGATTGAATGAATTATCTATGATTAATAATTAATAATAAGTACAGTGACAAATATGCAGTCTTTATTTGCTTAACGAATAATAGTGTAAGAAATAAACTTTTATGCAATGTTAATGCATAAAAAAGAGATCTTGCTGTAAAGCGTTACAAAAATATGTGTTTATTGGTGTACTGATCTTCACTTTGATATTTACTTGCAAATATGACTATTTTTATAGAAATTCAATAGATTACACCAAAATTACACAGAGCACTAATAAAAAAGCATATGCATTTATATAAATACCATAAACAAAGAATATTTGCCGCTGGTGTTGGGTTGCGGCTGAAAGGGCATCTGCTGCGTAAAACATATGCTGGATAAGTTAATGGTTCATTCCGCTGTGGCGACTCCTGATTAATAAAGGGACTAAGTCGAAAAGAAAATGAATTAATGAATAAACAAAGAATTAATTCTGTGGCAGTTGTATTACACATTGTTAATTAATGCTTAAAATGAGATTTTCTTATAAAGCGTTACCAAAATATATGACCTGGTATTGCAATATTGATATTCACATTGTTTTCACGAGTTCACACCCACACATAGAAAACAGATCAAAATAAGCATATTTGGCATGCTGTCCAGGGAGAGGGCTCTGAGGCCAGAAAGGCGTCTGAGCTTGGGGCATTCTCTCCATTAAAAGAGACAGAGAGGAATACGAGCTCAGCGTCTAGCCCGATCCCAGAAAGCTCCCCTCCCAATGCTTAGTATGGATCTGATTAAAGATGTGGAGTTGGGGTGGAGGAGGGATGCAAAGTCGATGAGATGACTGAGGTTAGGTTGAACTTGGTTATTTATGGGAATTCTCTTTGATTCTGAATGGACGATTAGTGTGATTGCTGATAGCGAATTTGTTGCATTAACTATATGTGTGTGCTTCTCCCGAAATTAGTTTTAAAAACTTTACTTGATTTATAAATATGCATAGTTTAATGAATACTTAACAAGTCTCACAAACATGAACTAACAATGAACAGTTGCAGTGTTATTAACTAACACAAACAAAGGTTGTTAACATTAGTAACTAATGACCAAACCAAACATATATACTGTCCATTTCATATTACTGCTACTGATATATTGATTTTCACAGTGTTATTTTATGCCTGAAAACAACATAATCCAAATCGCTTAAAAGCCAGATGACAATGCAAAACCTTTTGCCAGATATCCTGACTTCAAGAGCGCTGTGTTGCATCACCGTGACTGTAAGTGAGACATGAATGAAGACGAGATGTGAGCTTGATGCGCCTGGCAGGCAGCAGACATATTCTGCCGACATGAAAGAGCCACCCTGTGAGATGTACTGCAGACGCACTGCCCTAAATATCCGTCATCTCACAGGCAACTGCTCTGTTTATGTGCAGCAGAAGATTGAAATAAGGAAAAACCTCCAGGGCTGACAGAAAGACGGCGAGCTCGGTGTTTTATGCGAGTAAATACCCTAAATGCCCTATAGTGCTGCTCGCCTGGCTTGAACCGTGCAGGAACTGCTCTCACCGGAGCTCAAGTCCTCAAACAGTGGCAGCTAAATGAAGGTTAAGTGGATTTCGAGGATAGCATCCAAGAGGCTGGGAAAGCCCCATCTCCGGCGGCTCCCACGGGGCGTGGTGGGCTGCGGGACAGGGCTTTAGCTGATTAACTCCACCACACGCACTGCATATTTCATGGACCGCCGTCTGAGCTGACGATAGACAGAC
Source organism: Danio kyathit (assembly GCA_903798195.1). Taxonomy (NCBI): domain Eukaryota; kingdom Metazoa; phylum Chordata; class Actinopteri; order Cypriniformes; family Danionidae; genus Danio; species Danio kyathit. The sequence goes on along the minus strand of LR812529.1, from coordinate 33,830,044 downwards.
GGCAGGAGTCGTACCGTACATCTCCGGTTGCACAGGATGCCTCCCTGATGTCTTTTTTTTAAAGCATTGCCTTTTTGACAGCATGGCATTATTGAAGTGTTACTGTGAATATGTGCTGCCTGCCAGACAGTAGTTTGTTGTTTACGGTGAGAGATTCACAGTTCAGCAGGTGGCAGAGACCTCACCTCGATCCTTTCGCTCCCCCTTTTCAGTGTGTCAACAAAAATCCTCTAATGGAGAGAAGGAGTCTCCACTTCACAGCCAAGCCTCCAGGCAGAATAGATAGATAGATAGATAGATAGATAGATAGATAGATAGATAGATAGATAGATAGATAGATAGATAGATAGATAGATAGATAGATAGATAGATAGATAGATAGAGAGATAGAGAGATGGATAGAGAGATGGATGGATAGACATAGAGGTAGAGAGAGATAGATAGATGGATGGATGGATAGATAGATAGGTAGAGAGATGAATGGGTAAATAGGTAGATCAATAGATAGAGAGATAGAAAGTCCCCATAAATATACTGGGCGTTAGGACCCACACAGACCACAGGTTGAGCGCCCCCTGCTGGTATCACTAACACCACTTCCAGCAGCAACCTGGCTCTCCCATGGGGTCTCCCATCTAGGTACTGACCAGGCGCAGCCCTGTTTATCTTCAGTGGGCAACCATGTGGTAGTTGCAGAGAGCTAGCTGCAGGCAGTAAGATAGATAGAAAGACAGATGAAATGAACAATAGATTTAACGTCTGAAATGGAAGTAAACATTATGTTGTTTGTATAGTTACCGTTTTCACCAAGAAAAACAAGGACACCAGAAATGCAAAGCAAGTTATTGATATTTGTTTGTTTTATCTAGTTAAAATTTTAATTAAAATCAGTTACACTATATTTGTTTGCCTTTTGTCTTTTAATCATTCCAAGATTTTATTTTAATCAGCCCATATTGGTTATTGGCCTGCAAATTTATCAGTACCTACCAAAATGTCCATATTGGTGCATATGGATGGATATATGTGAGAAGAACTCATAGCTGTAAACTGCTTGTGTTTTTTTCTCAGATGATGAGGAAAGTGAGCATCAAAGAAGTGTCCCCTTGTCACCACTAGAGAGATTCTTCTCTGAAGAGGATAATGTTAAACAACATAAGAAGAAGAAAACCAGCAAGATAATGGAGGGAAAGGAGCCCAAAGTTAAGAAAAAGAAGAAAAAGGAGGTAAGGAATCTTAAATATTTTTGAAGTGTGGCTGAAATAAAGGTAGTTGTCAAATAATCAGAATGTGTTTTATTGTCTAGATTGTATTGTCATAGATTTCCGAATTATTAGACCGGAAAAAACAGATTGTGTGTGTCAAATTTGTAGGGTGCAGTGTTGGGTATGTTACTTTAAAAAGTAATAGATTACAAATTACTGACTACTACTGGAAAGTTGTAATCGGATTACATTACTAATTACTTCATGTAAAAAATAATCAGATTACTGATTACTTTACTTTGAAGTTACTTTTAAAACAAATAAAATATACATAAAAAATACAAAATGAACTGCAGCTCTTTCAGTAATTTAATATTCACGGAAAAACATTACAATGGGTTGATCACAGCAGCTTGACATATTGACTTGACATATTCAAAATACTAAAAGAGTTTACCCCAAAACTTAAAATTCTCTCATAATTCACTTGTTCCAAGCCTGTTTGTCTTTTTTAACACAAAAAAAGACATGAAGAAAACTGGATACCTGTAACCATTGACATCCATAGTATTCAAAGGCACTGCAGTGTTTGGGTGTTCTGTGTTTGTCTGAGGTAATTAGTCTACCGAAATTTGTATATTCAATACAAAGCATGAAGCTGATCGGTCAGTTCTTGTCACGTGACTCGCGGTTTTTAACTGGTGCACCTGGAAACGCAAAAGACGAGATATGTGAACGGCCCCATAAGCAGCTACGCTTCACTTTACATTCAGAAGATACCTTCACTCTCGATCCTGCACAAAGATCTAATTATGCCTGTTTAGGCTGAGTTGAGCTGCTGTGTTTTTGGACGCTGGTGTCCTCCTTGGTGACGAGTATTGCCATAAAGTGGTTTCTATTCAAGTGCTTGAACAAGTTGCTGGTCGAGTTAAAATCAGTTGAAAGTTCTTTAGAGACTGGACATAGACTGCGTTTCATAGTAATGAGCAATTCCATTCAAGCGTTTTTTGTGTAATCAAGTATTTTACAGTGCTTTAGGAATACTCAAAAATGCCTTTGTTAATGTTTTCAAACAATTATATTTGATTTAGCAAAATCACACAAGTGCCAATTTCACATTTGTTACATCCATAATAGAGAGATGTTCCTCATAATTGCAAAAAATCGCAAATAAAATAAAATCAGTCATGTTTGTTCTATAGTGAGCCAACTCTAATACTTTTGATTAGCATTGTTTCTTTTGGGTTGTGCAGTTTAAATCACAGAATTTCTACAGAGTATGTTGTATACTGCAAACTCACTAACTTTTTTGGTCACATCCATAACGCATGTTTATTTTCCTCATTTAAAATATAAAAAATGTTTACAGATTGATATTTTTCTGCTCCCATAACTCTGTGGTTAGTAGTTTTGGAAAATATTAACAAATGTTTCAATGTAATGTTAATATATACTTTCTCAGTGAATTTATGTTTTGAGATTTTACTGCAACTGTCACAGCCATAATGCTAGAATGGCTCAATATTTCTGTTTTTATGCTCAAAGTAATGTCTGTATTTCCACTTGAAGAAGCAGCCACTCTCATCAGCAACCATTTCAGCTCGCAAACTCCAGCAATTTTAACTGCTTATGAACTGACATTGCAGCGGAAAACATGATAAGCATTTTTTGCTTCTAAAATCTATATTTGTAATGTAAGTAATTACATTGACTTTAGCAACTGTAATCAAATTACACACATTTAAAATGTAATTCATTACATTACTGCATTCCCCAAAAATGTAATTATAATACTGTAACGCATTACTGTGGAACGCGTTACACCAACTCTGGTAATATGTTATGGCGTGACGACTTCACTGTATTAAAAGAACACACACTTTAACTCTGCAGGACTGCAGCATTTCAAAAAAGGGAAGCAGATTGCTTTGTATATTTTTAATGCGTCATATTATATTTGATTTTGCAAATATACTGCAGAGTGTGACATTATATAAAGACTGTTGTAGCATCCATGGAAATTTCAAAAGTCTAGTATGATCACCGGTTTTAATCTGCTTTTTATAACACATTCCACATTTTTGGGGTGACCAGAATTCAAACATGTGGAGTTCAATTTGAAATAGATTAATATAGTCTAATGTACAACCAGCTTCCACCAGTTTGGTCAAGCTATCCATTGTTCTATCACAAACCCATGCTGTAGCTTTGCAGCATTTAGAGCAGAAATTATAAATGCTACTCTCTCTTTTTTATTTGATCAAGCTTATTTCACAATAATAGATCTAATTAGAAAAGCTAAAAACATATACCCACCCATCAACCCTCCAAAAAAAAAAAAAAAAAATTCAAGGAAGAGGACAAAAGTGATGCATTAAAACATCAGATATGGACACACTGCAAAATACTTCTCTTTCTCAGCGTTTTTATCTTGTTTCTAGACCAAATATATAACAATTCTTAAATCATGAAGTATTTTGTAGAAAAATAAAGCATATTGTTTTGTTTTTAGAAATAAAAAGTCTAAATTAAGTGAGCTTTTTACTTTAAAGCAAGCTAAATTATCTGGCAGTGGGGTAAGTAAAATAGTCTTATTTCAAACTTAATATTTGTCAGATAATTTAGCTTAATTAGACTTAATTTGACCTTATTATTTCTGAAAACAAAACACTATGGCCCGGTTTCACAGACAGGGCTTAGACTAGCCAGGATTAGGCCATAGTTCAATTAGGACATTTAAATAATTTTTATAAACATGCTTAGAAAAAAACATTAGTGGTGTGCACCTTGAGACAAAACAAAGGCACTGATATATTTAACAATCAATCACTGCAATTTTATTTCAGTTGAAACAGCTCAGACTTACATTTTAGTCTAGGACTAGGCTTAAGCCTTGTCTGTGAAACCGGGGGTATGTTTTACTTGTCTAGAAAAGACTTCCTGATTTAAGACCGTTTAGATATTTGGACTAGAAACAAGACAAAAAAAGTCACTTATCTGCCTAGTCTACTGATCAGTCTGGTCTGATCGGTCAAAACACATCTTAACATACAGGGCAACGAGAAGGGCAAGATGTGCTATTGTCTCTCAGGCCGTGACATAAACTCTGTTCCCATGAGCTGCATGATCAGTATAAAACATCCCACCTGACCTCAGGGTATTTTATCAGATTGTTTTCCAATGAGCCTTTTTTCCCCGTCAGTCCTCCCTCAGTGCCTTGGCGAGAGATAAAACGTTTGACAGGTCAGTCAGTCTCAGTCCCCCCAGCTGACTGTAGTTACCATTGAGATAATGAGAGGGATTCCTCTCTATCTCCTCCCTCGCTCTCTCCCTGTCTCAAAATCACTCTTTCTCTCATCCTCTCTCCCTCTCAGCAGTGCTAAATGTGCCGTGGAGAGGGCAGAGAGGTCTCCCCTCAGCAGCTAAGAGCCCTGCTTGGCGTCAGTCATGCTCTCCCTGCAGTGCCGTGTCAGACACGGGCTCAAATCAATGCGGGTCAAAACCACCGCCTGCCCTTCTGCTGTCCGTAAGTCTAACAGCTCAGCTCGCCAAAGCCGGCCACCTGCGCCAGAGCCTGATAGACTGTGGAGAGTCTGGGGATTGTAGTAGGAGAGTGAGAATTGATGCTTTGTCAGATGTAAACAATGATAAGTGACATTTCAGTAGTACAGATGGGAGTTTTCTTGGCCGGGTGTGTTGAAGATGAGGATGTTTTTGGGGAAAAGATTATCTCACTGAAAAAAAAAAGATCTCTAAGCTGTCTGACACTATTATGCAGTTCGCTCCCTCTGAAAATGCAGTATTTAAAGGTACAGCTCAACCAAAAATTAAGATTCTTTCATCATTTTCCTCAACGTCAGTTCTTTCAAAATCCGGATTGCTCTCTTTCCCATGCCGGAGAGTGTTCATGCTGATTTTCTTCTACTTACACTTCATTAAAGAGAATAGTTAATACTGTAAGTTTCTGTGAAAGGAAAAAAAACTAGTATAGTGTTTCTTAAATATAAACTTTTCTAGAATAAATATTGATAAATAATAGATAATGTCAGTCAAGAGATGATAAAAAACATCAATATTAATAGTGATAAATTAAGTTCAAGATAACAACTTCATGATAAGTGTTATGTGAGGGACAACGGAGTGAGGATCCACGTGCAGGTTTTAATAAGAAATAGTCAGGCAGGCAATGCTCAGACACAGGAGCAATCGGGTACATACAAGTAAGGCAAACGGAGTAGTCAGGTCACAGGCAAAGAAAATGGTCCAGGCGGCAAACTACGCGAACAACAGAACAAAGCAAGGGTCAAACATTGCTAGGCAAGGCAAAGAAAACACATTGTAATGCTCACCAAAACATAAATAAGACTCAGCAAAGATGTGTGCGTGCTGTCTTTATAGTCCAGGTAATGAATTAATCATGAGCTTCATCTGTGTGTCTGTGTGTGGAAAACCGGATCAGGTGTGTGTGAGGTGCATGACGGGATTTGTAGTTCATATGGTGACAGGATTGTAGTCCTGAGTGAAAGTGAATTGCTGCATCCCAATTCGCATACTTATACTACGCCCTAAAAGTATGTACTTTTTTTGTGAAGGAAAATATGCTTTTGACTGTGTAACAGAAGAGTAAGCAAGCTTTGGGCCATACTACTTTCTTGTTAACAGATCGTTGTGTTGCTGAGCCCTGTCAATCATACACACATCATCCACATTTCTGTCATATTTAATTTCCTACCTTATTAGAGAAGCAGCAGCAGGTTAACCCCCATTCACGAGTCTTTCATGCAGAGAAATCTCCTCAATTGTCTTTGGACAATTATGCATTCAGATGTTAATGTCCAAAACACAACTTTATATAAGTTCACATTGTTGTTGCAGATGAAATATAACATAAAAACGTGATTTAAATAATTTCCAGTTGGCTAGATATTAATTAACAGTCATACAAACATCTTTACTGAAGCCTCTCTACTTGACGGTTGGTCTCGTGTGTCCATCATGTTTGTAGTTTATTTACACTTTTCACCCGCGTTTGTAGTTCTAATTGAATTCACACGCACAATGTACTGTGGGCAATATCAGCGGTTAGAGTATGGTCGGTTCTACACTTAAAATATTTACCGGAAATAGTAGACCATTCGTGAACCTTTGGCATACTCTTTTCAACTACGATTTGGGACATGCTAATTATATTTTCAAATAATATTTAGGATGGATAGTATGAGAATTGACATGCAGCACAAGATTTCCAGCAATCTACAAGTCTGGATTGCTGGTGATTGTGACAATAAGCTTCAGTTATTATAATTTTTTCTACATCATTATTTAATACAATCTAACAAAGCAGTTAATTTGAGATTTCTTCCAAATTAAAAAAACTGTTTTTTTTTAAACATAAAATAACAACTGACCAAAATTACAGTTGTGTCATTAATTTTTTATTGAAATTTAATATTCCACCAAATACATCTTTTAAATGTTCTTCCGATAAAACATTGGTATTCTGTTGTGAAAATATGAAGATATTCTTTATTTATGTAAATCTAATCTTCTAAAAATAACACACTCTCTCTACTGAGTACTGCATTTGTTGCTTTGATTGCTTCTATTGTCTTCATCTGAAAGTCACATTGGATAACAGCATCTGCCAAATGATTAAATATGAATGTAAATATAATTTTAATCACAAATTAATTTATTAAATAACATGAACTAATCATTATTTTTGTTGGCAAAAACATATTAGGGTGCATAGAGGAAAATAAGCATAAATTAAGATATTATTTCAAAAATTACATTTAAATATTGTATGCGATATTGTATCTTAAGCAAGTGCTTTTTAAAAATTAGGTTTAGATACAAAATATAGTAATTAAATTTGAATAAAAGACACATTAACTAAAGAAAGATTAGTGAATAACTTATGAATGCAATATAATTGTGAGTAGAAAAGCCTGAAATTATATTAATTTAATTTTTTTCTCTTCTCTTTTTCATTCTTTTATAACCTATTTAACACATTTTAATCTGTTTTTATATTATTTGTCTTTATTTTTTTTCTTTTATACGTCTCTTTTATTCCTGTAAAGCACTTTGAATTGCCACTGTGTATAAAATGTGCTATATAAATAAACTTGCCTTGCCTTCATCCTCTGTAGGTCACGAAATTAATTTGCATTCTTTTAGATTTAACATACACATGTATTATGAATAGTCTCATGACCAACAAGAGACGTCACGGTGGAGCACTGGGTAGCATGATCACCTCGCAGCAAGAAGGTTGCCGGTTGGAGCCCCAGCTGGGTCAGTTGGCATTTCTGTGTGGAGTTTGCATGTTCTCCCCTTGTTGGCATGGGTTTCCTCCGGGTGCTCCGGTTTCCCCCACAGTCCAAAGACATGCAGTACAGGTGAATTGAATAAGCTAAAACTGGCCATAGTGTATGTGTGTGAATGAGAGTGTATAAGTGTTTCCCAGTGTTGGGTTGTGGCTGGAAGGGCATCCGCTGCCTAAAACATATGCTGGATAAGTTGGCGGTTCATTCCGCTGTGGCGACCCCTGATTAATAAAGGGACTAAGCCGAAAAGAAAATGAATGAATGAATGTTTATCTACTGCATTTTCTATATGGAAGAGCTGCACATTACCTACATTGGACCTCCCCCCTCCACTTTGCAACACGTTGTCAGATAATTGTGGTTTGGATTTTGGGAGACCTTTCAGTTCCAGCTGTGAAGCTCTTTAGTGGTTCTAGTCTTTGCCTCTTGCACGATCACCCCTCCTCTCTCTCTCTCTCTCTCTCTCTCTCTCTCTCTCTCTCTCTCTCTCTCTCTCTCTCTCTCTCCCTCTCTCCTCTTCCTCTCTCACTCTCTCGTTCTCCCTCCCCCATGTACGTGATTGAGATTTGTCTAGACGGGCCCTAGAACACAGGCACTGCAACCATGGGGACTCTCCATAACAAGCTCGTTATGCAAACGCATCTGATTGGATGGCGCCGTTCCATTGGCTGCTGCAGTAGAGAGAGTCCCCCCCCCCCTCCCACCCTAACACTGCACAGTTTGGTTTCCATGGCAACTCTGAACGGCTGGCGCTGGAGCTCGTGCGCTCTGCGGCAGTGCCGGTCTGCCCTGCGCCGAGAAGACGTCTGCCAGCCAGCGCACAGCTGCAGCACAGCAACAGGCTTTCTTCAATCACACACACACACACCAAAAACATGTGTGTTCTCTAGCAGTTTCAATCATTCTGATTGGTTTTCCTGCCTCCAGATGTTACTAATAATAGTGGCGTAATGATCTGGTTTGTCGTTTACTGAAAATGCCGAGCTGATTTATCAGTACGCCATAGAAAATGCCTGGTTTTAATTACAACCTATGGATGTAAGGGCTACGTATTAGTGCTTCCATGCAAAGCTTTATTTATTTTTTTCAGAAGCAACATTTCTGTGTGTTCATAGGATTATGTTTTTAGTTAACTTGTAGAAATGTGGCTTTAAGACAAGTCAGTTCACATTTGACCATCTTGGTAGCATCTTTAGACTGCTCTTTGTGGACATAAGCACGCAATTAGCAACTTTAAATGGAGTTATAACAATAATAATACTTATTATTAAAAAGAGATATAAAATTACAACTGTACTGTGAAATAAAGTTGACTATTTTACTATATACTGACATTTAAATTGATTTGAAACACTGAAGTGATACACTTTATTTTAAGGTGTATTTGTTGGAGTAATTATTCATTTAAATACTGAGTTATAATAATTAATTGAAATGTATGGTTATTGTTAGAATGTGGTTTAGGTTTAAGGTTGCGTGAAATTATGCATAATTATTTGTAATTATTATAGTTAGTAAAGGAAACGTGTAGAAGGGCACCTTAAAATAAAGTGTTACCCAAATGAAGTCATTATGTATATGCATATATTTACATTTGTTTTTTTTTTTAAATGAAGTGCAATTGTAATACATTTTTGTAAATAGAGTTACACTGTTAATCTGAAACTTAACCCCTTAACCGCCCTTAAATTTAAACATATCACTAAATGTCCCACTTAAATAGCAATACAACTTGAATATTAATATGTACTTGAGGTACATAACCTTTTTTACAATATTTTTTCCAATAAACCTTGCAATTTTTGATAGAAGTACATTGTTAAAAATGTCCAATATGAAATTGGACCACGATCAGTAGTTATGCCATAGAAAATGTATGGTTTTAATTAAAATCTGTGGACGAGAGGTGGTTGCAAATCATAAGGGCCTCTGTTTTAATGTTTTTAATGTAAAAAGCTATTTTGCGATTAGTTTTAGTTGACTGCCAGTGGTTTAACTGGCTTTAATGAGAAAATGTACAAAGCAAACTAAATCTAAAAAGACTATATTTCAGTGAGATCAAATCTGCTTTCATATTTGACAACAAGGGTATCATAAATTGTACTTTATCCTGAAAAAAAGAAGAAATTTTTTAGTAGCTCATGTCTGTGCAACAGATTCTTAAGGAAATGTTACTTATTTTACATTTTGGCAATTTAGTGGACAATAAAACTGTTAATTAACAGTTTGCTGTATTTTGTTTAGTTATTTTTTTCATTTAGTAATGCTTTAGAATTGTGTTTTGATGGTAAAAATTGTGTTGTTTAACAAAGTCACTGTCATCGACATTTTTAGTAGTTGGCTTCATTGCCCAAATTGGGCTCATTATTTAATTTTTGTGCCATAATTCACATGACCATTCCAGACATTAGTTAGTTTCAATTCGAATGAGATTTTGCGACTTTATGCAATTTATGCCTCATTCACACTAGCAGCGACCTTGTAGCTGCCTGTCGCTCTTGGTGGCGACCTGCTGCAAACGCAGGTCTGTGTAGATCTACAGCACAGAGAATACAACCGGCCTCTGAGAAAGCTAAGAAAGGATCACGTGAGCTTCACTGGTGCTCCTATTGGCTGTCGCTTAAGAAAGTCGCTCTTCTTTTGCATAAATTTAAAGGATTCTCAACTTTGTCGTGTCACTCAACATGCCCACCTGGTCGCCAAGGGTCGCTGTCGCTCACATAGACAAAGGTCGCCAGAAGTCACTTACTCTCTGTTGAAATGAACGGACGCTTGTCGCTTTGCCGCTGTGAGTCGATCGTAATGAGTTTGGTCACTAAAAAATTCTTACTGCCTTAAATTGCTTAGTTTCCTCAACTTACATTAGTAAAACTGGCTAAAAATGTTAAGTTAAACCTTGTATAACTAAAATAATTAGTTGAAACCTGATTAACTTATTTAAAAAGTAAAGTAACATAAAAGCATTTGTTGTCATTTTCTACAGTGTAATTTGCCAAAACACAAAAAGTTACAAATTGCAATGAGACATATGTTTGAGACGATGGTTTGTGGAGACAGCAATGAAAATAGTAGCGTTTTCATTCCAGCTTTCCTAACCTTTCTTTTCTGCAGCCGCATATTGCTTGTACTGTAACGATTTCTTCCAATTTATTTTATTTTATTTATTTGGGAAGGACACTACATACTATATACAGCGGGGAGAATAAGCATTGAACATGTCATGTTTTTTCCTGCGAATAATATTTCTAAAGGAGCTGTTGACATGGAATTGAACCAGATTTTGGTAAAAACCCAAACAATACAAACAAAAATAAAAGAAACAAAAACAATCTGAAAAAATTGTAATGTGTAATAACAATGGTACAAGGAGAAAGTACTGAACTACTGAAATGTATTTCGTACTTTATTTAAAAGGCTTTTTTGGTGATAGCAGCTTAAAGACGCCTCATATGGAGAATGAGATCATATGCATTGCTCAGGTGTGAGTTTTTCACAGACTTCAACAGTGTAAAAACCTTGATGGTTCTGTGGGTCTCATCTATCAAATCTGATCCTTATTTTGTATTTTCTATTGGATTTGAGTCAGGTGATTGGCTAGGAAAGCATTTGAGAGTTTCCTTGGCTGTGTTTTGGATCATTGTCTTGCTGAAATGTCCACTCTGGTTTCATCTTCATCATCCTGCTAATGCAGATGTTGGACTGAAGCAGCTAATATTAATTTACAATGACGAAGAGCAGCTGATTTCTGAAGAACTACTGAGAGATTTCAGCTGCTGTCTGGGTTTTCACTGCCTTTCTACACCTTCCTTTCTTCATGTGTTCAATAGTTTTTCTCTGTGTCATTTCATTTCATTACTTAATTAGATACCTAATTAAACTTAATTAAACTTAATTTGTAAACTAATTAGATTTGTTTTCTTTTCATATATGGATTTCTTTGGTTGTTACCATCATCCGGTGAAAATTTATTGTGAACAGCACCATACAAATAAAATAACATTTATTTTTATAAAAGTGTTCAATCTTCTCTTCTTTAATGTCTCTGCCGGTTCTCACAGGGGCTTCCTAGTGGGCTGGATGACATGTCAGACAGAGAGGATCATGGCCACAGGTCAGGGAGCGAGAGCAGCACCTACAGCGCCCTGAAGAAGAAAAAGAAGAAGCCCAAAGAAAAGAAAGAAAGGAAAACGAAACAGCGAAAGAAAGAGGAGGATGAGGATGAGGATGACGACGATGATGGAAACATGAAGGTTCTCTTGTAGAAATGCTCAGTTCTTTTTTATCATTAGCCATGAAAATAAATGAATGCCAGTTTTTTCATGTGACAACAGGAACCAAAATCATCTAGTCAGCTCATGCAAGAATGGGGTCTCGAAGATGTCCAGTATGCCTTCTCGGAGGACGATTATAAGACCATCACCAACTACAAAGCCTTCAGCCAGTTTCTTAGGTAGGATTTCAAAGTTTTCCCTCTGCGTGGACGTTCTAATGCCCTGCTGTCAACATGTCTTGTTCTATTTTAAAATGTTCCTTCTGGCAAATGCTAATGCCAGTATGAAGTAATGACATTATGATGACAGGTTTTCTAATAAGAGGCATTGAAACACGATGTACTGTCAGACCCACTTGTCTACGGTAACCAGGATAATCTTTTATTTCATAGACACTCTGTTAGTATATGCTTACAATTTCTAATTCATAGCGCTGGCCTCTTTGAGAAGTGATGGATGATAAAATCTGACATGATACAGATACTTTTCTTTACAATTTTAACTGATATCAATATCAATACTGGTTGTTCTTTTTGTGCTTTTTTCAAGCTTGATATTGTTCATTTTTAAATAAAAGACAACATTCATTTTAACTCAGAATCAGTTGATTTTACATACTACTACTAAAAAGAAAAAACCTGATACATACTGTCAATTCATAACAAATAGGAGCATGAAGACAGTTAATAATATTAATTATGTAACAGTTAGGTTTGTTGAACATAATACAGTATTTTATAGAAATAATGATAAAATAATTTATTATTGTTAAAATACATTATCATAAATATAATTAAAATAAAATACCAACATAAACTGTGCATGTTTGGACATTCTTAAAGATTTCTTAATCAATTTCTTATCTTAATCTTTCTCTGTATTTTAGTTATTTAAAACAATGTTCAGAAACATCCAAATACACTCATAAGGATATTTAAGAAAGACATTGGTAATTTATTCACTTTACTTTAATTGTTCGTAAGGATTTTTTATATACAGTATATATAATTATATAAATAGATATATGTAAAATAAGTATTTTTATAAAGGTATTGATTGATACCAAACAAGCAGCTTGTCTGTATTAATTTATATCAATACAGCAATATCACTGTGGCCATCCCTTATTTGCTACAGTATTATGCCCTGTTTACAGTTAGTATTAAGATGCCTTTTTTTAATCCAAACAGAAGTGATTGATAGTAAATACAGTTGTAAATGGGCTCTAAAACAGTTTGAGACTCTCATATTTTGACCACTTCTAAAAGTGAATAGATAATATAAACCCTGATGTTGCCAAATGCATTAAAACATCCTCAAAATACCAGCTACTCTCTGCCTACTAACATAAAATGTCATGTCATGTCATGTAATGTCATTGAATTAACCTGTCTAGAGAGGATTCATACCTTAAACATTTTTTAAACAGCACAACATGTTCTTAACGGTTCTGATTCTAACACAAACACAATTTAATTTTGTGACTATCAGACTATCACAACTTAAAGTTTTCAGCTTTGTATAATATGTATTGTCTCTTATCATTCATTATAAACTGCATGAGCTTTAAACTTTGGCCAGACAGAATCTGCAGACATTTTTTGCTATTTCTGCGCAGAAGTTTGTAAAAAATCTGCGGATTTATTCAGAATGATTTTGGGAGCATCACAACTAAAAACTTAACATAAAATGAAAAAAAAAACCTTTTAAACTTTTATTTAATGCTGACAATGCAAATCCAATTAGATTGACTTATTTGGTAAACAATGCAAGTCTCTCCACTAAAAGACAGAAAAAATTACTTTACAAACTGTTTTTATATAAATCATAAAAACACTTTCATATTAGTCAATAATATTACTGAAATTAATTAAAAAACTTTATACACATTTACAGAAGTAAATAAAGAGACTCAATGATGGGCTAAAAGTCTGCGGATTTCTGCATGCACAGATTCCACATGGGCCTACTTATAACTAGGCTCACACAGAATCTCTGCACGCAGAAATCCGCAGATTTCCACAGATTTTTAGCCCATCATTGAGTCTATTTATTTACTTGTGTAATTGTGTGTGAATTCATAATTGTTCAGTTTTTAAATTAATTTAAGTAATATTATTGACTAATATGAAAATGTTCATATGATCTATTTACAATACAGTTTGTAAGGTAATATTAGTAGACATATTATATAAGAGACTTGCTTTGTTTACCAAATAAGTGCATCTAATTAGATTTGCATTGTAAACATTAAATAAAAGTTAAAAAGGTATTATTTTTTATTTTATAAATACATTTTTTAGCTATGATACTCCCAAAATCATTTAGCATAAATCCGCATATTTTTTTTTTTACAAAATTCTGCGCAGAAATAGATAAAAATGTCAGTAGACATTGGTCCTACTTATAACATACAGTTTAAGTCAGCATTATTAGCCCCCCTTTTAATTTTTTTTTCTTTTAAAATATTTTGCAAATTATGTTGAACAGAGCAAAGAAATTTTCGCAGTATGTCTGATAATGTTTTTTCTTCTGGATAAAGTCTTATTTGTTTTATTTCGACTAGAATAAAAGCAGTTTTTAATTTTTTAAAAATTATTTTAGGGACAAAATTATTAGCCCCTTTAAGCTATATATTTTTTCGATAGTCTACAGAACAAACCATCGTTTGCCTAATTGCTCTAACCTGCCTAAGTAACCCAATTAACCCAGTTTAAGCTGTATAGAAGTGTCTTGAAAAATATCTAGTAAAATATTATTTACTGACATCATGGCAAGGATAAAATAAATAAGTTATTAGAAATTAGTCATTAAAACTATAATGTTTAGAAATGTGTTGAAATTTTTTTCTCTCCATTAAACAGAAATTGGGGAAAAAAATAAACAGGGGGGCTAATAATTCAGGTGGGCTAATAAATCTGACTTCAACTTTACATATTATTTTGAAAGATCAGAGAAAGAAAGAAAAAGTCCCTTCCCTCAAATAAAATGATAGTGATACATAATAGTGGTTAAAAAAGTAAACAACGAGATTAAATAAATCATGAAGTGAAAAAAAATAAATATAAATATTTTGTTTTTGTTCAGACCCCTCATCGCCAAGAAGAACCCCAAGATCCCCATGTCAAAATGATGACAGTGCTTGGAGCAAAGTGGAGAGAGTTTAGTGCGAACAACCCTTTCAAAGGCACCTCTGCAACTGCTGTGGCGGCTGCTGTGGCCGCTGCCGTGGAAACTGTCAATGTGGCTCCACCCATCTGTATTAGAAGTATCCAACAGATCTCTCCATCTGGGCCAATCAAAAAAGCCAAAACCAAAGAGGGGAAGGGTAATGTGATGCTCTTTTTGTTGATGTTATATAGGGGTTTATGGAGGCTCCGAGATTTAATGAAGGCTTTTACATCTGTAACATGTTACATTTTTAGTCTTTGCCAGTTCTTTAACTCTCCAAATTAACTTGAAGCAATTTTTTTTTAAATGGCTTATTAAACTGGGATAAGAGGCAGTATTTTTTAATCATCACAATACTGTATGCTACAAACTAGACGTATATACATTCAGCTTCTACAAAAAAGTATTTAATGTATGCCTGCAGAGCGGAGTGCTTTTTTCAGATCTCAAAAATAAAAGGTTTCTGTTTTGTTTATCTCATCTGGACTGCATTGCAGGGCCTGGTGCAAAAAAAAAGAGCAAGCCAGGAAAAGAAACAAAAAAGAAAGGGAAACCGAAGAAGTCCAAATCGAAAGCAGGCCTGGGTGGAAAAAGGAAAAAAGGCTCTTCGGTGAGAATGCTTTTTCTCTGAGATCTTACTAGAGTTTAACCTGTATCACATGGAAAGATTCCCCACAGCTTTTCAATGGAGAGAATCGAAACGTTTCTACTTCCAAGAACAATTTACGGATCATTTGTATAGATATACTTCCCTGTTTTTATGGTTCCACCCAGTTTTATTAGGCTTTTTCTGAAGTTGGTTTCCATGCTATGACCCTTTTCCGTTTGGATTTAGATTTGACACTTTGTGTGCTTATTAGAAAAGTTGTCCCATGTAATCAATCATCTGGTTTAAAGAGTAGGACCTGACAGTTTAATTGTTGGAATGCCTTATTTCTTAGAGTGAGGAGGATTTCCTGGATGACTTTTCAGACTTTGATGACATCAGCATTCACAGTGCCTCTGTACGCTCAGACACTTCAGCGGCAGCAAAAAAGAAGTCAAGTCGCAAAGGACGAAAAAAAAGGAAAAGTAAAGTGATTTTTATTTATGTATTAATATTATTATTAATATTACTATTATTGTTATTAGTAACAGCAGCAGTAGTATTGTTAATATTGTTTATGTCATTATGATTATTCCCATTATTATTTAGTATTCAACTGTGTGATTTAAATGTTTTTATTGATAATGAATTTTATATATATACACTCACCAGCCACTTTATTAGGTACACCTACTAGTAGCGGGTTGGATCCGCTTTTGCCTTCAGAACTGCCTTAATTTTTTGTGGCATAGATTCAACAAGGTACTGGGAATATTCCTCAGAGATTTTGGTCCATATTGACATGATGGCATCACACAGTTGCTGCAGATTTGTCGGATCCACATCCATGATGCGAATCTCCTATTCCACCACATCCCAAAGGTGCTCTATTGGATTGAGATTTGGTGACCGTGGAGGCCATTTGAGCACACTGAACTCATTGTCATGTTCAAGAAACCAGTCTGAGATGATTTGCGCTTTATGAAATGGTGTGTTATCCTACTGGAAATAGCCATCAGAAGATGGGTACACTGTAGTCATAAAGGGATGGACATGGTCAGCAACAACACTCAGGTAAGCTGTGGTGTTGACACAATGCTCAATTGATGCTGATTGGCCCAAAGTGTGCCAAGAAAATATCCCTTACACCATTACACTACCACCACCAGCCTGAACCGTTGATACAAGGCAGGATGGATCCATGCTTTCATGTTGTTGACGCCAAATTCGGACCCTACTATTCGAATGTCGCAGCAGACTTGAGACTCATCAGACCAGGCAACATTTTTCCAATCTTCTATTGTCCAATTTTGGTGAGCCTGTGCGAATTGTAGTCTCAGTTTCCTGTTCTTAGCTGACAGGAGTGGCACCCGATGTTGTCTTCTGCTGCTGTAGCCCATCCGCCTCAAGGTTGGACATGTTGTGCGTTTGGACAAGATCTTCTGCATACCTCAGTTGTAACGAGTGCTAATTTGAGTTACTGTTGCCTTTCTATCAGCTCGAACCTGTCTGGCCATTCTCCTCTGACCTCTGGCATCAACAAGGCATTTGCGCCCACAGAACTGCCGCTCACTGGATATTTTCTCTTTTTCAGACCATTCTCTGTAAACCCTAGTGATGCATGAAAATCCCAGTAGATCAGCAGTTTCTGAAATACTCAGACAAGCTCGTCTGGCGCCAACAACCATGCCACATTTAAAGTCACTTAAATCACCTTTCTTCCCCATTCTGATGCTCGGTTTGAACTGCAGCAGTTCATCTTGACCATGTCTACATGCCTAAATGCATTGAGTTGCTGCCATGTGATTGGCTGATTAGAAATTTGCATTAACCAGCAGTTGGACAGGAACAGCAGTTGGACAGTAGTTGTACCTAATAAAGTGGCCGGTGACTGTACATAAAATGTGTTTTCAGTTACAGTTAAAAATGTTTTGTTAAATTAAAAAAAAATGTTTGTAAATATTTTTATATTGCAACTTTATTTCAATCCACAGTAATGTTTTAAAATAGATTCAGTTTTAACATAAATGTCCTTACTGTCACTTCAGATCAATTTAAAATCATGAAGTATCAGAATTCTGTAGTACTTGCATTTTATAAATCATTTCTCTATTGCTAATATAGGAGAGGATGGAGACGGCTACGAGACAGACCATCAAGACTACTGTGAGGTTTGTCAGCAGGGAGGAGAAATCATTCTGTGCGACACCTGTCCCAGAGCATATCACCTGGTGTGTCTGGATCCAGAGCTGGAAAAAGCCCCTGAGGGCAAATGGAGCTGCCCCCACTGTGTAAGGAAATCCCTTCCCACATGACAAACACATATATACTCATGCAAAGAAACAAGCATAGTCGAATCCATAGAACTGGCATTATTATAACTGACAGTTCACTGTCTTTCAGGAAAAAGAAGGGATTCAGTGGGAAGCCAAAGATGACGAAGAGGAGGAAGACGAGGTTGCAGGTGAAGAGGAAGATGACCATATGGAGTTCTGCAGAGTGTGTAAGGATGGAGGAGAGCTGCTGTGTTGTGACACATGTCCTTCCTCCTACCACATCCACTGTCTCAACCCACCACTTCCTGAGATTCCCAATGGAGAGTGGCTGTGCCCACGATGCATGGTGAGTTACATTTGCATGGGATTGGTTTGCTTTTGACTGCAGTGCAAAAACATTTGGAGGAAGTTGAGTTTTTGATGACACTGCTATGGAGATGGTATTTGGGTTAGACGTTATGGTCATTTTAAAGTTTAAATGAAATCAAAACTAACCATATGATTTTGTTAGCTCACATTGCTTTGTTAGCTCACATCTGTGGATGTCATTAAGAAAAATATGATCTAAAATTAAAACCTGAAAATGCACGTCCTGTTTGTTTTCAGTTAAATTCTCAGATGATGTCGGTCTGAGGTATTGGAAGGGCGTGATTAAGTATGTTAACCACGCCCCTCCAACTGTCAGTTTTGACAACAAACAGAAATGGTGAGGAGGAGGAGGTGTCTGTTAGGTTGTAATAACTCTTTCAAAACACTTTTCCCAATCTTTCAGAATGAAATGCCTACTTTACTACATCCAACTAGCTCAAAAAACAAGCCACACCTACTGTTTGTCATTTAATATTCTGTTTCACTAGGTACTGTGTCACAATGCGGAGGAAAAAACAAAGTTTTCAGTTCATTTGAGCTTTAAATAGTCCTATTGTGTTTTACATATGATGCAATATAAGTGACCCCAGAACGTGTATGTGAAGTTTCTGTTTAAAAAAGCTCTCAGATAATTTATTATACAATAGTGTAAATACTTATTTTTGGGTGTGTCTCTTTAAATGCAAATGAGCTGCTGCTTGCGTAAATGAGCTGCTTCCAGAAAGGCAGTGCCTTTACAGCTTTGTACCTCAGTTTCTCTGGCAAAACCAAACAAAACATCTGCAAGTCTTTTAAAGTCTTGTCACTTTAAACTCCTGAGTGCACATACATGAAGTATCAGATGGCAAATTCCATGATTATTAAACTTATTTCTATTTCACGTTAGATGTAATACAAGTTTATGTCAAAACACTCTTGACATGAAAGCAACACATTACTAACACGACTTGTGCTGCCCCCTTGGACAGGAAATTAGCAGGTAATTCAACAACATTACCTGTTTAAAGGAAAGCGTTAAAATCATAACAGGACAATTTTATTTGAAAAATAAAAGTTTTAAGTTTTTTAGTTATTTTAGTAACAGCATTTACTGTTGTAATCAATCTACAGCATATTTGTGCATAGTAGAGTTACAGTATTTATATAAAGTGTAATTGAATGTTTAAAGCTTCAATTAATTTCACATCATCATGTTCAACCTACAGTACCAAGGCTGGCAAGTAACATTTTAAGAACTTACCAATACAGATTTTTACCTGCATTTGATACCTGTCTAAGTGTTAATTTTAGACCCTGAAAAGAACTATATATTTTATTATATATTATATTACTATATATTATATTTTATACAGTTTGAAATGTATAGTTTAAATACTAAACTTTTAAACACTCATGTACACTTTATCTTGGTAATTTATTACATCCTCAGTATTTAAATTAAAGGGGTTAGTTTTGGTTGAAATTAACTCTTTAAATGGGACCTATTATGCCCTTTTTTCCAGATGTAAAAGAAATCTCTGAATCCCTAGAGGGTGAATGTGAAGTTTTAGCTCATTAAAGCCCACAATTGAAATGAGATTGTGCTCCACGCCCTCTTTTCAAAAGAGGGCGAAGCTGCAAACTTCTATACATCAGCATAGCGGCTGCTTCTCACTCAGGGCTGTCTGCACTAATGAGGAAGAGATCATCACTATTGGGCGGGGCTTTCCCCCTCCAGTGACATGTATAAAGGGAGAAGGCCAATCAAAGTGTTTCTGCAGACTGTTTTTATCAAGTGTGATTATAAAAAGATTGAATAAATTCATTTTTACTATTAGAGGTGGGCTATATTCACACACCTGTTGACACAAAACACCTTATAAAAGTGATTGTTGCATAATAGGTCCCC
This sequence comes from Danio kyathit, assembly GCA_903798195.1. Classification (NCBI taxonomy): domain Eukaryota; kingdom Metazoa; phylum Chordata; class Actinopteri; order Cypriniformes; family Danionidae; genus Danio; species Danio kyathit. The sequence goes on along the minus strand of LR812529.1, from coordinate 33,809,946 downwards.
TTTAAGATTTAAAAATAAATTGATTTCAGCTGATGGAAGGGCATCTGCTGTGTAAAACATATGCTGGATAAGTTGGTGGCTTATTCTGCTGTGGCGACCCCTGATGAACAAAGGAAGTAAGCCGAAGGAATATTAACGAATGAATGATTTCAGCTGAAATGAAACTTTAAATGTGCAATAATAGCACATATTATTTTGAACTTCATGCACAGTATTCATCATCCATCATTCATTTATATCCCAGTGTCCACCTCTAAAAGGCAAAGTCCAGAAGATTCTGCATTGGTCGTGGGGCGATCCTCCTCTGCCACCTGAGGTTCCTCTTGGGCCGGATGGGGAGAAGGTGGACTGTCTGGCCAAAACGCCACTTAAAGGCCGTCCAGAGAGGCAGCTGTTTGTAAAATGGGCTGGCCTGTCCTACTGGCACTGCTCCTGGGTCAGCGAACTACAGGTGGGACTCCCACATTACTACAGTAGAGCCAACATTAATTAAATCATGCATGCTCTTTTGGCTCGTTCATGGACCTCTGATTAAATTTAAGTTCTTTCCCTTGATGCAGTTGGAGCTGTATCACACAGTGATGTACCGGAACTACCAGCGCAAGAATGACATGGATGAACCGCCACCGTACGACTATGGCTCTGGGGAGGAGGAGCTTAATAATGAGAAGAGGCGGAGCAAAGATCCTCAGTATGCTGCCATGGAGGAGCGTTTTTACCGTTACGGCATCAAGCCAGAGTGGATGATCATTCACCGCATCCTCAACCACAGGTATGGGCAGAATACAAATACTTAAAATCCAGGATTTTGCAGGTTAAAATTTTGTAAGATTTATTTTCACATTTTGTGTCGATATTTGGAGCCATTTTTGTGTTGTGAAAATATACACAAGCTATAGTCTTGTAAAAAATAAAAAGGATTTTTTTCGTCCTCAAGAACTATTGGACCTGCTAATTTATATACTGTAAAGTCAGAGAAACAAAGAGGTTGTTTAGCTCATAAAGCCTACTGTATCATATTTGATACCGAAGGACTATAAATGATCAAAATAATCACAACTTTGTTGAAATTCTTTTTTTTTTCATATTAGAATATCATGTTGAATTTTATTTATCAATTGTGATGTACAGTGCCTATAAAAAACTCATCATACCCCTTTGAAATAATGACTTTATTTGTCATACAGGCTGAAATCAAATCACATTCCAAATAACTTTTCCAGCCTTTAAAATGTTTTTGAAGTCTTCTCCCAATATGTGCCTTTCTGCAACTTTTCCCCGAAGGTCTTTTGAAAGCAGGGTGTAATGTAAGTAAAGGTATAGATTTTCACAGGGTGTGCTGATTTTCTATAGGCCTTGTATGTTTGTTCATTAAATCAGCATTGTATGTCTTGTTTCATTATTAGTCTAAGCACCAAAATGTCTTCTTACTAAAGACAGATTATTTCGGATGAACTTTAAAAATGGCAATTATATTAATATGCATTTTATGCTTACTAATCTTATATACTATTGTAAAAATATAATGGATTTACCTTTGTGGCCATATAAATAATACAAGCAACAAATTGCCAATGCTATACCTCATGTTTAAAATTCTGTTGAATTCAAATGTTTTGTATGTGTTGAAGTTTTGATAAGGATGGAGATGTACAGTACTTGATTAAGTGGAGAGATCTGCCGTATGATCAGTGCAGCTGGGAGGCTGATGACTTCGACGTCCCAGATTATGACAGCCTTAAACAAGCCTACTGGGATCACAGGCAAGTTGTTTCATTTATGTTGATGTGGATGGTGCATCAATATGGATAATGATAAAAAGTGTCCTAAATACTGTTAAAGCTCTTAATAAATAAAGCCTTTTTTGGAATGGTCAGTAAAAATGTTGATCATCACTGGGGGAAACTCATTCTACAGTTGAAATCAGAAATATTAAACCCCATTTGAAAAGCTTTTTCTTTTTTAAATATTTCCCAAATTATGTTTAACAGAGCAAGGAAATTTTCAAGTATGTCTGATAATATTTTTTCTTTTGGAGAAAGTCTTATTTGTTTTATTTCGGCTAGTATAAAAGCAGTTTTTAATTTGTTAAAAACCATTTTAAGGTCCAAATTATTAGCCTCTTTAAGCTATATAATATATTATTTTTCAATAGTCTACAGAACAAACTATCGTTATACACTGACTTGCCTAATTATGATACCTGCCTAGTTAATTAACATAGTTAAGCTATTAAATGTCGCTTTAAGCTGAAAAGATGAAGAATATCTAGTAAAATATAATTTATTGTCATCATGGCAAAGATAAAATAAATCAGTGATTAGAAATGAGTTATTAAACCTATTATGTTTAGAAATGTGTTGAAAAAAATCTTCTCTCTGTTAAACAGAAATTGGGGAAAAAAATAAACAGGGGGGCTAATAATTTCTATATTTCTATAGGGGGTCTATAACCCTGCAATCTTCCGTTAATATAGTCTGAGCAGGACGAGCCAGTATACAATTGCTAAAAAATAAACATTTATTAATCAGTATATTTATATACATTATATTTAAATACATTAATACTTTAATACAATAATGCTTAAGTTAAAAATCAACTACTTTTTCAATCTCAAGTAGAATTCAAAAGGAGTACTCAATACCTGTACTAGAGTAATTAATAATTAGTGTATCTATACTAGGGCTAGTATAAAAGTAAAGAGAAAGTAAAAAGAAAGAAAGAAGAAATGCCCGCATGTTTCGTGTTTTTCCTTATTGCAAACATAATAGTAATCTGGTAGTGTTTGCATTGCTTTGGCTTTTTCAGGGTTACTTATGACCTGTTTTTACTGAGAGGTACAGTACGGTACGGTACGAGTCGGTACGGGACACCTTTATCAAGCTTGCGTTTCCACTGCCAAAAGGGTACCCTTTTGGTGAGCGTAGTATACAACAGAAAGTTTCAGACGACATCCTTTTTACTCGAGGAAATGTCACAGTAAAGCCGTACGGGTCGTTCACATATCATATGAGAAGCACTTCTCACAAAACAGATGCTTTATACACATAAATACAACATAAATGTCCTTTCTATGAACATGATTTGAGTATAACTGCAGATCAATGATAGTGTGAAATAGCTTACTGTAACGTCTGCAATTATATAAAATAAATAAATAAATGCAACACATATGAACACATACAGACCCTTACAGTCTCCGATATGTTACCAAATAAAGATAAACTACACACAGCATACATTTTGTCCTTATTTGGGTTCAAAAACAACACAAAATATAGTCCACAGTCAGTGCAAACCTCTCATATGTGTCTTTAATCTTCAGCAGCACATGTAACCTCTTGTTAGAAAGTAATTCCATCATTCTGAGTTCATAATAGTCCAAAAGGTAATGATAATAGTTAAACATGGCAGTTTGTTCATGTTTTAGGTTGCAGAAGTATCATTTGCTGCTGTTTTTTCCAGCTTCTCCTTTGTTTTTTCACACTTGACTCTCGATGTTTGTCCATTTCTGAAAGGATGGGATATCAGAGGTTATTATTATGAGCTCAAAAAGTTAATTATTTCAAATATAGACGTGCGATCGCAAGCTCTCTGCAGAAAGTTAAACCGCTCGCGCTTGTAGACGGGCTCGTAAAACAACAACAGGACACAGCAGATTTTGTTCTTCTTGGCTTTGTGGCTGTTCATCATGATGACGACAAGGTTTGTTTGAGCTCGGGTCGACCATGGCTTGTTATTATATGTATATATTCTTACGGTGTAATGACTCGACTGTGTTTTTAAAAATGTCGCTTCCTTTGTTTTCATTCTCCTGCTTCTGTGAGTGACCTATCTCTGTAAGCCAATAACGTTCAGCTGCGCGTCTTGCTCCACCTTTTGGTACCTTTTTTTCGTGCTAGGTACCCTTTGCAAAGGGTGACCAAAAAGTGGAACAGTACGGTTTGCTTTTAGGTACTTTTTGATAGTGGAAACGGCCATAAAAGCATACCGAACTGTACCGTATCATATACCACTCAGTGGAAACGGGCTATTATTGTGATATCCCAGTTGCAACAGAGAAAAACTGAGAAATGTCTCTGGACTGATGGCATGTCATGTTGTTCAGCCTTATAATCTTAAAATATCAGCAAAATCACCTGTTTTGTCATCACTTTAGACATTACGCTAGAGAATCATTCAAATACTAGTTCTAAAGTACTAGCTCTTTTTTATATACACGATTATGCCATCGAACTGTTGTATAAACACAATATCACACTCGGCACACATAGGGCACTCGGCCTGCGGATTCGAGCCAACGCATGCCTCCCAATGCTATTTGTGTGATATTGCTCATATATATCGCAGAAAAAACGAAATATTGCAATGTTCGATTTTTCCAATATCGTGCAGCCCTACTCTAATGCATTAAAAAAGAATGTGCTTCTACTGTATGTACGAAAGCACCATACATTTATACTGACTCGCTGATTTGACCAGAAACCAGGTGCTTGGTGAAAATCATCAGCCCCTGCTGTTCAGGAAAGGAAAAAGACCCAAAGAGGAAGTGAAGAGGAGAGAACCTCCACCAGACACTCCAGTTGTGGATGTGAGTATCCTTTCTATTTTACCTCACGACACCTTCTTAGTTCCCCAGTATGGCTCTCTCCTAATTATGTGTCACCGGTCACAGCCCACCATCAAGTTTGAACAGCAGCCATGGTACATCGATGACACTGGGGGAACTTTGCACCCGTACCAGCTGGAGGGTCTGAACTGGTTGCGCTTCTCTTGGGCTCAAGGAACCGACACAATCTTGGCTGATGAAATGGGACTTGGCAAGACTGTGCAGACTATAGTGTTCCTGTACTCACTCTACAAAGAGGTCTGGGCGCCACTTGAACTCTCTTTTTAAGTGCATTTGAGAGAGGACTGGAACAGAGTGTAACTGAGCCGCTTGTTTCAGGGTCACTCCAAAGGGCCGTTTCTGGTCAGCGCGCCACTTTCCACCATTATCAACTGGGAGAGGGAGTTTGAGATGTGGGCTCCGGATTTCTACGTGGTCACTTACACGGGGGACAAAGAGAGCCGGGCTATCTTACGTGAAAACGAGTTCACTTTTGAGGACAGCGCTGTCAAATCGGGACGCAAGGTTTTCCGCATGAAGGTGAGGAAAAGAAGTCGTGTTTATATGAAATTGAAACAACAAGGTGACTAATCACCTTAAAGGTCCCCTGAAATACCAGCCTTTAGTCCTATTTATACTGGATTAGTATTACCTGATGACCTCTAGTCACTTGTAATAATTGCAGAGGTTGTCTGTGATATTAATCTCATTCAAATCAGCCATGTCTGTGATTTGTAAAGTAAAAATTCCCCAGCAAATGACCTATCGTATTTTGCCAAACATTACGTCCCTTGATAATTATTGATGCATCTATGTTAATTTAAATAGATTCATTTAAAGTTGTTGTTGGCATATTTGCAATAAAATGAAAAGTCTAATACCGATGGCTTAATAATTACTTTGGAGTGAATGAACTCCTTTGAATAATCCAATGTTTTTCTCACAGCAAAATCATTAAATAATTGTAAAAATATAGCACTGGCACAAAACCATTCATTAGTTTGGGCAAAAAAATCTTGGACAATAAAAAAAACGACTCCACTTTATTAAGTAAATATGTTTTTGGAGGGGTAAAATGTATCATTTACATAAGGTAACAGCATGGCTTTATTTGATAACTTTATTAAATAATCATATAAAATTAGGGCTGGGCTGATAAACTATATTTCATCAAGTCACGATAAAATTGATGTCAATAATAATGATAAGCTCTGGACTTTTTTTACTCTATATTGATCTAAGAGCCAATCACACTGCAGAAATGTGCAACAATGGGAATCTAAAAGTGTGCTGATATTGAGGATGTACTGAATTGTCGGCAACCGAAAATCTATCAACCAAAAATGTTATGCCATTTAATGGACCTGCTAATTTTTGTGGCTTCAGTCATTGTTGGGGTACTCTTTTAAATCTGGAAGCAACAACTTATATCGAAATATGTATCGTTATCATTTAATATGAAAAGAATCATCGAGATTGCTTTTTTTGCCGTATCGCCCAGCCCTATATCAAATAAAAGTAAAAGAAATAATAAACAGCAAGAATCACATTTGAATTGAGTTAATTTTTTTAATATCTTAAAATGCTGAAAAATTAAATGTTAAATGGATCCAATCCATGTTCAATAACTTAAAAACATAAAGTTATACTTCAGTGCAAGTTTTGAATGCTTATATCTTAAGATAAATTTGATCACTTTTTTGTAGCACAATAGCTTATAGATAACCTGAAGATTAACACATTTATACTGACACCCCCAAAAAATGTCATTCAGATTTTTCAGCAAGCAAATCATCTAAATATATGAAAGGTTTGATTCAGTGATGCATTATTTCTGATCAGAATGACTTGTGTTTCACCCTCTTTTCAACACAGAAGGACACGCCAATAAAGTTTCATGTCCTGCTGACATCATATGAACTGATCACCATTGATCAGGCTATACTCGGCTCCATTACCTGGGCCTGTTTGGTTGTGGATGAAGCCCACCGGCTGAAGAATAACCAGTCAAAGGTACAGTTTTTTTTCCCTATATGAATTGTGTTCATGACATTATCACAATCAGGTGAAACAGATGGTATCAAATACAAGCAAACAAACAATAAATAAGTATGTAATTTAAAACCAATAGAAGAGATACAGTAAGTAAAAGAAGAAATAAGTTGAAGTAATAGATGAATGATGTGTGTGGTAATGGGGTGGGAAAATAATAAGCTTGTGCTTCATCCCGCTCCATTTCGACCATGTTGAAACATTTTTTGTTAAAGAATTTTTATGTATGGTATTTCTGTTCAAAATAAATAAATCAAATCAAATCAAATCAAATATTAAATATATGTTACATATATTTCAACAATAATTCAACATTTATTTTATTTTATTTATTGTTTTAAAACATATGTTTTCTTTTTATTTCCAAATTACATAAAATCCTAACAGTTTTTTTATTTTATTTTCAGATTTAAATAATAAATAAATATTAGACAATAAATATGGTCAATAAATAGTGCTGGCGATTTATCATAATTAAACACATTGATAACACTTTAGTTAGGCCACAATTTATGCTATTACCTACGCGCTTATTACCTGCCTATTATTAAGATATTAACTCTTCATTTGTAGTTATAAAATATAATCTTATTCTGCATCCCTAATCCTACTCAATACCCAAGCCCAACTTCTACCTTACTAACTATTAATAAACAGCTTATTAGTAGTTTATTAAGCTAGTGGTGTTAGTTAATGGTTTGTTAATAAAGTGAATTGTGATCTTAACCAAAGTGTTACCGACACATCCAAAATAAAAACTTGTTTTGACATAAAATATGTATATTTATTATGTATATATAATAAAAACACATATGTAATACAAAAATATGCAATACTTTATTTTGCATAGATATTTAAATGTATATATAATATGTATCATATACCAGTCTATTTTATATTTAAATATAAATAAACATTTTCTCAAAATATGCATGCATAATAATAAATATTCACAGTTCACACATATTTATATATATTACATCAAAACGTTTATTTTGGATGTGATTAATCATGATTAATTTTTGCCCAGCACTAATTATGAATACACATGTTTTAGTGTTTTGGAAATTTCTATTTCATATAGAATTTATGGCATGTATTTTCTTGATAGTTAAAGGTTAAAGACAACCTGGAGTACTTTTTTGAAACTTTAACAGATTTGTGTGTGCATGTTAGCACCTGCCAGCTTTAATTGTGAGGAAAACTGGATAATTTTGAGCTTTTGTCAACTAATTTCATTTAAATAATTTTTGAGGTGGGATCAAAATCTGTGATTTATAACGTGAATCTGCTAGTGTAGTGATGACGTGCTGGTTTCTCATTATTATTCATAGCAGAGTTTTCTTATCCTATGAGAAGACCCTGCTTCTTAATTATTCATGAGAGCATGTGCTTTCCGAAGGCAAGGCAGACCTGCCAAGCTGTGAGACCCAATGACTGGGTGAGGCCGTGTCCATTATCCACGGGGTTTGTCACATGTTTTTCCCCACGATTCTATCAGGGTCACAACAGCAAAGCTGTTGGTTTGCAACAAGCATTTTTGTCGAGAGAGCTGTAAGAATAGAATAGACTTTGTCTTTTATCAGTTGAGTTCATTACCATTCAAACACATCACCTTTTCGTGCTGCTGTGTTCATCTATGTTTAAAATCCTCCAGATTACCGTCAGGGTAATGGTTAGGAATAGACAGGGCAAAAGACCTGCTGCACTGCTATCCACTGTGTCTGCATTCAGACCCGGGGATTGAGGAGGAGAGAATTCCTCCTCATTTATAGTGTTTACATAAACACGATTATCTTTATGATGATTTCTCATACAGTGCGCCTAAGCTGTGGAATGCACTACCCATCAGCATTAGAAATGCCACTTCTCTGGACTGTTTTAAGTTTTAACTTCTTAAGACTCACCTTTTTAGCATTGCTTTTAACTTAGGAGGATCAATTTGTTAACTTTTTATAGTTCATAATCTTATTGTTTTATTGCATCTTTTTATTTTTGTGCTGTTTCTGCTTGTCTTGTATTGTTAGTATTTTGCCTTGTAGCGCTTTGAGTCTAAGAAAAGCGCATTACAAATAAGATGTATTATTATTATTATTATTATTATGATATAACAAATTGTGGTTATGTGTATATCAAATTCCAAATATTAAATGTAGCAACAACAGTAATTGACAACAACAGTTGTTTGCTCCCCTCTTTTTCCCCTGCTCTGCCAGCCATGCTCACTCCTCCCTCTCCTCACAGCGCTCCATGCCCATCTCAGAGGAATTTTTGAAAAAATTCTGAGGTAGACTTGAACCGAAAGAGGGGGGTTTCATGGCTCTTTAAAGGTTTACAAAATCCTAAAAAATTATTTTTCTTTTCAGATTTTGGAGCACATATATTTGCCTTTAACATTTCAACCCCCTTATCACAATATTATTATTACTAATTGCAACTTTACATGTGTTCATCAGCAGACTAAAACCCATCAATCAACTCTCAGTTTTTCAGAATTCTCAATGGCTACAAAATCTACTATAAGCTGCTCTTGACTGGAACCCCTTTGCAGAACAATCTGGAAGAGCTTTTCCACCTGCTCAACTTCCTCACCCCGGAGCGCTTCAAGTAAGATTACAGACTGCATGATTCACCTGCTGATTCATACCGCACAATAATGATCCCCCGCAGAGTCATTTCAGGGCTCGTACTGGAGCGTGTTTTTCATACTGTATGCTGTGAGTGCGTTCTGTCTTCCCTTATGAAAGTGTTGTTGTGCGCAGTAACCTGGAGGGCTTTCTGGAGGAGTTTGCGGACATCTCGAAAGAGGACCAGATTAAGAAACTTCATGACCTGCTGGGGCCACACATGCTCAGGAGATTGAAGGCTGATGTGTTTAAGAACATGCCAGCAAAAACCGAGCTCATCGTGCGAGTTGAACTCAGCCCTATGCAGAAGTCAGTCTCAGTTTTTTTATTGCTAATGCTGAATTGCTGAATGCAAAATGTGTTCATCGTGATTACTCATACATCAGTCATAGTGTAATTACAATATCAGTATTATCTGCATAATCTTTTCATTTAAATTATAGTTAAATCAAACAACATTATTGAGTTTTTTTTGCTTATTTTTTTAAAATGTCTGTTCAAGTCTTATTATTGATTTCGGTTTTATTACCTTTAGTGCATTGAGTTAATCTAAATGTGAAATGTTATCTTGGCAATTGACTTTATGATAAAAAATGTTAGTTTAAATAAACATTTGATTTAAGATACAGGGTATCCTCGGGTCTTAAAAAGTTTAAAATGTCCTAAATCTCAAAAACAAAATTTTAGGCCTTAAAAAGTCTTAAAGAGCCCCTATTATGGGTTTTTGAAAATGACCTTGCATGCAGTGTGTAATGCAGCTCTAAGTGAATCAAAACATCCAGCTGAAGTTTAAATCCGAAAGTGCACCGTGTTTAAAACTAGTGATTCTTTAATGAAATAGTCGACTCAGAGTCGAATAAATGAATCGAGTTGAGTTCGGATCTTTTGCTTGAACGCGTCGACATCCATACGGTACATCACCAAATATGTCGTTCCAGATCCGGTAAAATGTGAACACGCTTTCCCTTCAGACTAGCTGAGTGCGGGGGATCACTGGACTGATCATGACGTGAATACATGACGATCTCTGATAGATGGAGATTCGGCTGTGGGGAATAAAGGGTTAAAGTTCATTTTCACAACAATACCACAGTATAGCCAACCTAGTGCTTGTTCCTGTCATTTTTCTGATTTTTGATACAATAACCTGCGCTACAGCGCGGGATTTGCCAGCCGTTTGCTAGGAAGTAGCAGCAGAGACTATTATGTATGGGACTTTTTCAGACTTTGACAATGACTTTGTCAGTAACTGTTGCAGTTCATATGCACCAGTTTCTTCTTCCTCTGGATCACAACCTGTAAGTGTAATTAAAATTGTTGCCTCGTTTTGTGTAGTTTTTCCAAAATGTGTGTTTAATTGTGTAATAAGTTGCAATAGATACAGTGTATAGATCAGTGCTATTGTGTATTTGTGTATTGTATTTCTCAGGGTAAATTTTTATGGGCTGTTGACATATTGTGTCTAAAACCACGTTAAAAACGCAATGCATGCTTCTTTCCTTACTGATTTAAATGTGTTTCTGAACTCGCGATCCTCTGCGGTTTGTTTCTATCACCACCATCAGCTGTTCCTCACACGCTACGCGGTTAATTTTCAAAATAGTTCAACTTTTGCCACTGTGTGGATTAATACTGAATATGTATTGTTGTTATTAATTGGTGTTAGGGTTAAGAGTAGAGAAATATGCTGGTGTTTAGCATTGCTTTATTGCATTTCTGCATTGGGTTCTCGCATACTCTCTAGCTGCTATTTCATAGTCGTGGTGGCTGTTTTTCTCTGTCTCGCGCTGAAAGCAGTTGACCAATCACAACAGTAGTTGTAGACTTAGTCATTGGTCCAATCAGCGCAGATTAGCTTCGTGCTAAGGAGGGGTTTGGAAACAAATGAATCGCTGAACAAATATTTTTCGAGTCATTTGGATAATTGATAAAAATAAATGCATATAAGACAATGAAAGTGTTTTTTGACCTTGCATGCATGGTTATGTTGAAAAAAAGTGTATGAATACAACTAGAGCTTGCTTGTTTTGACACAATATTTAAAATATTTTGCTCAGAATTACCTAAACTATTTATTTTTTAATTATTAAAATATTATTATTGTATTATTACATTTATTAAATTACAAAAAAAAGTTTGATTGGGCAAATAAAAATCTTTTCCAACTGGGCCACTTAACATATTGCTTAGCGTTTAGCCCTGTATGAGTCTAAAATTTCATTCATAATGGTCTTAAAATGGCTTAGAAAATCTTAAGTTTAACTTTCTGAATCAGCGCAGATTAGCTTCGTGCTAAGGAGGGGTTTGGAAACAAATGAATCGCTGAACAAATAAGTTTCGAGTCATTGGGATAATTGATAAAAATAAATGCATATTATAAGACAATGAAAGTGTTTTTTGACCTTGCATGCATAGTAGCCTGTTGTTAGAAACCCCCCAAAATAAATAGACTTTTACAATGCAAAATAGGGGCTCTTTAATTGTACTGAAATATTGTGTTGTAGGTCTTAACTGGGCCACTTAACATATTCCTTAGCGTTTAGCCCTGTATGAGTCTAAAATTTCATTTATAATGGTCCTAAAAATGGCTTAAAAAATCTTAAGTTTAACTTGCTGAATCCTGCATAAACCCTAAGTATATGATTTATACATCATCATTTTGCTTAGTTTCGTACTGTTCAGAATATTAACATTAAATATATTAATATAATAAAAATTATATAAAATAATTAAACTTCTGTTTTATATTATTAGTTATTTTTCACTTTTATTTTAGTTAAAGTTGTAGATTTATTTTTGTAATTTGTAGTATTTTATGTTGTCTATTGTTTATTTACAGTCATTTATTTAGTGTGTAATTTTTAATCGTTTTCATTTCAGTTTTTGTTTTAGTTAAAATTAAATAAAAACAAATTATAACAAATTTTAATAGTGCAGAATTTTGAACTAGGTATAATTCTCATAATTGGTAATTTTTTACATCATACAGTTTCAGTTGTATGTTGTTCAAAATTGTACAAGTAAATATGATGGTATAGGTAGTTCAGTACTGTAGTTTTTATTTTGAATTATTCATTTTGTGTTTCATTTAAAGTTCTTTTTTTTGCCATTTTAAGTGATTTTGCTTTAAAAATATCTGTACAGCTTTTATTCATTTTTATTTCAGTTTTAGTTATTTTAGTATGTCACATTTAAGTAAATTAAAAAGAAAGTTTAGTTTTCTAGGTGAAATTTAACCAAAATTGTACTTCATTTCATTTAGCACTTTATTCATTTTTTATTTATATCCCTGTTTAATATGTAGAACCATTTAATATGTTTTTCTTTTTCTTTTATCACAGGAAATACTACAAGTTTATTTTAACAAGGAACTTTGAGGCTTTGAATTCCAAAGGAGGAGGAAACCAGGTGTCCCTTCTGAACATCATGATGGACCTGAAGAAATGTTGCAACCATCCCTACCTGTTTCCAGTGGCTGCAGTGGTGAGGGTGAACATATGGGAACCTCCAGTTCATATCACTGCTGTGGTTTATTTTTAACACGTGTAATGGCGATGCATTTTTCTCATCTGAGCTAATTTAAGACTCAGAAGCTTTTGTCCAGGAGTCTATTGTTTCTTAGTTTCTGCAGGGAATCAGATGTTTTTTTGCACTCTCATGTTCAAGGACAAAAAGTTGACAAATAATAGTGATTGAAATTTCAAGAAACACTTTTAATAATGCTTGTCCTTTACTTTTTCAAAACTATAAATGTGAATATGATATTAAAGGGAATTATTCACCAGATGGGGCAATTTAATGAGATAAATAGACTTTGAAGCTGCAGAACAAGCTTAAACCTATTCATTGCTTTAAATTGTGTTGAAATTGTTTTCATATATAGATATGCACATATTATTGAATAGGTCACACACTGTGCAAAAAACAACAACAAAAACATATCCTTAATCCTCATGATTAATTTTGTTAGCATGCAGGTAGAATGACCCTATAATTTAAGCAAACACAAAATCTGTATGTATTTTTGTTTTTATATTTACAAGATATGCTATAGTTAAATAATATCAAGCAAGCAAGAGTGCTATTTCCTGAATATGAACACATGAGCCTGATCGAAAATGTGACACTGATTTTATACAACAGTTCACCAAACAATTTAATATAGAGTGAGTGCTATTTTAGATACACTATTGTCTGTTTTTTTCTGTTTTTGCCAAGGAAAATGGTTCCATACAAAGCCAGAGCAGAACATTTGTATATATCAGATATTTAATGCAGTGTTACAAAATATTTCAGATTAATATTGTTGTTTTGAGACTTCATTTCATCAAAATGCACATTAATAAGAATTATCAGTAACCAGAAGAAATGTTCTTAAAGCACTAATCAGCATATTCTAATGCTTTCTGAAGGATCATGTTAGACTTCTTGTAAAAAAAATCTGCTAAAATCAGCTTTGCAGGAATACATTTTGATAAAATTGAAATAGAAGATAGTCCATCTAAATTATAATATTCTACAATGTTTTTTCTGAATTTTTGAATTCATTTAAATGTAAAAAAAAATCTTAACCCAAATTTATTTTGACAAGTCTATAAAATAATTTGAAGCCTAACATCTTCTAATAACATTTCTGTTTTTACGTTTTTAGGAAGCTCCGGTGTTACCCAATGGCTCTTATGATGGTAACCTTCTGGTGAAATCCTCAGGGAAACTCACCCTGCTTCAGAAAATGCTCAAAAAACTGAAAGATGGAGGACACAGGGTTCTCATCTTCTCTCAGGTACACGGTTTGGCATTTATTCCCTCTTCTAGAGCTCAGAATACCCTCTGAATAAAAAGAAGTATAAAAAAACCTTAAATATGTGGCAGTCCTGCCTCTATTTCAGTGGAAGATTAATTAGTCGGTAAACTGTGAATAGAAAATAAGAGTGGAGCTCATTCATCTTTTAAACGGTGTTGACAAATGAAAAGGCGGAGCCTATATTTATCTCCGCTTTATTGTTGACTCTTTTCCCTCCCATTTTAAATTGCCTGTGCAATCACTGCATTCATTAATTTGATGAATGGCACAGGTAAAAGGGGGTTGTCTCAGAGAGACTTCATTTTGCCACCCTTTTCTTTCCCAAGTGCTTGAGAATGAGCATAAATATTAATGTTATTGTATGTTATGTGTTTTCTTCAGTCCTTTCAGCTAGATTAAAGAGGAGGGCCTTGGGTGACCACCTGATTATCTTTCTGTTGCAGGAAAGCAGACATAAACAAAACATATTTGCTAATTAAACATTTACTACATTTTATCATTGTGTTATTGTAAAGAATAATACAGATACATTTTACATTAGAGACATTGTTTCATGCTACCAGTCTAAAGTTTGAGATCAGTAAGATTGTCATCTTATTTAATGTAGTTTAAAAAAAATTATTTATTCCCGGGTTTTAAAGCTGAGTTGTCAGCATCAATACTTCAGTCTTCAGTATTATGTCACATTACAGTATGATGTCCTGCTGCTCAATAAGCATTGATTAAAATAAATAATTAAACATTAATTATAATTTTTAGAGTTCAAAACTGCTGGGTTGCTCGATATTTTTGTAAATTTAGCAAAATTAAGGAGTACCATTATAAATTATACACTTTTATTTCTCAAGGACACATTACATTGTTCAAAAGGGCAAGAAAAAGACCTTTATAATGCAAACAACATCTGAGAATACTAAAACAGTATTAAAATGTATCACAGTTTCCACACAAACCTTCTGACAAAATCATCATTAATTCATTAATAATTATTATAAATATAAGGTATAAAAAGTAATTGCTCAAAAAAACATCTGAATATTGTAAAGATATTTGAAGGATCATGTTACACTGAAGATTCAAAAAAATTCTGCCTAGAATTAGCTAAAAATTGCTGACAATTTGCTGTAAATTTAGCCTAGAATTACAGGAATTAATTGCATTTTGAACTACATTCAATAGGAGAGCAGTTATTTTAAATGGTAACACAATTGTACAGTTTTTCAAAAGAACTAACAAAAGCAGCCTTGATGAGCAGAAAAGGCTTCATTTTAAAACATTTGTTAACTTCTGAGAATAGGAAAAAGCTCAGAGGATCATCCAGCAGAATTCAGGAGAGGTGGTCAGCCTGCCAGAGCCATGTTTTTCTCCTCTTGTTGTATTTTGCATTAATAGACTGAACTGGAATCTGTATTTGCTTAACATTTTGCTGAATTCTGGCTGCTGTCTTTTTGTCGGATGCTGCTGTTGTCTTCCCTGTTTGTGTCTGATCCTATATGGTTGATCCCCCTCTCAGATGACAAAGATGCTGGATCTACTGGAGGACTTCCTGGAGTTCGAGGGGTATAAATACGAGCGCATTGACGGGGGCATCACAGGCGGGCTGCGACAGGAGGCCATCGATCGCTTTAACGGTGAGGATGCCGACAGTGAATCTGCAGTGAATGTCTGTGTGTGTGGGAGAGTGTGGATACTGAGGCACTCGTACTGACTCTCTGTCACCCTGCGTGCAGCACCCGGCGCTCAGCAGTTTTGTTTTCTGCTGTCCACACGTGCTGGAGGATTGGGTATCAATCTGGCAACCGCAGACACAGTAATCATATATGACTCTGACTGGAATCCGCACAATGACATTCAGGTAAAGCACACAACAGTGCTGGGTCAGCTACTTTGAAATTGTGACTTATAATTTAAAGTGTTTAAAAAAGTATTTAGCTCAACTGAAAGCTATTATGATGGATGGATGGATGGATGGATGGATGGATGGATGGATGGATGGATGGATGGATGGATGGATGGATGGGTGGGTGGGTGGATGGATGGATGGGTAGGTAGGTCGGTCGGTCGGTCGGTCGGTCGGTGGGTGGGTGGGTGGGTGTATGGATGGATGGATGGGTGGGTGGGTGGGTGGGTAGATGGATGGATGGATGGATGGATGGATGGATGGATGGATGGATGGATGGATAGATAGATAGATAGATAGATAGATAGATAGATAGATAGATAGATAGATAGATAGATAGATAGATAGATAGATAGATAGATAGATAGATAGATAGATAGATAGATAGATAGATAGATAGAGAGATAGAGATATGGATGGATGTATAGATAGATAGATAGATAGATAGATAGATAGATAGATAGATAGATAGATAGATAGATAGATAGATAGATAGATAGATAGATAGATAGATAGATAGATAGATAGATAGATAGATAGATAGATAGATAGATAGATAGATAGATAGATTCCTTTTATCTTCATTGGTTTTTCTATGTTCTTGCAGGCATTCAGCAGGGCGCATCGTATTGGTCAAAATAAAAAGGTGATGATCTATCGCTTTGTAACTCGGGCATCCGTAGAGGAGCGGATCACCCAGGTGGCCAAGCGAAAGATGATGCTGACCCACCTGGTGGTGCGTCCCGGCTTGGGCTCCAAGACGGGATCTATGTCCAAGCAGGAACTAGACGACATCCTCAAATTTGGCACCGAAGAGCTTTTTAAAGACGACATGGAGGCCGCCAGAACGATGGGTGAGCTGAAGGTGTTGGAGATAAAGATTATTGTATTTCCACAGTGCATTCCAATAGCTGAAGTCCTGAATCTCTTCAACAGGAGACAATAAAGAAGGAGAGGAGGTCAGTGTGATCCACTATGACGATAATGCCATCTCCAAACTTTTGGACCGTAGTCAAGATGCCACTGAAGACACCGAGATCCAGAACATGAACGAGTACCTGAGCTCATTTAAAGTGGCTCAGTATGTCGTGAGAGAGGAGGATGGAGAGGTGAGAAACAAATGCTTTACTCTCTGTTCCTCGTGCCTTTTTCTATTAAACTAGGGATCAAAGATGAACGCTAGCTCATCCTTTTAAAATGACTGCCTTTATTATTTTTTCTCTACTTTGCTCGAAAGGGCATAGTTTTGCAAGTTTGCTTTTTCTGCAAAAGCGTATTGGATTGTCGTTTGTATATGGATTTAGTTTTGTGTGGAGATGCGGCATCGTTTTTGTTCAGGCTGGAAGTGAAGGTCAAGTTCTTCAGCAAATCTTACTTGTTTTTTGATTTGTAAAAAGATAAAGAATCATGCAATCTGATGTTTACGAATCAATTTCAAATTAGTTTCATTAAACCTTTTTATTAGTTTAAGGTCACTTTTTCTTTCTTTTTTAGAGGTTTATATTTTTTTCAGAATATTCATTTATTCATTTTCCTTCGGCTTAGTCTTTATTTCAGAGGTTGCCGCAGGGGAATGAACCGCCAACTATTCCAGCATATGTTTTACACATCGAATGCCCTTCCAGCCGCAACCCAGTTCTGGGAAACACCCATACACTCATTCACACACTCATACACTAAGGCCAATTTAATTTATTTAATTCACCTATAGCTCATGTCTTTGGACTGTGGGGGAAACCGGAGCACCCAGAGGAAACCCACGCAAATACGGGGAGAACATGCAAACTCCACACAGAAACGCCAACTGGTTCAGCCGGGACTCGATTCAACGATCTTTTTGCTGTGAGGCGACAGTGCTAACCACTGAGTCACCATGCCGCCCCTTGTTCATCATATTCTTCAGCATATCTTACAGTACTTCTACTGTTTGTTTTGTGAAGGAAAATAAATGCAATCGATTTCATATTAGTTTCATTAAAACTTTTTAATAGTTTAGGGTCACTTTTTCTTGCTTTTTTAGAGGTTAATATTTTTGTTCAGCATATTCTTCATTATATCATACTTGTTGTTTGTTTTGTGAAGGAAAATAAATGTGATCTGATGTTTACAAATCAATTTCAAATTAGATTAATTAAAACGTTTTAATAATTTAGGGTGGCGACTCGGTGGCGCAGTGGGTAGCACGTTCACCTCACAGCAAGAAGATTGCTGGTTCGAGCCTCGCTGGGTCAGTTGGCGTTTATGTGTGGAGTTAGAAACCTGTAACCATTGATTTCCATAGTAGCAAATACTATGGAAGTAGGAAGTCAATGGTTACAGGTTTTCAAAACAATTTGTCACAGAAAAATGAAAGGCTCAAGTAAAGGTTGAGAAAATAATGACAGAATTTTCACTTTTGCATGAACTATCCCTTTTCGGAACACTTAAATTATTGAATTTTTGTGCAATAACATCATAGAACGTATGCAATATGCCAGGCTGTGTTTGAATGCTCTTATTTTCAGTCTCTTTTTCCTCATAATATGTGACATTCACTGTGAGTGAGTGAACAAGTCAGCAGTTTTGGACATGAATGTGTAAAATGTCGCTTATTCTCTTATGTGCCTGCGGGGAGATGTCAGGATAGACATGGGCAGAAGCAAAATTTCAGTTTTCTATCCTCTTTCCACTCTGACAGCCACTCTCAGCATGAGAACGTCTCTTGGGATCAGGCTGATGCTTACATCATTACTATATCAACCCATGTAGATAAGCAGCTGTCTGAGAAAATGGATCAAATTTCAGCAACAGCAAAATGACAATGTAGACAGTAAGCCGTAAAGATTTGTAGATTTGTGTGTATTTGCAGCACCTCTGGATATGTATCATGGGAATACTATAGTATTCTTTGAAATAGCTTGGAGTGCCATGGTATATATTTAGTTTATTCTAAGCCAAACGTAATTATAATGTTAAGAAAAATGAAAAAATAAGAAAAATTGTATTCAGTTTTGCAATAATTTTTGCGGGAGTTTGCATGTTCTCCCCTTGTTCACATGGATTTCCTCTGGGTGGTCCGGTTTCCCTCACAGCCCAAAGACATGCACTATAGGTGACTTGATTAAACTAAATTGGCTGTAGTGTATGAGTGTGAATGAGTGTGTATGGGTTGCACCTGGAAGGGCATCCGCTGTGTAAAACATATGCTGGATAAATTGGCGGTTCATTCCACTGTGGCGACCCTTGATGAATAAGGGACCAAGGGAAAATGAACGAATGAATGAATAATTTTTACATCAAAAATTATCTTAATATTTGACATATTAAAAACAATAATTTGATGGCATAAAATAGTATGTTTATGGATCACAGTGCAGTGAAAAAGGTAATCAATGGACGTTTTGAATCTTTATATTTTGTTTTTAAGTTTAAAATAATAAAAAATATAATAAAAGTTAGATGACCACTTACTCTTTTATATTTTTTTCTCGAAATTTGCTTTATTTGATCATAAATGCATCTGTTGCACTGAATACTGCGTAAAACATATGCTGGATAAGTTAGCGGTTCGTCCCGCTGTGGTGATTCCTGATAAATAAAGGGACTAAGCCAAAGGAAAATGAACGAACGAATGAATGAATGATTTGTAGGTCGACGCAGTGGCGGAGTAGGTAGTGCTGAACCTCGGCTGGGTCAGGTTTGAACCTCGGCTGGCGTTTCTGTGTGGAGTTTGCATGTTCTCCCTGTGTTCGCGTGGGTTTCCTTCGGGTGCTCCGGTTTCCCCCACAGTCCAAAGACATGCTGTACAGATGGGCTAAATTGTCCGTTGAGTGTAAATGAGTGTGTGGATGTTTCCCAGGGATGGGTTGCGGCTGGAAGGGCATCCGCTGTGTAAAAATGTGCTGGATAAGTTGGTGGTTCATTCTGCTGTGGCGACCCCAGATTAATAAAGGGACTAAGCCGACAAGAAAATGAATGAATGAATGAATGATTTGTACTCAATTGTCAAAAACAGAAAATGGAGAAATTTTTGATATTAAAAATCTTTACGATTTAAATCTTGTACAATAACACTGACAAATAATGCACATTTTAACAATGTTTAAAAAATCGCATATGAATATTATCAGTGTTGAATTCAACACATTTTTTGAAATTCATTGAACATGAATGTTTAAAATGGTCAAAATTGTGGAAAATTACTGACACTATTTTATGTAAATATTAAGTGTTATTGAAATGTTAAGTACAGTAAAGACTTTCATGGCACTACAAATGCTGGGGTATGAATTACAAAGGTGCTTGATTTAAAATTAATGGGGATTTAAAACGTCCTGGAAAGTTCTTGAATCTGCTGTTTTTTTGAACAAACTTTTATCTTGGATGTAATTATTCAAGGTTAATTGTGTGACAGCACTGCTTTAAATATAATATATAAAATGACTTTTGTATGTTTAATATACTGTAATAGATCTTTAAACAAATAATATCACTATACTAACATTTAAAATGCTACTAAAATACGTTTTGTAAAGGGTGTCTTATTTTGGAATAAAAACATAAAAAAAGCTTTATCCAGCTTCAGAAAAAAGACAAAATAATAATTGCACAAACAATTATCATATCATACACAAATCCCAAATGCTCAGGATCATTGCTAGTCTATAATAATTCTAAGTAGCTTAACCAAAGTCAATAAGAGCCTGTGATGTATGATCTGTGTTTGTGTGTGTGTGTTTCTGCAGGAGGAGGTCCAGAGGGAGATTATTAAGCAGGAGGAGAATGTTGATCCAGACTATTGGGAGAAGCTCTTGAGGCACCATTATGAGCAGCAGCAGGAGGATCTGGCCCGAAACCTGGGCAAAGGGAAACGCATCCGCAAACAGGTCAACTATAATGACGCCTCTCAAGAGGACCAAGGTACCCAAACACAGACACTGACAGCATTATAACTCAGCATAAATCTCTCTGTGTGTGTATTTGAGTGTTCAAGCATTTCCTCTCGATCCATTTCACAGAGTGGCAGGATGATCTTTCGGATAATCAGTCTGAGTACTCTGTCGGGTCGGAAGATGAAGATGAAGATTTTGAGGAACGGCCTGAGGGTAGGTGTCCTCATTATACAGAGTTTGGGATCAGTAACTTTTTTATTCTGCAAGGACTGTTAAACTGACAAGAGTGAAAGTAAAGACTTCTGCATTGTCAGAGATTTCTATTTCAGTAAATGCTGTTTTAAAATAACTTTTAAAATAAGTTAAAATAGTTTTTTTTTTTGTATTTTCAATACATTGAAATCATATTAGTGCTGGGCGGTTTCTCCTAAAATCAAAATCTCAATTAATTGAACATTTTAACTCGATTACGATTAATAAATGATTTATTTTATTTATTTATTTAATTTTTTTGCCCTCATAGTTCACTGACAAGTTTTGTACAGTAAATATGCTCACATATTACAAGTGAGAGATTTCTGAATGAAGAATGTTACTTAAACACAGGAAACACACAATATCTACTATCTAGGATTATTTATTGAACATCAACTTTGAACAACTGAAATTAAAACACACATTGCCTAAAACAAACACACAATTTTTTCTTATAAAAAGTGAAAATAAATAACTCATGTTAAAAGTAGAAAATAAGCAGTATCTCTTGTAAATAAAATAACTTTTGTATATCCTGTAAATAATATATTAAACAGTGCATTTCTTGCATCTTCTGTAAACAAATATATATATATATATATATTTTTTTTTTTTTTTAGTAATAATTTTTATAGGGGTTTTCACCTTTATTGATAGAACAGTGGAGATTTACAGACAGGAAAGTATGGGAAGCAGAGAGAGGGGAAGGATCAGCAAAGGATCTCGAGCTGGGAATCAAACTTGGGTCCCCACGAGCACCTGGGTGCTATATGTCGATGCACTAACCACTAAGCTATTGTTGCAGACTGTAAACAAATATTTTAATGTAAATAATAATTTTATTGGAATGGAAAATATGCAGCTTCGAATCATCGTTAATGTTGTGCAAACGTGCAAGGTTTGGTTACAGTTTTTTAAGGGTGTGCAGGTATGCGACCACATGAAGGCTGCACTAGACCATACGCGTGTGCTTGACGCAGAAGTATAAATCAGCCTCAACAGAGCAGTGTCACGTGACCACACATGGTAGGGAAAGTAATTGAAAAAATTGACCTGGAAAAATGTGATCGCTTTATAGGTTCTGAATGTCGATTTCAATTGTTGATTTCAATCTTTTTGATTAATCATCCAGCCCTAAATAATATAGATATTTTTTACTCTTATTTTTGATTAATCATATATATTCTTGGGGAGTATAGAAATCTCAAGGTAATTAAAATATATTTATTATATTTATATATTTATTATACCATTATTATTAATAATGATCAAACAGTTACTAAAAAATGAATAAATACAAATAAATGAACATTTAAACAAAGAAACAAATAAATTAATATAAAATATGTGACAAATTATAAAAATATATTCAAATAGTAGATTACCATATTATAATGAGTAGAAAAAGGTAATAATATTGTAAATTAATATCTACAATTTTCCTAATACTATTTAAAACACACATCCTTGGTGAGTATAGGAACGTGTATCAAACCCCAAATTAATTAAAATAAAAAAGTTGAAATAAAAAAAATTATACGAATAAAACACTTAAATGGTCTTATTATTAAAAAGATCAAATAATTACTAAATAACAACTAAGATTAAAAACAATAAATTAATGTTAAATTTAAACAAAAAACAAACAAACAAATCAATCAATACAAAATACATGAAAAATTATATAAAAAAAATAAAAATAGTAGATTACCATATTATAATGAGTAGAGAAATGTAATAATATTGTAAATTAATATCAACAATTTTTCTAATAACATTTTAAATACACTGTGGCATTATTGAGTATAGGAACTTGTATCAAACCCCGAAATATTACAATACAAAGTTTGAAATAAATAAACACATTAGAATAAAACATTTAAAGGGTCTTATATTTAAAATTATCAAATAATTACTAAATAACAACTAAGATTAAAAAAAGAATTGTTAAATTTAAACAAAAAAACAAACATACATAAAAACAAACAAACAAACACATAAGCAAAAAAATTCATGAGAAAATTACAAAAATATATTAAAATGATAGATTACCATATTGTAATGAGTAGACAAATATAATAATATTAAAAATTAATATAAAAGATTTTCCTAATATAGTTTAAGCACACTTTGGAGGTATGTATTTTTCAAGTTTTCTGCTTCGCTATGTTTGATCAGATTTCATTGTCAGGTGTAGTAACTTGCTGTTTTATGACAACTAGAGTTTATATCCTGCTCAAAATGACCCATTCATACTGTGTTGTAAACCAAGTATTGTTTGCTTAGGTACCTCATTACTTCTGTTTGTAGATATGTAGCCTTACCGCCAACCTGATTTCACCAAGTAGAACATGTTACTGGATTAACATCTATGTTGATCCTGGAACAACATTCCAATCAGCCAATCAGAATTAAGGAATATGTTTACTGTTTATGTCAGGGGTGTCCAAACTCGGACCTGGAGGGCCGGTGTCCTGCTGAGTTTAGCTTCAACTTGCTTCACCACACCTGCCAGGAAGTTTCTAGTATATTGAGTAAGAGCTTGATTAGCTGGTTCAGGTGTGTTTGATTAGGGTTGGAGCTAAACTCTACAGGACACCGGCCCTCCAGGACAGAGTTTAGACACCCCTGGTTTATGCTAAGGTTAGGCTTACAATTAGGTTTATGCACTTCTCCATGATTGTTATCTACTGTGTTGTTCACTTAAATGTTGTTTAGGTGAAGCATACATTTGGCTTAATCCAGTTCTACATTGCTTGAGCAAAACCTACAAACACAGAGAAAATAAAAGGTGCTTAAAACAGAGTATTGCAAAGTAAATATCAAATGACTAAACACTGTTGCCTTGGATGAATTAGTTAAGCAGATTTGACTTAGATTTGCCATACACTAAACATTCTTTTAAATCTGAGTGCAAAACGTGCATACATTTGGTTTATTAAGAGACTATAGATGCCTTACTGAATAAAATTTTACAATGGAGCTCAATAGTATTGCTATTTATGGCATCTAAAAGACCCTTGCAAATAATACATGCTTGACTGCAGTAATTAAAGAATTTTTGAGACTTTTGGAGATCTAAATGTGCTCTTTTTCCTCCAGGTGGACGCAGACACTCCCGCAGACAGCTGAAGAGCGATCGGGACAAACCATTGCCGCCACTGCTGGCTAGAGTTAGTGGAAATATAGAGGTAAATCTTCTTACTCTCTGATGAAAAGAGGGAGTTCTTGTGTGTTCCTTTCATTAGGTAAAGCTTTTGGCTGTTTTCCTTTGGGATTTCAGGTTTTGGGATTTAATGCCCGGCAGCGGAAAGCCTTCTTGAATGCGATTATGCGCTGGGGAATGCCACCGCAAGACGCCTTCAACTCACACTGGCTCGTCCGTGACCTGAGAGGAAAAAGTGAGAAGGAGTTCAGGTATGTACATGAATGAGGTCTCGCTCTAATCTGCTTGTTAAGTCACGTGACACAGTTTCTGGATCCAAACGCTCTATCAGATGCCAAATGTGAACCTGAACCACAAAATTGAGTTTTATACATCATCTGAACAAATAAGCTTGTATTGTTTGTTAGAATAGGATGATATTTGGCAGAAATACAATTATTTAAAAATGTGGAATCTGAAAAAACAAACAAATTATTGAGAATAATCACCTTTAAAGTTGTCCAAATTAATTTTTTAAAGGAGTGGTCCTCTACGATATCAAATTTTAAACTTTGGTTCATGTGTAATGTAGCTGTGTGAACATAAACAACATCTCTGAATGTAATACGCTCAAAGTTCAATGCAAAGGGAGACATTGGCTTCTACAGAGTTAGCTTAGCAAAGCCTAAAACGAACAAAGTTTGGAGACTACAAAAAAATACATCCGGGCTGGTGAGACCACAAATGCTTCAGGTTAAGCGCATTCACAATGCGCATACACCCCATGCAGCAAAGGGGTGTGACCAGAGGCACTGTAATGTCGTGATGTAGCAGAGAAAGCTAAAATACCATCCACATGCTGCTATTTCCACAGAGCTTCTTCTGTTTCTGTATTTGGGCTTTCAAAGGACATGACGCAAAGAGAGAAGTGCTTACAATTTAATTTTAATTATGTTCCAGAGAATTATAAAAAAGATATAGCTAGCATTTGACAGCTTCCAGAATCTCCCCCAGTTCAGTGCTGGATTTGGCTAAAAACTCCTCCAACCATAATAGACGAAGCTGTGGATTGTGAGCCACAACCTGTAAGTATTTTTATTTGTTAAAATGGATCTATGACATGCATAGGGTCTAGCTGTAACAGTATGTTGTAGTGAAGACTTAAACAAGGATGTAAACAATAAGAAATGCTGTTTGGCACCGTTTACAATTTAGCTACAAATTCATATTTATCTGTCAAACCGCTGGAAACAACCACAGTCTTCAGCAGCGCTGCAGTGTCTCTCTATGCAGGCACCTTCCCTGCGTTCTACATCTCAAATAACCAACTCGCAAAAGATATGTAAACGTTTCATATTACATACACATGCTTATTCTGAATATATGTGAAAGACACTTGTCAGATTTTGATTTAGAGAGCAGGCGTAAGGTTCAGCTGTGTCCTCTTCATTTTTTTCTGTCTGATTCAGGCACAAAACTGACACAGCTAACAGCTATTCTGACTGACACTGTTTACACAGCACAAAAGCGTGTGCTTGTAGGGACGTGACGCTTTTCCTGGTGACATGGAGCCGATCCGCAAATCACAGCACATTATGTTAGCTGACCAATCAGAGCCTCCTGAGGGCGGGTCTTTCAGAAGAACTAGGAAACATGACAATCGTTTTCATGTTAGCTGAGTAGCTATAAATAATCAAAGTAAGATACAGTTGAAGTCAGAATTATTAGCCCCCTTTGATTTTGTTTTCGTTCCCAGAGATGGGTTGCGGCTGGAAGGGCATCCGCTGCGTAAAATCGTGCTGGATAAGTTGGCGGTTCATTCCGCTGTGGCGACCCCGCAAGGGACAAAGCCGACAAAAAAAATGAATGAATGATTTTGTTTTCTTTTTTAAATATTTCCCAAATTATGTTTAACAGAGCAAAGACATTTTCACAGTATGTCTGATAATATTTTTTCTTCTGGAGAAAGTCGTACTTGTTTTATTACGGCTAGAATGAAAGCAGTTTTTAATTTTTTAAAAACCATTTTAAAGTCAAAATTATTAGTCCCTTTAAGCTATATTTTTTTCCGATAGTCTACAGAACAAACCATCGTTAATTAAGCTATCCTTCCTAGTTAACCTAATTAGCCTAGTTAAGCCTTTGAATGCCACTTTAAGCTGTATAAAAGTGTCTTGAAAAATATCTAGTAAAATATTTTTTACTGTCATCATGGCAAAGATAAAATAAATCAGTTATTATAAATGAGTTATTCAAACTATTATGTTTAGAAATGTGATGAAAAAAATCTTCTGTCCGTTAAAAAGAAATTGGGGAAAAAATTTAACAGGGGGGCTAACAATGCAGGGGAGCTAATAATTCTGACTTCAACTGTAAGCATGAGCACTCATTGCTTAAAATCTTATAAACACAACCAAGCCTTAAAAATACACTCTGGACCACCTCTTTAATAATGCATGTTACTAACCAGAAATGGGCGGCACGGTGGCTCCGTGGTTAGTACTGTCACCTCACAGCAAGAAGATCACTGGTTTGAGTCCCGTCTGGGCCAGTTGACATTTCTGTGTGGAGTTTGCAAGTTCTCCCTGTGTTGGCATGGGTTTCCTCCAGGTGCTCCGGTTTCCCCCACAGTCCAAAGACATGTGGTATAGGTAACTGGATTAAACTAATTAAAACATATGCTGGATAAGTTGGCAGTTCATTCCGCTGTGGCGACCCCAGATTAATAAGGGACTAAGCTGAAGGAAAATGAATGAATAAATAATCAGAAATGACATTCATATATTTACAGTAGATAATGCACAAAATATCTTTATGGAATATGATCTTTACATAATATTCTAAGGATCTTGGCATGAAAGAAAAATCTATCATTTTGACCCACACATTATATTTTTGACTGTTGTCAAAAATATGCCCATGCAACATAAGACTTGTTTTGTGGACCAAGGTCACAAATGTGCAACAGTGTGCTGTAATACTATGGTAATAATGTTCTTTTTTAACACTATGTTTATTGGGTTTTCACAAGTAACAAACAGAAAATACAACAAAGTATAGTAGTACTGTCATCAACAAATATACTCCCTTATACATGCCCCAAACCTCCAACCCTTAGTGCCGCAAGTAAACCATGAATAAAATTACAAACAAACACAAAAAACATAGAAAATGAAATCTAAGCATTCTGTCCTGTTACACCCAAGTAAGAAATAAAGCTGCCCCAGTATTTGACAAATAAATCTTGATGCTTTTATACTAATAAAGTTCATATTAATTCCTCAACTCAGATGGTCAGAGAGTGATACATCTTTTACAAAATATCTGTGTCTGGGATGTCAGCAAGTTCATAAACATCATGATTTTGTAAAACATTCATTTTAATCTGCGATATGACTAAATAGTGGTCATAAACCACTATTGAGGTTGAGTTTTCTCAATTCAAATGAGAAGGGCTTGGATTCCTTAACATCTTCATAGTCTGTTCCTGTTATTTTCATTTATTGTTGTTGTGTTTTTCAGGGCTTACGTGTCTCTGTTCATGAGGCACCTGTGTGAGCCGGGAGCAGATGGAGCAGAGACATTTGCAGATGGAGTCCCAAGGGAAGGCCTGTCCCGCCAGCATGTTCTCACCCGGATCGGTGTCATGTCTCTGGTCCGCAAGAAGGTGATGATTTACTTACTGCTCTTTTATCTGCACTGGTTTTTAGCTTGATGAGTGTAATTACAGTATCTAATTTCAAACAGTGTTATTTAAATATCAGTTAGATACACAGACACCTGCATCGTGAAATGCAGAGAAAAATGCACTTTTTTCTTCTCCCATTTGGCGTGCGGTATCAAATTCCATTAAAACAACACTCTTCCAGCAGGTCATACTCGCATCCAATATCTCATTTGTTACGAGGGGCATGCATGAAGTGTTCCTGAATGAAAGTGAAAGTGCTAAACTGAAATTAAAGTCGACAAATTAAAAATGAAACAACCGAAATAACATGAAACTCCGGAGGAAATGTGGATAGCGTGGTGACGGAATGACATTAATCGAATTTTGTGCTCTAACATGTAAAATGGGATTATGAAAGGAACATTTAAAAAGTAACTCATGTAAACACCTTAATCATATAATTGTCTTATTCAGACTAAGGCAAATAGTTCGATTACTGATGTCCATGTAAACATAGTCACTGTCTATCTCCACTGCATCTGTGTTTGTGTTGACTCTGTGAAAATCAGCCTGTGTATGTACTGAAACTCCCCTTTTCATCCAAACCCTTTCCTCTTTCGCCACTCGACACTCTCACCTAAACAAAGCTGGACTTACCCACTTTCCTGAATTTTTTCAAGCTAGAGGTGTGAAAACAAACTGCTGAGCTGTTTAGCTTAAGTTCAAGTTATTTATAGAGCACATTTAAAACTGTCACAAGACTGACCAAAGTATTGTACATAAGACTAAGTAAAATAAAAAGAGATTATAAACTTAGTTTAAGATTATAAGATTAGAAGTTTAGTTTAAATGGACTGTAATACAATACAGTTTTCTAACATTTAATAATAAATATGTATCCACAGTAATCATCCCTTAAAACTGATCTATTTGGTTTTTAAAAATAACAAAATAACAATAAATTATAAAATAAAAATGTGTTTCTACTAAAATCCCTCTTGTTTGTGTTGTGTATGTAGGTTCAGGAGTTTGAACATGTGAATGGGAAGTTTAGTACACCAGATCGGATTCCTGTGGGATTAGAGCTGAAAAAGTTAACAGAAAGTGTCTCATCGGACCCAAACACCCCTGTTCCTGCCAGTCCAGTTCCAACTCAACCCAGCACACCGGTTCCTTCAGGTAAGACTGAACGTGTCCTTACTTCATCATACAATGCTGGTTGTTTGTGGTTAACTAGACAGTAACCTTGTATTTACAGATAAGACAGAGTCAGTGTCTGGTTCTCAAGAAGACAAGGAGATTGCAGAACCAGAGAACACCAAACCGCAGGACCCTGAGGTCATATTGAAATCTTTAAGAAATAACTTCTGTGTCTTTCCGTCATTTTTCTTTTGTCTGTACTAAAAGATCTCTCTTCTTGTAACAGCCAGTTGTTCCAGAACCCTCTCCTGCCCCAGAAAAGACCAATGAGGGAGAAGAGCCAAAAAATGGCAGTCCAGAAGAGAAACGATTGGAGGAGAGTGAAAAGAGTGACACCCCTTCTGTGCATTCAGAGCCATCAGCCAATCAAGCACCGCCGCCTACTAAGCAATGTGAGCAGCCAGCCAATCAGACACCTTCAGGTGAGGGTTTTTCACCATGCCAGTAATGATTCTCACTCACTTAAGCCATGGTCACACTAGAGTTTGAGCATGTGAAATTCTGCCGAACAGTGCTGCGAAAAGGGGCGGGATTAAACAAGATGATTAGAAATTAAAAAAGCGATTGCTCCATATTTTACATTTCTGACAAGAGAGGTCATGTTTTGATCGTCGATTGGTCTTACGCAATTATGTGATTCAATTTCACAGGTCAGAGTTCACAAAGCTTGAACTTTCCAGCGCAGCGAACTGTGAAACTTGTCGCATGAGCTTGCGTTTCTGCTCTGCCACATTCGCATATGTATGAATAGAGGTCTATAGGGAGAAAAGTGCAGTGTGACCATCTTACTTACTTTTTCTTTAGCTTATTCTCTTCTTTATCAGGGGTCTACACCAATTAATAATGCTTCTTTAAAGTATTATTCCCTATAATGAAAGTTTAAAATGATTGCTTTTCTTCTAGACTGTAGTAAAGGGAAAGAGACTTCTCCAGAAAGAGGGGAAAATAAACCCAGCCCTCCAAAAACAGAGGATAAGGAACAAAAACCAGGTCAGTGTTTGTGGTGTTTATGATACTTCAGTAAACATAATAAAATATTTTTTAAATCCTTGAAATTTAAGGTTTTATAACAGAAAAGCATTAGGTTGAATAGGAGTTATAATCAATCCATTCAGACAAAAAGCCAACAAATATATATTTTTGATCATTCATGTAAATGTGTCTTTAATAAATATACTTTTAACAATGTTAAACTTGTCATTGGCGATGCAGTGGCGCAGTAGGTAGTGTTGTCGCCTCACAGCAAGAAGGTTGCTGGTTCGAGCCTTGGCTGGGTTAGTTGGCGTTTCTGTGTGGAGTTTGCATGTTCTCCCTGCGTTTGCGCGGGTTTCCTCTGGGTGCTCCGGGTTTCCCCCAGTCCAAAGACATGCGGTACAGGTGAATTGGGTAAGCTGAATTGTCTGTAGTGTATGTGTGTGAATAAGTGTGTGTGGATGTTTCCCAGAGATGGGTTGCGGCCGGAAGGACATCCGCTGCGTAAAAACGTGCTGGATAAGTTGGCGATTCATTCCGCTGTGGCGACCCCGGATTAATAAAGGGACTAAGCCGAAAAGAAAATGAATGAACTTGTCATTTAAAAAAAACTGTCATTAACATTATGTTGAAAAAAGGTATATACAGCTAGTTTTCTTAATTTGACAAATAAAAATATTTGGCTAAGAAATAACTTATATCAAATAACATTAAAAAAAGCAACAACCAGGTCATTAGAAAAAATCCTTAGTGTTTAGCCCTGTCTAAGTATAAAATGTCATTCTAAACAAAATACAAAAATGGTCAGCAAAAGAAAGCACTTAACCTTCAGAAAATGCCTTCTATACCTTAGGAGGTCAACATAAATGTACATGTTACGAAATATTACAATAAAACATACAATATGAAACTACTACATTTGAAATATTATATCTTACAAAACCCTATGACTAAAAATTGTGTTAAGATTAAAAACATGTAATTTGATTTTCTTTTGTATTTTTCTAGTATTCAAAATTACATACAAAAAGAAGTATCAAAACAGATCAAACTTATTATTAATAATAAATAATAATACACTCTCATTCACACATACACTACGGGCAATTTAGCTTACCCAATTCACCTGGAGGAAACCCACGCGAACACGGGGAGAACATGCAAACTCCACACAGAAATGCCAACTGACCCAGCCAAGGCTCGAACCAGCGACCTTCTTGCTGTGAGGCGACAGCACTACCTACTGCGCCACCGTGTTGCTCTAATATAATACATAATATATAATAAATAATAATAATATTAGTAATAATACAATAATATAATATAATACAATATATATATATATATATATATATATATATATATATATATATATATATATATATATATATATATATATATATATATATATATATATATATATATATATTACCAATTAAATTTAATTAAATCTGCTTTCTTTCAAACTATGCAATACCTGTAGCCATTCCTGATGATGTCAAATCTGAAGACCCTCCTGAAAACCAAGTGAATGGAGAGAAAGATGTGAGGGACGAGATGGACGAGGGCCACAGAGATGACAAGAGCAGCATCAAAACTCGCTTCATGTTCAACATCGCAGATGGAGGATTCACAGGTGAGTTGCAGTCTTATGGATATCGTTCTTGACAGGCAAATCAACACATGGACAAATATTGTATCGCAAATTTACAGTAGGATCTTTAGGAGTGATTTTTAGCAGAAATAAAGAAGAATGCCTGGATGTGCATGAGTGTTTATGTGTGTTCAGAGTTGCACACGCTATGGCAGAATGAGGAACGCGCAGCTGTGTCATCTGGCAAAATATACGACATCTGGCATCGTCGCCATGACTACTGGCTGCTGGCTGGCATCGTAACGTATCCAAATCTTCTTTCCATAGCACTTTTGAGCTGCCTTAATATCGCTTTAATCATGTTTGTTATCTTACTGTAATTTCACTTGTGCTGTTTTTTGTTGTTTCTTTTGCCTTTTCTTTTTGTCAGTATCATTATATACAGTGCTCAGCATAATTGAGTACACCCCATTTTGAAAATGAATATTTTTATCCCTTTTTCAGTGAATATAGGCAATGTATTTTGGTGCTTTTAAACAAAACAGATTTATTAAACAAATATATTTATAAATAATATTTTAGTCACCAAACATATTTAGAAATTTAAGAAAAATAATACAATTAAATTTAAGCAAAATATTGCAAAAAAAAAAGTTATAACCTACAAAATGTCACCTAATTTTTTTTATTTTTTTGCTTCTCTTGATTTTTCCTCTTTTTTTTCTATAACATATAAATTTGGGTGTACTAGTTTTTGGACCGTTATCATAAGTTATTTTGTCAGATTAGCTCCAGATTTGGCTTCAGTACTGACTAATCTAATGTATATGCACAAATATAATATTGTATAGCTTCCTATTTAAAGATGTAAAATATAGATTTGTGAGGGGTGTACTTATATATGCTGAGTACTGTAGTTGTGAACATTACTAAGTGTAATTTTGAATTAGACCAGCAGAAAAAACAAAAAACAAAACAAGAATTAATGACAAGAAGAAGAAAAAATTGACTTGCAATCATGGACAATAACATTAAAATAAGTGTGCAACCTGCTGAAAAGATTGGGTCAGGATGATGTTGTAAATATTTCAAAAAATCTATAATAACAGTAATAATAATAACAGTAATAATAATAATAATAATAATAATAATAATATCTGTTTTCTATGTAACTATACAATGAAATGAAATGTAATTAATTAAAATAAATTTTTGTAATTATTATTGCAGTCTTCAGTGTCACCATTATGCTGGTTCTGCGGATTTGAAGTTTGAGAATAATATTTATTGTCATATTTATTATTATAAAATAACAAAATAGTATTTATTATTTAGTATTTATAGGTATGGGCGCCATGGTGGTGCAGTGGGTAGCGCTGTCGCCTCATAGCAAGAAGGTCGCTGATTTCTGTGTGGAGTTTGCATGTTCTCCCCGTGTTCGCATGGGTTTCCTTCAGCTGCTCCGGTTTCCCCCACAAGTCCAAAGAAATGCGTTGAATTGGGTAAGCTAAAGTTTTTGTGGTGGATGTGTGTATGTCCTGGTCCTCCAGGTTAGGGGTTGAGCGTTGGGCTTACTAAATGTTGCTTGACCCAATATTGTTGTTTAGTGTGTTATTTTCCAATACAAAATAATTAAAATACATTAAAATACATTTCAGTTGTTGTGTGCTTTATAACAATTTATCTAAAACCCTTTCAATATATGAGGCAATCCTTAACCTGGTGCTCTCAGACATGGTTATGCCCGCTGGCAGGACATTCAGAATGACCCGCGTTATGCCATCCTCAATGAGCCTTTCAAGACTGAAATCCACAAAGGGAACTACTTAGAAATGAAGAACAAGTTTCTTGCCAGACGCTTTAAGGTACAATGTTTTATGTTTTCTGTACATATGTTTTATTTCAGTGAATTAAAAGCCTTTTAAACTCACATGTTCTATCTTTATGATTTAGCTCCTGGAACAAGCTTTGGTCATCGAGGAGCAGCTCCGGCGTGCGGCGTACCTGAACATGACTCAGGACCCCAGTCATCCTGCTATGGCCCTCAACACACGTTTTGCAGAAGTGGAGTGTCTGGCAGAGTCCCATCAGCACCTCTCCAAAGAGTCTCTGGCTGGTAACAAGCCAGCCAATGCAGTGCTGCACAAAGGTGATTTTAACTATAATAAAAAATATAATAAATAAAAGTTTGGGACTTGTTAAGGTCTTTAGATTAGGGTTGGTGTAAGGTTTAGCCTAACACTGCAATAAGAGAATTGATGTTTTATCCAGTTTTAAATGGGCAGATTTATTTTGTACCACTTATAATGCTTTTTTTCCCGTCCTGTCCTGTCCATATTTGAATAGATACGATGTATTGCAGAGACTCAGAAGTAAGCACTCCCTCATATAACAGTTTTGCATAATTTTATAGTTTGCAATAGTTTTGTAGTTGTACTTCTATGTGTGTTTGACAGTCTACATTTTTCATAAATAGACTGATGTGATTTAGGTTACAAACACTTCTGTGTACATGTCAAATGATCTGTAATAACAGACAGAGCAATCATTACCTGTAATGACAATTTTCAGTCTTTCTAAAAACCAATGTCTAATTGTGTCTTGATTTTAAACAAACCATTGGTAAAAATAATGTGATCAAAGGACCAAGTTCTCACTGACGTGCTCTAAAACTCAATCAAAAATAAAGTTCATCCACTCTTTCCTGATATACAGTATGTTATCAGGAGGAAGGTAATACCACAACATATAACTGAACAGCAGCTTGACGTGTCTTTAGAGCATATTTGTAGTTTGGTTTCTGCATATATAGACCTGCATTTACCTCTCTTGGTTTACTAGTTTAAAGTTCAGCCAGAAATGAAAATTCATTTATTCTCTCTCATGTGGTTTAAACCTTTATGAGTTCTTTCTTCAGTTGAACACAAAAGAAGATATTTTGAAGAATGCTGGATGTTGGTAACGTTGACTTAAAAACTATGGAATTTAAAATGTGTCATATTCTTCAGAATATATTCTTTTGTCTTCAATAGAAGAAAGTCTCTAAAATAGATTTTGAACAAGTAAAGGATGAGTAAATGATGTCATGATACAAGCTAAACATGCAGTGATGTAGAAGTGTGCTTTGATCTTATGTGGAGTTTAGCCACATTATAATGTAATGTACATGTACATGTAATTAAGTGGCACATTTCACAATCTGTCATTTTGGCAAATTGACTTCAATATAAGCTGTTAGACTAACAATAAAACTTAAAGGTGCTGTATGTACGTTTTTGACTCTTCTAAATCATAAGAATACCATAATATGTTTGCAGCTATTTAAGAAACATGCTATGTGACCCGTTTTGTTTCTCTGACAAACAAGTCAGATATTCTGCTTTCAAAATGTCTATTATGTGCCTGAATGTCTTTCTTTGTTTGGTCCCTTTATGCCCCCCCCCCCCCCCCCCCCCCCCCCCCCAATGCCAGTTTAGCCAATTATATTTCAGCATACAGGGCTGCCTTGTTGAAACACAGCATATTTCATTCATTCAGTCAGAAAGGCTCTCAAAGCATGCAATCGTGAACGAAACGCGACCTCCGGTGGACAGTAGCAGAATCTGAAAAGAGACGCAGATTCAGAGTTCCACATGAGGTTATTAATTAGCAAATAATATAAATATTACAAACGTAAACATTAGGTAAGAAGGTTACATTGTAACCCCGTGTCCTAACAACACACTACCTGACGAGATTTCCAGTGATAAGCAATTTAAATACAGCCATTTAGAAGCAGGCGACGCAGTGGCACAGTAGGTAGGGAGTACTGTCGCCTCACAACAAGAAGGTCGCTGGTTTGAGCCTCGGCTGTGTCAGTTGGCGTTTCTGTGTGGAGTTTGCATGTTCTCCCTGCATTCACGTGGGTTTCCTCCGGTTGCTCCGGTTTCCCCCACAGTCCAAAGACATGCGGTACAGGTGAATTGGGTAAGCTAAATTGTCCGTAGTGTATGAGTGTAAATGAGTGTGTGTGGATGTTTCCCAGAGATGGGTTGCGGCTGGAAGGGCATCCGCTGCGTAAAAACGTGCTGGATAAGTTGGCGGTTCATTCCGCTGTGGGGACCCCTGATTAATAAAGGGACTAAGCGGAAAAGAAAATGAATGAATTTAGAAGCACAGAATATGCACTCACTAAATGGTAAGGTTTATGATCTAATTAATACATATTAAACCTCCTTAACATTATTAAATGTAGATGCTGAATCACTGATATGTGTTGCTTTGCATTATTTTAACAGTTCTAACGTTTAATTTCAAGCTGTTTATTTTATTTTCAAGATCTGAGGTGAACTATCTGCTGCAGCTTTCAGTAGTATGACAATAAATGTCATGTAAAATGACATTCAAACTCACATTGTTAGCATTTAACACTGAATAAAGCATATGAGGTGTACCTGAGGTCATCATGTCATCAAGTTTTCTGTTGTTCAGCTGCAAAAAATAGAACCCGTTTCTAAAATACAAATTCCAGGTAATGTTAAGACAAAAACTCCTTTTAATATGAAATTATTCCTTCTATCATTTGCTGTTGCTTTTATTTAGAACACAATTTAAATCAGCCTTAAATCAGCGTTTAGTCTCGATTGTCAGGCTCGCTCCTGTTGGTCCTCAATCTGGCAACCTGCGCTTGTGTGTTTTGATCCAGGAATTGAAATACCTAGTTCAACCACCGGGTGTCAAACTTACATACTGCACCTTTAAGTTCTGAAACTTACAAGAAGTTTTTATAGTAAAAGGATCTCTAATTTGTCAAAAGCTTTAGATTTCTTAGTTCATGAACTCTTTAACATGCATGCTAACATGTCAGACAAATGAAGAGCTACTAAATTTTTAGAATAGTTTTTTTTTAATGAACATCTTTTTTTTGAAAATAGGCTCATTTTAAACTCCCTTAAATTAACAGTTATAGAATGGCAGTTGCATTCTTGGAATGAGAATATAGTTCTTAGTCATATCAGTTCTGTTGGTCTTAGTACAAGATGTAACTACAGAAGGGTCAAGCTTTAAATAGGAAAACTATCAACACTCTTTGATCATTTTTGAGTGAAATGCTAATGGTCTAATCTGATTCAATGATTTATGCTTAGCTAAGCTAAAAGTTCTCCTGTCGGACCCGGAGATCTGTTTACAGTTTTTTACAACTGCTTACTCACAAAATCTTTTTATGTCACACAATTTTTGAAGCATCTCACTCAAAATACAAAACTACACAGCTATTCTCCAAAACCAGAAGCTATTTCTCAGCCTTGATCTCAGTTTTCAATTGCATAAAACACTTTTTTTAAAAAAAACACATAATTCTCTAACTAAAACACAAAAATCTAACAGGAAGCTACTTCTTTTTTTTTTCCAAACACAACCAATCAAAACGGTCACACGGTCACACACAAACTCCTCACATGTGAAAACCCTAATTTCCTAATTGATCACTAACCAGCCACTGCTTTACTGCAATGTAGGCATCTAAATAGGTCAAAAGTGACAGGACACTGGGCTGTTCTGCATATTCACATACCTAAATTCCTCTAGAATAGAATAGAGGAATTATTCTCAGCCTGGCTCCGTAAAGTGCATGATGGCCAACCCTATGAGTTTTGAAAAAAGACACCTGTTTAAAAAAATGTGTGTACGCAGTTGGAAAAACTGTAAATCTAGGGGACTTGTAAAATGAGCCTGCTATCAAAAAGTGTAGTGTTCTTTTAATTGATTTTTTTGATGTTGTTTCAGTGTTGAATCAGCTGGAAGAATTGTTAAGCGATATGAAGGCGGATGTGACGCGTTTGCCCTCCATGCTTTCGCGGGTGCCACCGGTGTCCGCGCGGCTCCAGATGTCAGAGCGGGGCATCCTCAGCAGACTCACCAGCCGAGGCAATGAGCCGCCACCTCAGCAGGTGACACGTCTCCTGCCATATGTGTGGTCCATACATGTTGAATAATAGATGGGCCTCATGTGGATCAACCTTCATGTAAGAATGTTCTGTTTCATCTTCCCTCAGCCTTTCCCTCAGGGCTCTTTCGGCTGTTCTCAGATGTATAATAGCAGTTTCGCCGGAGGGTTTCGTGGACCTGGAGGCACCGCCATGGTGAACTATAGCCAGATGCCCCTGGGGCCGTACGTCAGTGGTTAGTGGCTTACATTAGTCTTGACATGGAGAGCGTGCAGTAATCAAAAACTCACCAGTCGAGTTAAAGGGGCAGTTCACTGAAAAAAGAACATTCTATTATCATTTACTCATCTTATATCTTTTCAAAGATACTTTCTTCGGCAGGCAGAATGTCCATACAATGAAAGTCAATGAGGTCCAAATTGTTTTGGACTGATTTTGTGCATTTATCTACTTTTTTTTTGCTATGCTGAAGTAAGTCACAAAAGGTAACTAAGTGAAGTTTATTTCTAAACAAATTTCGAGAGGATTATGTGCTTATGATTGCTTGCGGCTGCTCCTGCATTATCCAATTTATGATTCACCAATCAGACGATTCCTAAGTCACTATAAATACCCCAAGTTCCATATAACAGCCATCTTAGTTTTGAAGAATCCCCTCTTCCACCCCTACAACTCCTCCTTTCCTAGATGGGTGACACGATGGCCCAGTGGTTAGCACTGTTGCCTCACAGCAAGAACATTACTGGTTCTAGTCCTTACCAAGCCAGTCGACGTTTCTGTGCGGAGTTTCCCCAGGGTTCCCCGGTTTCCTCCCACCGTCTAAAAACATGCAACTTCAAGAGTTCACACTTAGCTGATGATTGATTACAAAGCTTGTTTGGCATGCTGTCCTGGGGGAGAGGCCTGAGCTCATAAGATCCTCGAGCCCTGTGCTCCCTCCCATTTGCAAGGCGAGAGGGGAGTTTGAGCTCAGGTAGATCTCCAGAACTCCCCTGTTGTAGTAGCTAATGAACAGATAGGGATTGCTCTTAAGAGATAACTACTTACTAGGAACATGTCTATGGTGCTGATTTGGATTAGTCAAATAACTTAAGTTGCGTGTTTTTGGACGGTGGGAGGAAACTGGGGAACCCGAGGGAAACCCACGTGAGCACGGGGAGAATGTGTAAACTCCGCACAAAAATGTCGGCTGGCTTGATAAGGACTAGAACCAGTGACGTTCTTGCTGTGAGGCAACAGTGCTAACCACTGGGCCACCGTGCCACCCATCTAGGAAAGGAGCAGGAGTAGGGGTGGAAGGGGGGATTCTTCAAAACGAAGATGGCTGTTATATGGAACTTAGGGTATATTTATAGTGGCTTAAGAATCGTCTGATTGGTGAGTCATAAATTAAATAATATGGGACCGGCTGCAAACAATCATATGCAAGTGATCCTCTCAAAATTAGTTTATAAATAAACTTCACTTAAGTTAATTGACTAATCCAAATTGGCACTATAGATAATAATGAATTATTTAATAATCATAATTTAATTATGAAATTTAATTAATGAAAATTAAAAAGTTTAAATGTACAGTCAAATGACTAAAACTACAGCTGAAATAAAAATGAACTGAATATATGTATATATATATATATATATATATATATATATATATATATATATATATATATATATATATATATATATATATATATATATATATATATAAAGAATATAAATGTTATAAGCACACATCAAATTAAACATTAAACATTACTAAATTAAAAAATAACAAATTTGAACTGAAAATATAGAGATAAAAGCTAATTAAACATGAATATTTACTTTGTAAAAGATGAAATGTCTAATTGTGTCTGCATAATATAAAATTTACAAAAATGATTTTATATACAGTTGAAATCAGAATTATTAAACCCCCTTTGATTTATTTTTCTTTTTTAAATATTTCCCAAATGATGTTTAACAGAGCAAGGAATTTTCAGAGTATGTCTGATAATATTTCTTTCTTCTGGAGAAAGTCTTATTTGTTTTATTTTGGCTAGAATAAAAGCAGTTTTTAATTAAAAAAAAAAACTATTTTAAGGTCAATATTTTTAACCCCTTTAAGCAATTTTTTTTTCGATAGTCTACAAAACAAACCATCATTATACAATAACTTACCTAATTACACTAACCTGCCTAGTTAACCTAATTAACCTAGTTAAACCTTTAAATGTCACTTTAAGCTGTATAGAAGTGTCTTGAAAAATATCTAGTAAAATATTATTTACTGTCATCATGGCAAAGATAAAATAAATCAGTTATTATGAGTTATTAAAACTGTTATGTTTAGAAATGTGTTGAAAAAATCTTCTCTCCGTTAAACAGAAATTGGGGGAAAAATAAACAGGGGGGCAAATAATTCAGGGGGTGTAATAATTCTGACTTTAACTGTATGCAGAAAGCATGTTTTATTAATTGCAAATAAAGTGTCTACTTTATTGTTTCAGATAACTGAAAATCCCTATATATGGGTAAAAGAGTGCTTCATCATTATTCAGCATAACATATATTTATGCAGAAATGAAACAACATATTTATTCTGACCTGTACTTATTAAAAACAGATTTTAAAACACTATCAAATATTTCAAACCTAGTTGTTTGCAGGACAGTGGAATGTAAATTTTCAGTTTTTAAGTACATTTTTTGAGTCTTTTAATGTCATCAACTGGCTCTAAATATGAATCTAAACCAATTATTTCATATTGTATATTAAAGGTTTCAAATCCAGTTCCTGGAGGGCCACAGCTCTGCACAGTTTAGCTTTAACCCTAATTAGAAATGGAGAATTGAGAAACAGCCCTTCAGTATTATTTTAAACCTCCAGGTTAGTGTGTTTAAGCAGGGTTGGAACTAAACTGTGCAGGGCTTTGGCCCTTCAGGAACTGTTTGACACCCCTGCTGTACATAAACAATTACACTGAATGACATTTTAGTGTGTGTCTTTTGTAAATGATGGTAAAAAACAGATCACACTTTATTTTGATGATCCGTTTGTTGAATTTAAGTTACATTGCATCTGCATACCAACTAATTCTCATTTAAATATAAGTAGACTGTTAGGTTGGGGATGGGGTTAGTGTAAGCTCACATGTACTTGCAAAGTTTCTTATAGTCAGTTAAATGTCTGTTGAAGGAGCAGTATCAACAGATATTAAGCAGACAGTCTACTAATACTCAAATGGACCATCAAAATAAAGTGTTACCAATAAAAATGATAGTAATTTTTTGCTTAGAAAAACAGGAGTATTACGTACAAGCTGTGTTACACTTTTTGTTTTAATGTTTAAAAATCACTTTTCTTTCTGATCACTAAGAAAATAAACAAATAAGGTGACTATGAAGTAATTTCTCCTTTTTTTATTATCTTTCTTCTTCTCAGTTTCCTCAAATGGGCCTCCTGCCCCTACCAGCCTCCTGGAGAAGAAGTCGAGTGACGTCCTGCGAGATGTGGTAACCCCTGATTTAAAATCAGGCAAACCCAGTGATGTTATATGCATCGAGGACTAGCCTGTGGACGCTCCGTCCTGTTAATGTACAGTATAAAACCTACAGACAGAATGCTGGAGGAAGGAATAATAAACAGCAAACCTTATCAGTTGCACTTTTGTCTTTCAGAATCTGTACTTGTACGCGCCTGTAAGTTTTATTCAGTAGATTTAAGTTTCGTTCATTCTTTAAAAAAAAAAAAAAATCAGCGATACAAAAGTGTTGATCGATTAACCAGAGGCTGAAGACGCTACTGAAAAAGGGCACCATTGTTCTGACAGTCCTCTGAGCTTTGTTTTTTTATTATTGTTATTATTTTTTTTACATCATGGCTTCTGTTTCTTAGTGGCCATGAGGGACATTTGGATCTCTGCTAACGCTGAGCCGTCTGGAGGTGCTAGTGGTTTCTGGCCAGCTGAAGGACCTCTGCTTTTGCTCCTGGCTCTGCTCATGAATGATGTGCTGTTGCTGCCCCTGCAGGTTATTGCTGTGTAGTGCATCTAAACACAGAATAGTGCAATGACTGACATATTCTCTGGAAAACCTCAGATGATTTTGCATTGTCGCCACTAACGTTTGCTTTCAGAACTGTGCTAGATTGTTTTTCCAGTTTACATTGCTAGAAAAGGAAAAGTGTTGATGAAAGCTAAAGGTGCTCCCAGTAATTAAATAATCTTAATTGTTAAAACGTTTTCTCTCAGTAAATTTATTGCACATTTACTTAGAAATTCCGCAGTGTTGAAATCCCAATCAGAATCAAGTTTTGTAGTATAAAAAATTAATTGCAAGATTTCTTAAAATCTCAAATTGTCCTTTGCACACAAAAATGATGTTTTTTTAACTGCAGTGTCTTGCATTAAAAAATCCAGTACAATCAAAAATATTAGTAGCCTATTAAAAGCTCATTTTAGAAGAAGCTGGGCTCACTCATGTGAGATCACATGACCTGCATGCCTAATAAATATTCACTAGTCAGTGCAAAAATATAGCACTTTTGAGTGGTCATACAGTATATATCGATGGCAATTAGAATGTTTTCATGAACTGTGAGCTGATCAAATTAAGATTAGGAGAAATTGTGACCCACAATTTGAAAAGGTATTTATTTTATTTTAATGCAATGTGAACTTTATTGTTGTTCTGTTGAATGCAAAAAACAGATTGCGATGTCCCTCAGTTTGTAAAACAATAACACTTTTATAGCAATTGATTTTGCAAGTGTATACAGAAACAAATTAAACGTTAAAGTGTATATTATCGCAATTTTTTACACACTCCATCCACAAAAAGTAGTTTGGTAGCATATGAAATGTTTTGTTTGCTTTAGAAAGTGAGGGACTGGCTGAAAGTGCATTCAGTTAGTTAATCAATCAACAGCATGCCTGGAATATTTCTAGAAATGACACGTTTTAATTTCTGGAACAGAGCAAAAGCTCAACAGGGATATCTGTGCAACATTTCCA
The DNA here is from genome assembly GCA_903798195.1 of Danio kyathit. NCBI lineage: Eukaryota > Metazoa > Chordata > Actinopteri > Cypriniformes > Danionidae > Danio > Danio kyathit. Next base: position 33,767,325 of record LR812529.1, on the reverse strand, counting down.
CCCTGTTCCATGTTCCTAGATGAGCTCCAATCAGTTTAAATTTGTAAACTTAATTTTGTATTACTATTATAATCATCATCATATCCTTCAATAGATGCATTTTACTTGACATTTTGTGAATTGCTGAAACTTGGACCCTACAGTGTGTCGGTTGACTAAGCCGAGCTTATAGATAGTATTGACATGATTGTTCTGGTGCCATAAGTGGTGTGGAGATGGATTGTTTTGTTTTAATTTGAAATGATATGCCTTGTGTTACTGTGTTTTTAAGCAGCGCACTTTACAGTATATGGAGATCGGACATAGAGACGGCCATTTCAAACACAGTAGAAACCTCTTTTAATAACTTGTATACTCAGTTTCAGTCTGTGGTATTAGTCATGCTAATTAATGTAGATGAAGAGTTTTGTTTGTTTTCTGCATCTCGGCGTCAGTTTCAATGACACTGAAGTGTCATGGCTGACTGTAAACGTGATCATAGCTTCTTTTGCAGTAGTTTTATCTTGGGGGGTTCAAGACGATGAGGATGATTTTTGTGTAAACTATGAATGTGGAAAAAAATGCAGTTAAATGTTCACACGCACACTCACGCTACAGAAACCTCAAATGATTTTAATGAAACGCAAAGACAGCCTTGAGAGTCAAGGGAACTTGTACCCACGAGAGAGAGAGCCAGCAGCATAAAATGTGTTGTGAAATGAAGTTTTGTTTTTATCCTGTGTGATGAGTTTACGCCATTTTCATTTGTACTTTTTAATCCGTGTTGATATTGCCATTATGCTCCATTTAAATGCAATCAAACTGAAGCCAAAATGAATGTATGACGTATTTAAAAATGCTTCAGTCTAATATTAGAAGTCTTTTCATTCAAGTACAAACTAGGCTTCAAAAGCTACCAAAAGACCCTGGTCAAGACAACTTTGTTGTACAGCATGTGATTTGTCTTCAGACTACTTTGGACCAGAGAGATCTTTATCCTGGTTTCAAAACATCTACGAGCAAAACAAGTATTGCTATTTTGCAGAGATAAGAATATGGAAAACATAAGTGAACCACCATCAACTCACTTTGTACTCAGTGTATTTGTTTTATGTGTTTTAATAAATCCCCTCCAATAAGAAGTAGGGTACGTTTCATTATTTCATTCTTTGTTTCCAGTTCAAACGTTGTGGAATAATGGTTAAATGTCCACATGAACTGGAAGCTGCGACCGTTTTTTTTCCCCGTATTGCAACATAGTCTCAGAGAAATAGAATGTTAAATGAGAAAACAGTGGGCGTGGCTTGTTTTTTCTACTGCGAGCTGATTGGATGTTGTAAAGTAGGACTTTCATTCAGAAAGATCGGGAAAGGGTTTCAGAAGAGTTATTACAACAGACTACAACCCAACAGACACCTCCTCCTCACCATTTCTGTTTGCACTGTTGCCAGATATAGCTGACTTTTTCTAGCCCAAAAGCTGTCCAAAACCCGCCCAAACGCACAGAAAAAAGAAAGGAAAAAAAAAACGCCCAAAATGTTTATATTTAGATTTATTAAGATTAATATTTTAATTATTTCCCATAATTTAAATCGAAAATAACCTGGTTGCTTTAACTGTCGTAATTTTTAAACCTGGATCTTTTAATCTCGATAACTGACCTTTGGCTAATTTGGTTATTCAAACAAGTTTGCGAATCAGATTAAAATGTCTAAATCAGGGGTGTCAAAGTCAATTCCCGGAGGGCCGGAGCCCTGCAGAGTTTAGTTCCAGCCCTGCTTCAAAACACCTATCTATAGGTACCAAACAAGCCTAAAGCACTCAATTAGTTTGATCAGGTGTGTTTAATTAGGGTTGGAACTAAACTGTGCAGAGCTCCGGCCCTCCAGGAACTGGCTTTGACACCTGTGGTCTAAATGAACTGATCTGAGATCGCTGCGAGTGTTGTGAAGGACAGATCTATCGATCCTCAAAATCTTCCCATCACTGGGAAACACTCATACACTCTCATTCACACACATACACTATGGACAATTTAGCCTACCCAATTCACCTATACCGCATGTCTTTGGACTTGTGGGGGAAACTGGAGCACCCGGAGGAAACCCATGCGAACACGGGGAGAACATGCAAACTCCACACAGAAATGCCAACTGACCTAGCTGAGGCTCGAACTTCGCCACTGCGTTGCCCAGTTTTATTTATATATATATATTATTTTTACAGCGTGTCACGGTGGCGCAGTTGGCAGTTGATTCTGCTGTGGCGACCCCTAATTAATAAAGGAAATAAGCAGAAAAGAAAATGAATGAATGAATTCACTTTAAACTTAAACTCAAAACAATTTTTTTATTATTATTTTCTTTTTGACATGGACATCACAATTACACTGGACAACCAAATGCATTTGTTTAAGTGTTTTAGCAGACTTGCTAATTCTCAACACCTGTCCACAGGATGCTTGACAAAATGAAAATATAATAAAAACATATACACAACATTATAATTCTTTACATAAAATTAGACAAAAGCAAAGGCGACATGATCCAACAAACTATTAGTAGACTATATGTGCAAACACTGCTGTTTTGCTTTTAACTACTTTTTAAGAGCACTACTAAACATATTTATATTACTTTCTAATTTTAGTCTAACAGTCCACAATTTGGCTCCCTTTACAGAGAAAACAGATTGACCAAAAGAGGTCTTACACTTTGGCACTAGACAGTCACCATTAGCAGTTGCCCATGTGAGATGTTTGATGCCTACTGATTAGACCAGAAAACAGCATTGGAACATGATTATTTAAACATTCAAAAAACAATTTAAGATAATTAAATTGGTTTCATCCTATTTGGAGTTTTGAATTCTTTTGAACATAATTAGGTAGTGCTTTCCAAGCAGACAACGCTTCTTTGTTTGTTCTTGTTGTCAATTGTGGAAAAAATGATCCGATAAAAGTGTTATGATAGACTGCTGTGAGTTTAACTGCAGGTGCTGTGTGATGCTCGTGCACGCGAAGGGGAGTCAGATTTGACAGGGGAGTCAAATTTTGATACAACTTTCACCTTTCAATTTTCTTTTTGCGGGTGGGCCCACGCGGTTTGCACTATGCACTGGTCACTACTAACTGAATGGAGTAGGAGCACACAGTTATGAAATGCTAAATGAGTTTCAAAACTGCTTAAATTTTATCAACCCGCCAATGCCAATTTTTACCTGCACAATCAAATTCAAAACCACCCTATTTGGCGTGAAACTGCCCAATCTGGCAACACTGTCTGTTTGTTGTCAACACTGACAGTTGAAGGGTACCCTATACCTCAGACAGCCATAATATGAGAATTTAACTGAAAACAAACAGGAAGTGCATTTTCAGATTTTAATTTTAGATTACAATGGCAAACAATTTTCTTAATGACATACACAGATGAATTGTTCTTCACAAAACTAGCAATGTGAGCTAACAAAATATGGTTAGTTTTGATTTCATTTGGTCGACGCAGTGGTGCAGTAGGTAGTGCTGTCGCCTCACATAAAGGTCGCTAGTTCGAGCCTCGATTAGTCCCTTTAATCATTAGGGGTCGCAATGGCGGAATGAACCGCCAATTTATCCAGCATTTGTTTTACGCAGCGGATGCGTTTTCAGCTGCAACCCAGTACTGGGAAACATCCATACACACTCAGTTACACACATACTATGGACAATTTTAGTTTATTCAATTCACCTATAACACATGTCTTTGGACTGTGGGGGAAATCAGAGCACCTGGAAGAAACCCATGCCAACATGGGGAGAACTTACAAAATCCACACAGAAATTTGCCGGGGCTCAAACCACTGACCTTACTGTGAGGTGACAGTGCTAACCACTGAGCCACCACGTCACCCTCTTTTTAAAATATTATTATTATTAATATTAATATTTTTAAAATATAGAAACATCAGCTGTTCAATTGAAATGATTGCACACTTTACCATACTACATTTTCAGCATTTACCCCAAGTCTTCCGCAAAAGAGATGTCCTGGGTATAGATGCATCTCCCACAACTTATGATAGTGATGCAGTGCATACCTATTAATAATAAATAAAACAAAACTTAGAGTTTGAGTGTTACCTATTGGTCAGCCTTTTGCTGTGGTATGCGGGGAGCAACTGGAGGTTAGGTGCTTTGCTCAAGGGCACCAGAAACAGTGCTTTCTTAGGAGTTACAACCTCTAGCTTACAAGTTTAGCTCTCAAACCATTAGGATCAAATGCATTCTAGAGTTGTAAACCAACAAGTACAGTAACTGCAGACCACTGAACAGCAACAGAGCAGCTTTTGCACACTACTGGCCATGAGGTTGACCACAAATAGATGTACAAAAACAGCACATCATGTATTATTAACTGACATTTGATGCAGAGCATGCTTGAAACAAATGTCCAACCACCACAAGTTTGTATTTCCTATGAACCAAGAAAATTTAACAGGTAAGAAATCCAAGAGGTATTTGAGCAGAAACAAACACTGTGGGGGGGGGGGGGGGGGGGATGCCAAAAATGCAGTTTGTAAAATGGGGCTTTGTGTACCATTTAAACCAAACAGGAACTTGAGGCATAAAGGGCAATTAAATAACTTCAATGGATTAATCATTTATTATATTAAAAAAAAAAAAATTATATATATATATAAATATAATAATAATAATAATAATAATAATAATAATAATAATAATAACTCTGGCATGGAGATCGAAAGGGCACTGAGGTCAAAGAAAGGTAGAGAAAGTTTTTTTTTTTTTTAAGTGATTGTTTATTTTAAAACAAAATCTCATCAACAATGCAGTTATGACGTCACCTGTTGCAACAACCTTGACAGGCTAAAAGGAACCCGCTTTGGAGTATTCTGGAACTGAAGTCGCACGGGATCCTGAAAGCCAGGCTGGAAAACAGACTCATAGGTTGAGGCTTCTGATTGACCTTGTGCTGACTGCTGGTCACTGGTGCGGGAGTCATACTGGTATGTGGCTTGTGCCAACTGTGCACTATTAGGCTGGGACATGGACTGGAACCAGGTTGGTGTTGACTGCAGACCACCGAGTTGAGGAACAGACTGATAGCTGGCTTGTGCTGACTGCGAACCACTTGGTGAGGGCGCGGACTGGAACCAGGTTAGTGTTGACTGCAGACCACTGGGTTGGGGAACAGACTGATAGCTGGCTTGTGCTGACTGTGAACCACTGGGTGAGGGCACAGACTGGAACCAGGTTTGTGCTGACTGCGGACCACTGGGTTTGAAAACAGACTGATAGCTGGCTTGTGCCGACTGTGAACCACCAGGTGAGGATACAGACTGGAACCAGGTTGGTGTTGATTGCGGACCACTAGGTTGGGGAACAGACAGATAGCTGGCTTGTGCTGACTGTGGACCACTAGGTGAGGATACAGACTGGTACCAGGCTTGTGCTGACTGTGGACCACTGGGTTGTGGGACAGACTGGTAGTTGGATTGTGGGGACTGCAGATTACTGGCCTGGGACACTGATGGATAACGAGCTAGTGCTGCAAGCAAGCCACTACTTGTCGACACAGACTGGTAGCTGGGTTGTCCTGACAGTGTGCCACTGGGTTGGGAGACAGACTGGTAGCTGGGTTGTCCCGACAGCGTGCCACTGGGTTGGGAGACAGACTGGAAGCTAGCTGATGACTGCAGACCAGCAGTTAAGGGCACAGACTGGTACCAGGCTTGTGCTGACTGTGGACCACTGGGTTGGGAGACAGACTGGTAGCTGGTTTGTAATGACTGCAGACCACTTGGTGAGGGCACAGACTGGTACCTGGCTTGTGCCGACTGTGGACCACTTGGTTGTGGGACAGACTGGTAGTTGGATTGTGATGACTGCGGACTACTGGACTGGGGGACTGACTGGTAACGAGCTAGTGCTGCAAGTAAACCACTAGTTGTGGACGCAGACTGGTAGCTGGGTTGTCCTGACTGTGGACCACTGGGTTGGGGAAACGACTGGAAGCTGGCTTGTCCTGACTGCAGACCAGTGGGTAAGGGAACAGCCTGATAGCGGACGGGGACTGATTGCAGACCACTGGGTTGTGGGACAAACTGTCTACTGGGCTTTGGCACATACTGATAGCTAGCTTGTACTGATTGCGGGGCACTGGGCTGGGACACAGGCTGGCTGCTGGTTTGGGATGACGGCGAACTACTGGGTTGAGGCACAGGTTGGTTGCTGGTTTGGGATGGCAAACTAGTGGACTGGGACACAGGTGGGGAATCAGTTGGTACTGACGGGGTTCCACTGGGTTGGGATACAGACGTGCCACTTGGCTGGCATGCACACTGGTAGTTGGCTTGTGCGGTCTGACTACTAGGATCAGACACAGATGGGCCACTAGGCTGGCATGAACACTGGTAGCTGCCTTGTGCTGACGGTGATCCACTGGATTGGGACACAGATGGGTAACTAACTTGTGCTGAAACCAAGGTACTAGTCTGAGACTGGGGACTACTGGGCTGGGACACAGAAAGGCCACTAGGCTGGCATGCACACTGGTAACTGGCTTGTGTTGCCTGCTGACCACTAGGATCAGAAACCGATGGGTTGCTTGCCTGGCATGTACACTGGTAGCTGGCTTGTGCCAACTGTGATCCACTGGGCTGGGACACAGATGGGCTACTGGGCTGGCATGCACACTGGTAGCTAGCTGGTGTTGACTGCTGACCACTGGGCTGGGACACCGATGGGCCACTGGGCTGGCATGCACACTGATAGCTGGCGTGTGCCAACTGCGGTCCATTGGACTGAGAGACAGACGGGTAACTAACTTGTGCTGAAACCAAGATGCTAGCCTGGGACAGAGACTGGTATGGGGCTTTTGCTGACTGCAGACTACTGGGCTGGCATGTACACTGATAGCTGGCTGGTGCTGATGGTTGATTACTGGGCTGGCATGCACATTGGTAACTGGCTTCTGCTGACTGCAATCCATTGGCTTGGGACACAGATGGATAAGGAACTTGTGCTGAAACCAAGGTAATAGGCTGGGACAGAGGCTGGTAAAGGACTTGAGCTGACTGCAGACTACTAGGCTGGCATGCACACTGATAGCTGGCCTGTGCCGCCTGCGAACCACTAGGATTAGACACAGATGGGTCACTGGGCTGGCATGCACACTGGTAGCTGGCATGTACCGACTGAGATACACTGGGCTGGGACACTGATGGGCCACTGGGCTGGCATGCACACTGGTAGCTGGCTGGTGTTGATGGTTGACCACTGGGCTGGGACACTAATGGGCCACTAGGCTGGCATGCACACTGGTAGCTGGCTTGTGCAAACTGCGGTCCTTTGGATGGAGACACAGATGGGTAACGAACTTGTGCTGAAACCAAGATACTAGACTGGGTCAGGGACTGGTAGAAGGCTTTTGCTGACTGCAGACTACTGGGCTGACATGCACACTGGTAGCTGGGTGGTCCTGATGGTTGGCCACCAAGCTGGCATGAACATTGGTACCCAGATTGTGCAGACTGCGGTCCATTAGGTGGGGACACAGATGGGAAAGGAACTTCTGCTGAAACCAAGGTAAGAGGCTGGGACAGAGGCTGGTAAAGGACTTGTGCTGACTGCAGACTACCGGGCTGGCATGCACACTGATAGCTGGCCTGTGCCACCTGCGAACCACTAGGATTAGACACAGATGGGTCACTGGGCTGGCATGCACACTGGTAGCTGGCATGTACGGACTGAGATACACTGGGCTGGGACACTGATGGGCTACTGGGCTGGCATGCACACTGGTAGCTGGCTGGTGTTGATGGTTGACCACTGGGCTGGGACACTAATGGGCCACTAGGCTGGCATGCACACTGGTAGCTGGCTTGTGCAAACTGCGGTCCTTTGGATGGAGACACAGATGGGTAACGAACTTGTGCTGAAACCAAGATACTAGACTGGGTCAGGGACTGGTAGAAGGCTTTTGCTGACTGCAGACTACTGGGCTGACATGCACACTGGTAGCTGGCTGGTCCTGATGGTTGGCCACCAAGCTGGCATGAACATTGGTACCCAGATTGTGCAGACTGCGGTCCATTAGGTTGGGACACAGATGGGAAAGGAACTTCTGCTGAAACCAAGGTAAGAGGCTGGGATGGAGACTGGTAGAGGGATTGTGCTGACTGCAGAATACCAGGCTGCGACACAGAGGAGCTACTGGGCTGGCACGCACACCGATAGTTGGTTTGTGATAACTGCTGGGACACAGATGGGTCACTGGGCTGGCATGCACACTGGTAGCTGGCTTGTGTCGACTGTGGTCCAATTGGCTGGGACAAAGATGGGCTACTGGGTTGGCATGCACACTGGTAGCCAAGTGGTGCTGACGACTGACCACTGGTCTTGGTCACTGATGGGCCACTGGGCTGGCATGCACACTGGTAGCTGGCTTGTGTTGACTGTGGCCCATTGGATTGGGACACAGAGGGGTACAGGACCACAACTTGTGCTGAAACCAAGGTAGCAGACTGGGACAGAAACTGGGCTTGTGCAGACGTCGGACTACTGGGCTGGCATGCACACTGGTAGCTGGCTTGTGCTGACTGAAAGCCAATAGGCTGGCATGCACACTGGTAGCTGGGTTGAACTGACTGCGGTATTCTGGATTGGTACAAAGACTGGTATTTTTTATTTGCTGCCTGGAGACCACTGGGCCAGGACAAAGACTGGTACCAAGATGGTGCCGATTGTATACTACTGGCTTGGGGGACAGACTGGTATGTGGTTTGTGCTAACTGCCAAGCACTGGGTTGGAGCACAGACTGGTAACGAGCTTGTTCGAATTGCGAACCAATGGGCTGGGACACAAACGGGTACCAGGCTTGTGCTGACTGTAGACCAATAGGTTGAGGGTCAGATTGAGAGCTGGTTAGGATTGGTTGATTGACACTTTGCGGTCTTAAGGGCACATTGCTGGCTTGGTTTGGCTGCTGGGCCAAAGACTGGTAAACAGCTTGGACTGATTGGAAGCTGGATGGAGCTACAGATTGGTGGCTTGTTGGTGCGGACAGGCTAATAGGCTGGGCAACAGACGCGGAGCTGACTTGGACTGGTTGAATATTGGACTGGCCAACCAGCTGTGAGCTGGCCTTGGTTGGTTGTTGGATGTCAGGTTGTGACTCGGTACTAGTCTGCAGTGATGCTGAAGTAGGTAGAGACTCATTGATTCCTGCTGTATCGGTTACGGTGGACACAGAACTGGAAACAAGACTTCCACTACTAGCTGAAGATACAAGAGAGCCTTGGAGTTGACTTCTAGTATTGGACACAGAATCAGGCTTATTTATATTGGCCACCACTCCAAAACCAGAAGAGCCAGTTTGAGGATTATAGCTTACACTGCCATATACACCTTTAACTGAAGTGTAAGTCATATTGTTGGGTATTAGAAGCCCAGTGGAACCTCCTTGGTCAGGCAAATTTTGTGGTCTTAGCCCATCCGGCATGGGAAATCCAGCATAATACCCAGAATAAGGATCACTACAATCAACTACAAAAAATAAAAAGCATAATAATAAATTATAATAATAATAATAATAATAATAATAATAGCTTGGATAAACTTACCTGTTTTGATATGGCCATGTAGACAGAGAATAAGTGCTAAAGAGAGCCTGTAAAACACAGTACGTCAAGATTTACATATATACATATACATATACATTATATATATATATATATATAGTGTGTGTTTGTTTTTTTTACCTTAAAAGTTGGACAGCAGGATCCTCCATTACAAACCCAACACAAAATCACTTCCTCAGTGATTAGACCAGCACAAAATAAAATGTTACTGTTCCCCAACACACACTAATGAGAGTGAACCTGTCTTTTTTATAGTGCCTGCAGCTTCCTGACAATTCATTGTCATGGCAACTAATGGACAATTATTAGGTTCAGGTGTCTGTGATCATGATAACAGCGCGCAAATCATTTCCTTGGGATCAAAGTTTTAAACTAGTTGGGAAAATACGTGTTAGCAAAAGTGTGCAAGTGTGATCTATCTTCTACAATCTGTTGTCTACATATAATAAAATAATTTATTTGGTGATTTTTACATTCCACTTTCATACACTATACTCTTTTTGTTCGTTTTCAGTATACATGGAGTGTTGCTACTATACTTTGATAATGCTGTTTTTGCTATTTTGCTAAATTGCAAATACTTAACTAGATAGCTACAATGTGCATGGTGTTGTTAGCTGAATAATGTGATAGTAATGTCATTGCATGTATTGTGCATGTGTATACAAATGCACTTTTCCAAATGCTTGGCTCATATGCTTATTTTTAATATCTACCTCGTGATAATTAACATGGACATTTGTAGTGTGTGTATAATTAATAAAACTAACATGTGGCTACTTTTAAACTGTAGCAGTCAATGAAAAAGATCATTTTGATGATAAAAGCTATGATTGTTAAAATGATGAGCTGATTTGTATCTTAAATAATAATGTTAAATATCAAAATAATAGATAATACAACAGGCTATACTTTTGATCATCCGTATAACTGGTCTGAAACCAGCAGATCTAGATCACCATTAAACACTGTAAGTTCAATTCAATTCAATTCACCTTTATTTGTATAGGGCTTTTACCATGTAGATTGTGTCAAAGCAGCTTCACATAGAAGATCATAGTAAATTGAAACAGTGTCAGTTCAGTTTTCAGTGTAGCTCAGTTCAGTGTGGTTTAATAATCACTACCGAGAGTCTAAACACTGAAGAGCAATTATATCGATGTGCAGCTCTACAGGTCCCGAAGCATGCAAGCCAGTCGAATACCTAAAATTCGATTACATTTTTTATCTTTAATTCTCAAACGTTTACAGAATTATTAAGACATAAAATTGCAGTTTTTCCAAAATTAAATATCTATTTAAATGCATGCGCTCATATTTCTGTCTTTCATATTTTCTATCCACCTATTTTTATAAGCATTGTGGAATATTGCATTAAAATGCTTAATAAGAACTCTAAGATGCGGATACATTTTGAAAATCTCCAAAAGCCACAGTGTGTTCATTGCATTTTGTAAAATTTAAAATGTAATTACTTTTTTTTTATCTTTAATTCTCAAACGTTTACAGAATTATGACAAAAACTGGCAGTTTTACCAAATAAAATATCTATTTAAATGCTTGCTCTAATTCTTCTGTCTTCTGTCTTGGAAAAGTATTCTAAAATAATTCCCACTGCCATTGTTTTTTTTTTAAATAAGATCTTGCAATTGTGTAGTGTATTTATGTTTTGCTGTTGTGTGTGAGCCTTTGTCTAAAGACAATTTTCTAACCCCTGTGGGGTTAAAGTTTATTGAATTGAATTGAATTAATTTCCATTGTGCAAGTGTGTATGGGTGTTTCCCAGTACTGGGTTGCAGCTGGAAGGTCATATGCTGAGTAAAACATATGCTGGATAAGTTGGCGGTTCATTCCGCTGTGGCGACCCCTGATTAATAAAGGGACTAAGCCAAAAAGAAAATGAATGAATAATTCCATTGTCTCTTATAAGTAAGCTAATTTCATGATCTATCTTATGATTCTAGTGTTTTTTTAATCAAATAATTATTTTTTTGCATGTATTGCATCTAAAAAAAAAACTGAAAATAAAATGAATTTGAGAAATACAATCTCCAAAGCCATTGTGTTCTGCTGAGTTTGCACAACACTGAATGGTCACCCACTTAGCTAATACTATTTATTCCACTTTTGGCCAGCTTGAGGATGCCGTAATCCCTTGTCTCTCTTTCTGTCTTTCTCCCTCCCTCTCTCCTTCACCGGACTTGTCCTACGGTGTTTTCCCCTTTAGCCTTCGAAACCCTGCCCCTTGGTCATCTAACCGGACTTTAATTGGCTGAAAGTCTGGCAGCAGCTCAGCCATTGGTGGAGCTTAACAGCCTTTATACTTGTTCAGCAGGGGAGGAAAAGAGCGAGGGAAAAGAAGGGAGTGACAGAGGCACATTCAGCCTACGAGAGCGAGGAGGAGTGGAGCTGTCGGTGCATGGAGTAGGGAACTTGCTGCCTGTGGGAAAGTAAACAGCACAGGCTATTTGCCGCCCTCTCAGGGGCCTCAGTCCGGCAGCAGTGGATAAGCGAGGGATGAGGATGTGTTCAAAGAGGCTGCTGATTTCATAGCAGGAAGTGCATGGGAGGTTGTTGGGATTAAAGTCCCTCTTGGGAGGTGCTGAGGCTTTCCTGTGGAAGTACTACTGAGGACAAAAAGGTGAGTCGTGTTGTTTTATTGGTCTATCAATTTCACTTTTTTTTTTCCTCAGATACTAACACTCCCCGTTCATTCAACAAAGCATGCAGGGGCTCCATGAAAAGGGGTCTTTTCTCTTGAGTGGGGGGTAGGAGGAGAGAAGACAGAAGAGGAGGCTGTGAACTCTCCCTAGTTCCAGAGGCTCACTGGGGAACAGAGGGATCTTACAAAACTGCCTAAACCCAAATGTACTCACCGACTCACAGATGGATAAGGGATAGTCCAGTAATTAATATCCAATTGCAAAATATTCACTTTCTCTTGACAGAAGAATTAAAGGGTCACAGGTTTCACAGGGTTTAGTAAACAGAATTCAGTTTTTGGGACAAACCTTTCCTGTAACCAATTTTAACCATCATCACTTCTGACAGACGTTATGCTTCCATCCACTTATTTTTATGAGCATTGTGGAATATTGCATTAAAAATACTTAATGAAAACTCCAAGATGTGGATACATTTGGAAAATGTACATTAAAAAATAGGTGTGATTGGACTGACCACATTGTAAAACATCTGATATGATGTTTTGGTCATTTTAAAATCCCTTAGCCAAAGTCTGTCATCACAGCGGTTCAGTATTTTTACCTCCCAGAACTGTCTTGATCGGCTGTGCTCCCAAAAACTTTTTCTTAGAGGGTAGCCAGTAGAGGCCGCACCAAATCTTGGGGTGGCACACACAAACAAATTTATGAATTCAGTGTAATGTTACATTTTTGTTTCTGCTAAATGAAATATTGTGGTTTTAATTTACTTAATTAATTACTCTAGAAGTATCGCAATTTATTCCTAAAAGATCAATAAAATTCTAATTCAATAAAATAAAAAAATCAATATTTAGTTTACAAACACTTTTCATATATATATATATATATATATATATATATAACATTTCAGTTATTTTTCACATACTTTTATTGTACAGCATACGGTATATGCCATATCTAAAATTAATAAAGATTAATGAATTAATTAATAAAACAAACAAATGAACAATAGATGTAAAAATATACACACCCACTCACTATACAGACTCTAATAATATCATTTATCCATATTCCTTTTTGAGCCATAATATTATTAATACAGCTTCTTCTATTAATGTACATTAAGGTAAACATTAAATTGCCATTGCTGCCTATTGAAGGTGTGTGCGTGCTGGCAACGACGATCGGGAAGGGGAAGAGACAGCGACTTTTCCTATTACAACAAATTTATTTTTCTTGTAAATTTTTGCCGCCAGTTTGCCAGAAAGTGACGATTTTGTTTGTTTTGTCTCAAACTGCATTATTCCAGTTTAATTAGCATCTTTAATGGGAACAGCTATAGATACTTATAGATAACTTTGAGGTTAACCTACACTCTCAGAAATAAAGGTATGAGAGCTGTTACTGGGGTGGTACCTTTTCAAAAGGTACACATTTGTACTTAAAGGGTCTATATTGGTACCTCAAAAGTATATATTAGTACCTAAAACATTTAAGAGGTACAATTTTGTACTTTTTAGGTACTAATATGTATCCCTGAGGTATTAATATGGACATTTTAGGTACAAATGTGTACCTTTTGAAAAGGTACCACCCCAGTGACAGCTCACGTACCTTTATTTATGAGAGTGTACTTGCAAGCACATATCTGATTTACAGTGAAACTACAGCTATTTTTTGTGACTAATTCCCTTTTGTGTGGTCCTGAGTGGCTTTGAAACCCTGGAACTCCTAATCTGCGTCTAGCTGCCACTCAACTTTCACCGACTTTCCATTGGATTTCCAGAGTTGGATTGCTTAAAATGGGCTGGCAGTTTTGGCGTCATTAGCAGTCCATGCATGTCCGAGAGAGAGCTGCAGTACAAACGCACCCTGTCAGTGGTCTTTCCAATCTAAAGGGGCTTTTGGGCCTTGTGTTATGACAGAGGCATACAATATGTACAACCGCAGAGGATGTGACACTAGATATTGGGTGGAGAGAGCTCCGTCCACATTATAGAAATTGAAGGTTTCTGCCTGACACCCTGAGGCGTAGTGAGAAAGTGAAAAGTGTTGTACGAAGCCCTTTGCCCTTTCTGAAAACACATTATACAGTGAATGAGAGAAATGAAACACTATATGTTCAGAAGGTGAAAGAGGAGCTTGTACTTTTTATGTGATTGTTTCAATAGGCGGGAAAAGGCAGAATTGAACAGATCTTTTGAATCTGTGCTGGCCAAACCACATCATGCTTTCAAGGTTTGAGAACGCGAATGAACAATCTGAATGAACAATGACCTGTTACATGACTCTCTTTGTTGTGAGTTTTATGGTTATACTGTGTTTTGGCATCACTATTATCAGGTGGCTTCAGTCATTTGAACATGGTGGCTCTTGATTTGTTGTGTTTATACTTTGCAGGTTTTTTTATTGCAGCAAATGCTGGAGATTGCTCTGTAAGTTTGCATGTTCTCCCTGTGTTGGCGTGAGTTTCCTCCGGGTGCTCCGGTTTCCCCCGCAGTCTAAAGACATATAGTTCACACTATAGGTGAATTGAATAAGCTAAGTTGGCCATAGCGTATGTGTGAAGGAGTGTGTGTGGATGTTTCCCATCATGGGCGTTGCTAGGCCTGTTTTAGGGGGGGCTGTAGCCATATTATAGTATCCATATATGTAGCCAGTTATAATATCTGCTTATTTGCAGTTCTTTGATATAGATAACCTTGTATCACCTGTATCCCAATGTCATGGAGGAGCAGTCGGGTTTCCTCGGCGTTCACCTCATCAGCACAGCTGTTTCCTCCAGCGAAAAATGTCAACGAACTGTCAACGAACATTTTGCTATTTTTATTTCAAAATGAACTACCAATATTAAACACTACAGTTTATGTGGCATTAACTATCCCGCACAGTCTTGCACAGAAAGGATTAAACACAGTGACAGAATACATATATATAATTTTTTTTTTTACCTTATATGGAGCTGAGCCCCCCTAAAATGAAAATCCTTAAATCGCCCTTGTTTCCCAGTGTTGGGTTGTGGCTGAAAGGGCATCCACTGTGTAAAACATGTGCTGGATAAGTTGGTGGTTCATTCCGATGTGGCGATCAAGCAAATAATATTTTTTTCCTCTGTTTTGCAATGTATTAATTTAAAGGTGTGCTACAGACAACCTCTAGGATGAATAATACATCCTTGCATGTCTGAGGTCTGCAGAATCAGCCATTGCTGAGGTAGCACATTTTTGAGCATGTGCGTTTGTGACAATAGAGGACACATAGAGGTGTGTGTACAGTCATCCCTCTGCTCAAACAGAAGGTTAAGTCAGAACACACTGCAGTTATTGTAAATTCATCTTGCTTCCTTTGTCTGTGAGCTTAAGGTGAATAGATTGTGCAGGGTAAATAAACACTGGCAAAAACATACAGTAGCAATATACTTTGATGCATTTTAAAAGAATAGTTCACACAAAAATTAAACTTTTGTCATCATTTACTCCTCTAAAACCAAAAACAAAAGTTTTTCTTTTTCAGTTGAACACAAAAACATAACATTTTTTTTTATTTCTATGATGTCAATAGCTTTTTACCCTCAGCATACTTCAGTATACTTTGTTCTGTATTCAACAGAATAAAAAAAAAATGAGGAAGTGAGGAAAGTTACATTTTTGTGTGAATTATCTCTTTAAGATTTTGCAGTGCATTAAACCATGTTGAATACACATCCCACCCTTCAGGCAAGGGTGATGTCATTATTCAGTATGAATCACACACACCATATCTCTGTCAGCTATTTCATGAGACAGACACTTGGGACACTGATAAGAAGTGGGAAAGGAAGTTTACTCCTTGTGTTGATACACCGCCGTCTCCATATTTACAGTTGTACAGTGGTGCATTGTGATAAAAAAAACAGAATGCTGTCTGCAAGAAAAAAATTATAAATAAATAAAAAAAATAATCTATTATTATTATTATAATGTTTATTATTGGGAGGTGTGGTGGCATAGTGGGTATCGGTGTTGCCTCACAGCAGAAAGGTCACTGGTTCGAGCCTCGGCTAGGTTAGTTGGCATTTCTGTGTGGAGTTTGCATGTTCTCCCCGTGTTCGTGTGGGTTTTCTCCGGGTGCTCCGGTTTCCCCCACAGTCCAAAAACATGCGGTACAGGTGAATTGGGTAAGCTAAATTGTCCGTAGTGTATGAGTGTTTATGGGTGTTTCACAGTGCTGGGTTGCAGCTGCAAGGGCATCCAATGTGTAAAACATATGCTGGATAAGTTGGCGGTTCATTCCGCTGTGGTGACCTCTGATTAATAAAGGGATTAAGCTGAAAAATTAATAATTTAATAACTTATTTATTATTATTATTATTATTATTATTATTATATAAGTAATAATGTAGAGAATTACTTCAAATATTTAAATATTGCTCTTTAAATGTGAATAGCAATAAATATAATGTTATGGAAATCAAAATCAGAAGACATATACATATGCATTGTGACATGAATTGATAATAAAATTAATTCATTCTTCAAGAAGAGTGTGACTTTTCCACCAGGGGGCAGTAGATTGTGTTTTTTTATGGATGGCATGGGTTGTGTTTATGGCAGAAAGTATTGAATATGATTTAGCTTTTAAGAGTTAAAGAGAAAAGAAATTATCACTGACACGCTGAATTAATTATCACTGATTAATCAAATCATATTGGTTTATTTTTTTTTCTGTCACTTATTGTAGATCCAAACATCCACAGGGTCCTGCACTATAAGTCTTATTTTTTTTTAGTTTGCAAACCTATGCAACATTAAAAGTAAAGTTGTTGTTCTGTTTATATTTTTCTTTTCAAGAGGATTACATTAAATCCTTGTTTAAAATGCATGTTTCCATGTATTATTTAGAAGATTTAAACTCTAAATGGAGCTGGAAATTATATTAGAAAGTAGTTATGTTAGAACTTTATTGTAGCATTGATAGAGATTCACTAAGAGCAAGGGAGCATATCTGAATATGCACCATATTAAATAGATAGTTCACCCAGAAATATTTAATTCTCTCATTATTAACACACTATAGTTGTTCTAAACTTGTACTTTAATTTACTTTTTATATTTATATTATATGAAATTTATATTTGACTTTACCACACAACCACATCAGTGTTCATATTACACATATAACAGATAAAAACAGGCAACACAAATACACAATGTCATCACATAAATCACATTAAAACAAACGTAAATTTAAAGCCATAAAACCCAGTATTTAAAATTCTAATGGCAGTCGGCACGAAGGACATTTGATACACATTTACCTTTACTTGAGGTTGCCTAAAACTTCTTTTTGATGGCAAGAGCTGAAATTTTATATTTAAAGTATGGGAACAATCTTCAATAATAACAGGTGCGAAATTCTTCAATAATGTGACAAATTTCTGTATTTTATTGAACAAAAAGTAAGGGGCGGAATGGACTTTTTAAATCCAAAAGTTTACATTCTTAATCATCTGTTTCTAAATGGTCAGTCTCTGAAAGTGAGGGGGACATATCCCCCCCCGTCCCCCCCGGTTGCTACGCCCCTGCAAAAAGTATAGGCCTACTATGAAAGTCAATGGTTGTTTTTCATCAACATTCTTTAATATATCTTCCAGGTTTTATATAACTGGAGAATGAGGTGGCAGAATTTTCAGTTTTGGATGAGCAATAAGGGCTTCACTCTTGACAAGAAAGTGAAAATAGGCTAGGTCTACCCATAGTTTTACAAAAAGGCTGGGGTGTATATAAAATCGACTCCTTATACCCTTAAATAATGTACTATTTGAGAGAGCAGCCATTTAAGTAGGCTACTGACGCTAATCCCACAATGCACCGCTATATAACGAATCTACAACAGATGTATTCACAATCACGTGCTGAATCAAATCCCGCGTCTGCCCACAAGATGGCATCCACAGCAGAATTCTATCGGTGTAAGTTTTTTTTTTTTTTAATAAATACGTTTGTACACGATAGAAAGTGAAATACTTAGTTTCATTAGCTACTAGACAGCTCGCTAAGTATAACTATCACAGGGTCTGATCAAGAAGTTGAACATTAATCCGTCTGAGGGGATTTATCAACCAGCAGCACAAACAAAACAGCATCCCTCAGTCTCTCAGTCAGTGCTCGAATTCCTTCACTTGTTTTCACTCACTCCTTGGACGAGTTAGTAGATTAAAGTAGGGAATGAGGGTATAGGAAGCGATTATGAATACAGCTTGGGTATGTACAATATATTTTTGGTCTGTGTGTGGTGTGCTCATTCAGACAAACATTGAAATGAAAGTATGAAAACAGACAAACATTGATATGAAAATCTTGAACTTGAGACCAAAAAGTGAATATTTCACAGGGTTTCTGTTTTATCTCTGCTCCAACAATACCTTTTGATATAGAAAATTTATCACTGCAGTGACTTTTATTTGATTTGTTTAAATATAAGAAATATATATTAATCTTTTTATATTAATCGAAAACAATGGTGTTCCAGGAAATGTTGAATAGAGTTTGGCAGGTTATGCTGTGACCTATAGGTAGGCCCACACGGAATCTGCGTGCGCAGAATTTCGCTGATTTTCTGCAGATTTCCGCAGATTTTTAGCCCATCATTAATTCTGTTTATTTACTTAAAGTTTTTTACTTAAGTTATTTACTTAATCTTATTGGATTTGCATTTTAAACATTAAATACAAGTTAAAAAGACATTATTTTTTATTTAACATATTAAGGTTTTAGTTATGATACTCCCAAAATAATTCCGCAGAAATCCACAGATTTTTACCAAATTCCTCCGCAGAAATAGCAAAAAACGTCCGCAGATTCCGTCTGGCCCTGCCTATAGGCTACATGTCTGTTGACAAATTTCATTTTAGCCATTTGAAATTAACTATTCATTTTTGACAAATAAGAATTTCTGAAAGGGGCATTCATATTATTAATATTTCATTATAGCTCTTGATAATTATTAACATTTGTCTGCTGCTATTAGCCAATTAGCATCATCGCAATGTACACTTATCAGATAATATCAATTCATCATATAATTTGTATCCCAATAATAAACATTGACCTATAGGCTACATGTCTGTTGACAAATTTCATTTTGGCCAACTGTTAATTTGGGCGACGCAGTGGCGCCTCACAGCAAGAAGGTCGCTGGTTCAAGCCTTGGCTAGGTCAGTTGGCGTTTCTGTGTGGAGTGTGCATGTTCTCCCTGCGTTCGCGTGAGTTTCCTCCGGGTGCTCCGGTTTCTCCCACAGTCCAAAGACATGCGGTACAGGTGAATTGGGTAGGCTAAATTGTCTGTAGTGTATGAGTGTAAATGAGTGTGTGTGGATGTTTCCCAGAGATGGGTTGCGGCTGGAAGGGCATGCGGTGCATGAAAACATGCTGGATAAGTTGGCGGTTCATTCTGCTGTGGGGCCCCCAGATTAATAAAGGCCGAAAAGAAAATGAATGAATGAATGAATGAATGAATGAACTGTTAATTTTTGACAAATAAGAGTTTCTGAAATTTCATTAGCTCTTGATAGTTAATAACATCTGCTGCTATTAGCATCATCATAATGTACTCTCATCAGATCCTTTCAAATCATGATATCATTTGTATCAGAAATATTGGAGACAGCCAGTCCTTTCTCTCCATCAGTGCTCGGTCCCACTATTTCTCACATCACATATACCCCTGGCCTTTTGACTTGGAATCTAACAAACAGCCAGGCATTCCTCTGTGATGAATGCAGAAACAATTCTTTGTGAATTTATTCCAAGGTCTGATCACAAGAGTGCCATTGTGTGTGGTGTAACATGAAGTGGGACGACTGGAAAAACTGTGCTTGGTGGACAGAAGGCCTTGGACACAATGGCCTTATCAGAATAGATATAGGGTTTGTAAGAAACATGACTGACGTTGTTTGGGCACCCTGGGTTAGGATAAACATATAGGCAAATTGACTTTTTGTTTTGAAGACACCCAGATCTTGATTCAATGTGGAGAAGTCCATCATACAAAAGACATTTAATTATTGATTACTGAATATTACAGTGAGCCACAGATATATACAACTATAGAAAAAAAAGGGATCACTTGAAAAATGTCAGTTTCTCTGGATTTGGTTTGGGTTTGAGTACAATGTTAATATTGGTTTTATTTGATAAAAGTCTGATAACATTTGTTTACATTTTGTAATAAAAATACATTGTCATTTAGAGATTTTTTTTTTTAATCACCATTGCTTTTCTTTGTTGTGAATGAAAATTAGGGTAATTTGATCAGAAGCAAACATTGGTACTGTGCTATTTGCAACAGTTTTATTGTAAATTTGGAAATGTCCGTAGCATTACAGGATAAAAATGTACATCTGCATAATAACTATACAGTGTACATTCGATTGGCATTATAATTTGTCCATACAAAAAATTTTTTACCATCACAATGTTTCAAAACAACTCAAAACACAAATATTTGAATGTTAGAGCAGTACCACATGATTGTGTGTAGTCTTTTAAGCATTGCAGATGGTGAAAAAATGCAAAGCAAATTTGTTATAGTCCTTTAAGCTTATAATCTTCCATTGCAGACAATTAAAAAATTATTGAAAGTCTGCATTGTATGTCTGGGACACTGATATAATTTGTGTTCTGCAAATAAGACTATATTAGGCCATATCAGCAGACATGTCACTGCATGGAATGTGCCAGCAAAGGAAGCACTTGTGAGCTCATCAAAATGCCAAAGTTGATGTGGAATGAGGGAGTATTTTGTCTTTAATTAATGCTGCAGCTCATCAAATGAAACTTTTTTGTCACCAGGAAATATTTATATTTGTCAAGTAGGAAAATATTGATAAATCATATTTAGAGAACTTCAAAAATGCACTATCACCAAATTCCAAGGCAGCCTTTACTAATTACATTTTTGATCATTATGTTGTCTATATTTATAGCCTTTTGATATAGAAATTATTGCAATTATTGCATTAATATAGAAATAATTTTATACAGACAGCAACTACAACGTACCACTTGTGTGGATAATATTACAGAAATGTCTTAATATTTTAATTATTTGTGCATGCATACATATCTCAAAAATGTCAATTTCTTATACACATTCAAGCAATCACTGCTTGAGCAAAATGTAACAGAGTGCATCGATAATTCAGTCAGGCATAGGCATAGTGCTGCCATCAGCTGATAGGATCAACTGGCTATACAATATATCTGCTCCAACCACTGTCATTCTTCTATTACACCAGGTACATATGTAGCGCATTTCACCCAGCTCCACAAATGGACAGCCAATAACATTTTGCAAAAAGCAAGTCTGCAGTTTATTGACAGAGGACAGTCAATTAACCCCTTCAGGATTCGAGGGAAGGACACAAGGAAAAGTTGTGAGAACAGCTGAGTTGAATCAAGTGAAATGATATATCCTCTCATCCTTTAGCGTCACTTCAAAGTGTTATTTAATGATTACTGTACATCACTGATTTTGCTTGCACGTCTGATTTTGAATATTACAGATAATTATTTACGTTGTATTAGTTTCAACATCCACAAAACACCACGTTCGTCTGTATTTTTTATTTCCTACTTATTATTATAAATTATTCCCTGTTACTAACATGCTTTTTATTTGTGATGAAAATTACATCAAAATGAAAGGAACTGTCAAAACAAACCACATTAAAGGAACTGTCAAAACAAACCACATTAACAAAAATTTTGTTTAAAATTCACATTAACTGTTTGGGACCCTGCGTCCCTTTCAATATTGAGAAGTTTTTTTTTTTTTTTCACCAAATTTAAAGCCTGATGTCCATTATATTGGACTTTTGTCATCCAACCAAACAGCAGTAAAGTTCTGTTGTAATTTCAGAAATATCCACTAGGGCAAAAAGAGGCATGGCAGCTCTGTTACAAACACAGAAGCAACACCTTAATTGATTTTCTTCACATGTAATGTTATGTTTGTCAATTTTTCATAAATATTAAAAAAAGAATTATAGCACTTATCAATAAAAGTAAAAAAATTATTGTATAACTGCAAGCTTTAAATTAGGATATAAAAAAAAATTATGTCTCAATTACAATGAATGATGTTGGATATTTAGATGTTAAACACGTCTGTCCATTATAATGCACAATGGGTTTAGAGCTAAAAGGGATAGAATAAAAATCACGATTACAACCCAGTTTAATCCTTATCTCCTGTATTTGCCTAGCTTATGGTTCTAGTGGGTTTAGGTAGAACTGTTGTATCTGCTAATAACCATTAAATAAGAATTAATAAATACATCCTAACTTGCCAAAGCAGTCCTGTCTAAACTGATCAGTGCAGAAGATCTACCAAAAGCAATACCCAAGTGTTTCAGAATATTTGTTTGACCTTTTGTATGATCTTGGATATTGTTCTATAACAAGATACCGCCTTGCAAGCCACTTTTAAACTACACTTTTCACATGCCATGCATCAGCTCTGGTTTGTAATGAACTTTGGACATTTGAAAGGAACTTTAAATGAAATCTGACAAAAGAATACACTTTAGAGGACTATTACATTCAAAGAACAAAATACATGTTTGTCAATAATGATACTGCTGCCTGTTAAATTTAAACCACATGTTGGTTTAATGTTTGCTTCACCTGTTTTACAGAACTCATGTCCACAGCTTCATCTCAGCAG
The DNA here is from genome assembly GCA_903798195.1 of Danio kyathit. Classification (NCBI taxonomy): domain Eukaryota; kingdom Metazoa; phylum Chordata; class Actinopteri; order Cypriniformes; family Danionidae; genus Danio; species Danio kyathit. Next base: position 33,744,330 of record LR812529.1, on the reverse strand, counting down.
CTGGCAGAGGACGTGGAGGATAAAGAGCAGAGGGAGAAATTCAGATGCAAAGATGAGATTAGCAAAGAAGAGAGCAAGACTGCATCTGGAGACAATACAAGCAAATACAGTGAACTCCAGATACATTCAAATGAACTAGAAGCAACTCAGGAAAAAGCAGATCTAGTCCAAGAAACAAGTACAAGTTCCCCTGTTGGGTATACAAATACTCACAGTGAAAGTAAGTTTGTTTTTAAAATCTCTAAACCCATTGCTAAATCACCACCAATAAATCTGAAGTTGTTACATTGACTTGCTTGGAAACGAAGTTTCCCCAAACATGTTGCAGGTTAACAAAGTAGAGTTTAAAGGTATTAAAGATAGCTAAAGAGCTCAACCTGTTAACAGACACATTAAAATTCTATAGGCTAAGAAAATAACTTCTGCAAAGTCACTCAAGTAGTTCATGCACAAATGCTCATTTTCCCTACTCCTAATTTTTTGCAGATGTGTCAACAACCAACATGAGGTAAGTTACAAAAGTGAAATCCACAAACACTTGAATAAGCAAATTTTATTTAATGTTAAAGCAAACATTGCAGACACAAAAGGACCTATGACTTCACTTGTTGCAACAGCCTGAACAATTTATGGGATGAATGCCTACTGCTTTGAACGGGTTCAGGAGCATTTTGACCTTTGACAGCCTGATAATCTACCTGTGCTGGAATTGGAAGTTTAGGTTGCACAGATTGAAACACAGGCTCATAGTTTGAAACAACTGGGCCGTTCCAGGCTTGGGAAAGTGTAGATTGGTCAATTGATGGCACAAGCACAGAAGCGGTCTGTAATCCAGGCTGCAAAACAGTCTCATAACTGGACTGTTCCTGAGGCTGATAGCTGGACTGCATTGGTATGCCTAAGAAAGAGGAGCTGAACTGAGCAAGAGACTGACTACTAGGCAGCATCTGAGGCTGAAAAACAACCTGCCCTGGAACAGGAGACATCTGGTATTCAGCTAGAGAGATGGTCTCTGAACTGAATTGTCCTTGGGGCTGGTACATTTCTACAACAGGCTCTGCATGCAGAGATAGGATTGAAAAACTGGGTCTAGATGGAGGTTGAAACCTTCCTTGGTAACTGGGAGCAAATTCTTGGCATGAATAAAACTTGGAGCCAACCTGATAAAGTGGTTCCTCATGAGAATGCACTGGTTTGGAAACATGTTGCCCACTCTGCTCGTCATTGTAGTCATAACTGGATTCTACTACTTGAAAGTTACTTGGTTGGGCTGCAGAGGAGCGGACAGTTGTTGGCTGTAGTAGAGCAGGCTGGGCTTCTGATTGGTAGCTGGTCTGTAATATATGCGGTCCATTGGACTGGGGCAGATCGACTTCTAGGGCTGGATGCTGGATAGCAACCTGACCCACAAACTGGTAGCTAGTTTGTTCTGGCTGTTGGTAAGCAAGCTGGGTCTCTGCATGGTAGCTAGCCTGTACCATTTGCTGCTGCCCATCAGACGGAGACAAAGATTGATCATTGGCTTGTGTTGGATGTTGAAAAGCAGGCTGGGTGTCAGACTGGTAGCTGATCTGTACCAGTTGCGGTCCATTGGTCTGAGGCACAGATTGATGGCCTTCTTGTGCTGGTTGCTGGATATACAGCGGACCCGCAGACTGGTAGCTGCTTTGCTCTGACTCTAGGGAAGCATGTTGGGACTCTAATTGGTAGCTAGCCTGTACCAGTTTCTGTCCATCAGATGGAGACAAAGATTGGTAGCTGACTGGTGCTGGCTGTTGGAGAGCAACCTGGGCCACAGATAAGCCAATCTCTGCTGGCTGTTGGACATTGGGCTGAGCCACCAAATTGTAGCCTTCTTGTGCTGGCTGGTGGAAACCAGACTGGGTGTCTAATTGGTAGTTGGTCTGTACCAGTTGCTGCCCATTGCACAGTGATACAGATTGATGGCCGTCTTGTGCTGGTTGCTGGATAGATAGCTGGTCCACAGACTGATAGCTGGTTTGTCCTGGCTGATGTAAAGCAAACTGGGCCTCTGACTGGAAGCTGCCTTGTAACAGTTGTTGCCCATCAGGTAGAGACACAATTTGGTAGCTGGGCTGTGCTGGATGCTGAAGAGCAGGTTGGGGCAAAGATAAATGGACCTCTAGTGGCTGCAGGACACTGGGCTGAGCCACCAACTGGTAGTTGGCTTGTGCTGGCTGTTGGAAAGCAGGCTGGGCCTCTGATAAGTAGCCGATCTGTACCAGTTGCTGCCCACTGGACTGAGATACAGATTGATGGAACTCTTGTGTTGGTTGCTGGATAACCAGCTCACCCACAGACTCGTAGCTAGTTTGTTCTAGGTGTTGAGAAGCAGGCGGAGTCTCTGATTGGTAGCTGGACTGTACCGGTTTCTGACTATGGGAGTGAGACACTGATTGGTGGCCTTCTTGTGCTGGTTGTTGGACAAGTAGCGGACCCTCAGACTGGTAGCTAGTTTGTTCTGGCTGTTGGGAAGCAGTATGGGTTTCTGATTGGTAGCTAGCCTGTACCAGTTGCTGCCCATTGGTATGAGGTACAGATTGATACTGGGCTTGTGCAGGATGTTGGAGAGCAGGTTCAGGCATAGATAAGCTGATATGTGCTGACTGTTGGACGCTGGGCTGAGCCACCAATCGGTAGCTTTCTTGTGCTAGCTGTTGAGAAGCAGATTGGGCCTCCGGTTGGTAGCTAGTATGTACCAGTTGCAGATCATTGCACGGAGAAACAGATTGATAGCTGTCTTGTGCTGGTTGCTGGATAGTCAGCTGGCCTACAGACTGGTAGCTGGTTTGTCCTGACTGTTGGGAAGCAGACTGGGTGTCTGAATGGTAGCTGGCCTGTACCAGTTGCGGTCCATTAGACTGAGAAACAGACTGGTAGCTGGCTTGTGCTGGCTGTTGAACTGGTTGGTCAACAGAATGGTAGTTGGTTTGTACTGGTATTTGGTTACTGGACATAAATACAGAGGTAAAACTTGGTGTTTGTATAGGACTAGAACTGGAAGCCTTTGACTCAAAGTACACTTTATCTTCCTGGGGTTTGAGAAGAGTCAGTGCATTGGGCCGAGCCACAAAGACAAAGCTACCATGTACTGGTTGCGGACCACTTGACAAAGACTGATAGCCATCTCCTACTGGTTGCTGGAAAGCAGGCTGGGCCTCTTCCTGGTAACTGGCCTGTACTAGTTGCTGCCCACTTGACTGAGACACAGATTGATGGTCATCTTGTGCTGGCTGCTGGATAGGCAGCTGGGCCTCTGACTGGTAGCTGGCCTGTATTAGTGGTTGCCCACTTGACTGAGACACAGATTGATAGCCATCTTGTGCTGGCTGTTGGATGGGTAGCTGGCCCAAAAACTGGTAGCTACTTTCTGGCTGCGGGGAAGCATGTTGGGTCTCTGATTGGTAGCTGGCCTGTACCATTTGCTGCACATCAGACTGAGACAAAGATAGGTAGTCAGTTTGGGCTGCATGTTGGAAATCAGGTTGGGCCACTAATTGATAGTTACTCTGTACGAATTGCTGCCCATTGAATGGAGACACTGATTGATAGCCATCTTGTGCTGGTTCCTGGATAGCTGGCTGACCCACAGACTGGTAGCTGGTTTGTTCGGAACCAGTCTGGGTCTCTGATTGGTAACTGGTATGTACCAGTTGCTGCCCATTGAATGGGGACCCTGATTGAAAGCCATCTTGTGCTGGTTCCTGGATAGCTGGCTGACCCACAGACTGGTAGCTGGTTTGTTTTGGGTGTTGGGAAGCAGTCGGAGTCTCTGATTGATAGCTGGCCTGCAATTGATGCAGACCATTGGTTTGAGACACAGGTTGGTAGCTGGCTGGTGGTGGCTGTTGGAGAGCAGGTTGGGGCTCAGATTGGTAGCTGGTTTTTCTTGGCATTTGGCTACTGTACTGAAAAAGAGAGGTAAAACTTGGTGTCTGGAGAGGACTATTACTGGAAGAAAGCTTGGACCCAAACTGAAGTTTATCTTTCTGGGGCTTGAGAAGAGTCAGGCCACTGGGCTGAGCTACAAAGACATAACTTCCATGTACTGGTTGCTGGTCATTTGACTGGGCGACAGATTGGCTTGCCTTTACTAGCTGCTGGGCCACAGAGGGGTCAACTGCCTGTTGAATAAGCTGGCTACTGGGCTGGACCACAGAGATGTCAACAACATGTTGAGGCTGCAGACTGCTTGGTTGATTTACAGTTTGGCCACTGGACTGGACTGACTGGCTAACAAGCTCATTACCAGTCACAGCTAGGCTGCTAGGCACACTGCTATATTGCAGTATTTGTTGCAAGCTAGGATGTGATATAGACTCCATTTTTGGTTGAGAAAGCTTTGTAGAGCTGAATGTTGGATTCTGTACTGGTCTGAAACCTGAAGTTTTGGATTCAGTTTGCTGGAGTTTCTCTCTCAGAAGCTTAAAAGGCCATCTACTGGCCTGTACTGCAGACTGGAAGCTAGGCTGTAATATTTGTTGGCCACTGGACTGGGTCAACTGCAGAGGGCTAGACTGGGCCATGGTTCCAGAGCTTTTTGATTGCTGACTGCTGCTGGGCTTTGCCACAGACTCATTGCTGGTTCGGAGTGGAACTTGGGAAGTTAACTGCACTGACTTGGGGACAGAATAACTACTCTGCTGAAATGGCATCAAGACAGAGGAAGAACTGATCGTTTCAGAGCCTTTGGCACTCAACTGACTCATATCATACCCTGACTTGCCAATAGCATTTTCCACAGAACCATAAACAAGATTATCACTTCCAGCTGAATCAACATAAGATCCCTGAAATTTGTTTCTTGTATAGGAGTCCGTTTTTTCACTTGTCGTGGGAATGCCTGAATAGTAAGCTTGAGAACTGTAGCTTCCAGTGTCATAGCCCCCTTTAACTGCAGCACTATAACCAGGATAGCCTCCATTGCTTCCAGGATTATAAGTGTGAACTATAAAAAAAAAAAAATAAAGAAATAAAAGTAAAAACAACTTAACAAAAAGGTTCAGTAATATAACATTGGGTAAAAGTCAGATACAAACTTACCAATCGCAATACCATCAGATGCACCAAGAGCTAAAAGTACTGCTAAAGAATAACTGCAAAAGAACAAAATTATTTTTAGTAAATGGCAGAATGCTCTACAATAAAACAACAAAACATCCTATAAAAACATACTTTAAAATCCACATTTTTGTAACACTCATATCAAACCCCACCCTTTGCACACAAACAACAAAATTAAAACAAAAGCTTTCACCACACCATACGATACTGCTTCTGATCTGGCCTTTTTATAGTTCGAGCAACTACCAATCAGCTTGCGAGATTATTGCCTCAGACCAATCAGCTGTCGCAGAAATCTCTAATGGCTCATTATAAGGATCAGGTGTCAATTGTCAGGTGTAATGCAAATTTTTCACGGTATGTCAGGTGATTTTTTTTAAATAGAAAACCAAGTAAATTTATCCAAATAAATGTTTTTAATGTCTTGGAAAAGTATAGTGATGGTTTGAATAAAATGATTTGTGTCCATATTATTGATTTTAAAAATGTGTAAAAAAAAGTGGATATAAATTACTTTAGATATATATCTTTTTTTCTGGTGAACTGCAAGATAATTGGGGAAATATCTTGCAGTTCTGCAAGGAATCTTGTAATCCCTGTAGGGAAAGCTCTATTCAATAGGAGACCTTCTTTAGCCTATGCTACCTTATATGCTGCTGAATAGGTGTTGGAGCTGTCGGTAGCCTTTTCTATTGATAGAATGTGTCAGTACCATTTAAAATCCATCTGAATTGAGATGATGCTCAAAGTTGATGTGTTCAACTGCAAAAAATAAAACAAAATAATAAAATAACACCTGCTCTTTCCCAAATATCAAGTGACAGTAAACATGCCTATATGATGCAACTCCACAGATAACTGTCTGTATTTTGCACTTGGTATGTTCACTATATTGCTTGTGAAATGTATCCTTGCTCTTGAAATGTTAATCAAAATCCCTGTGAATTGATTCAAGCATGTAATAATTTGCCACTAGAAGCAATAAAGGATTCATACTTTTCAAATTTGTAATTGACTAAAGATTTACTGCTCAAATACATTGAAGTATTTTGAGGCATGACAACACTCAACTGAGAGAGGTTTACCATCTTTTCATCTTAAAATATACATAGGCTTTCTTTTGTGTGGATATACCGTAACAATACTAATGTTTATTGGCCAGCAGTGTAACATTTTTCATTGTAATAAAATTCAGTTAAGATTAAATAACTCAGACTACACATTTTACAATCTACATGCACCATAAATCCATTTACATTTTCTCTTCACAAAACAGACACTGACCAAAAGCATGAACATTGTGTTATTGACTGCATATGAACTCATGCCTTTTATCTACTACCCAATCTAGTATTAATCTTGAGCTGATCTCAATACAATCATTTCCTAGAGATGAGTAATACGACTATATTTGGGGAATGTTCCAGGGATCAAGCTTCAACAGACTCTACAGCACCAGAGGATTTAAAAGAGGAAGACCACACTTGCACTGTGGTGAAGACACAGAGAGATGCATGCACTAATAAAACAAATGCAGGGAAAGAGGATCTCAGACACAGGCCAGCACAAAATGCTGAAGGTAAGCTACAAAAACTGACACTATAGAACATTAGTAAATCCTTTAACCACACATTTTGGGTTGAATGTATGACACACGGCGGACAGGTTTGAACAAGGACTAAAATTCAACATTAAACCACTAATATTGTTGATATACTAATATTACTCAATGCAAATACTTTTTTTTTTTTTTTTTTTTTAAATATAAATTCCTACCTCCCAATATGTTTTTGCAAACAATCAAAACAAAAGGCAAGTTACAAAACCAATTCCACACAGATACTTTTCAAACAATATTTTATTGAAGTCAGAAAGCAAACTCCGGAAACTGCAAATACCTAAGACTTCACTTGTTGCAACAGTCTGAACAACTTTTGGGATAAACGCCCATTTTGAGCAGGTCCAGGAGTATTTTGACCTGTGACGGACTGATAATCCACCTGTAGTGGAATTGTAAGTTCAGGTTGCACTGGCTGAAACACAGACCCATGGTTTGAAATTACTGGACCACTCAAGGCTTGGGAACTTGTAGACTGGTAACTTGAGGGCACAAGCACTGAAGTAGTTTGAAATCCAGGTTGTAAGACAGTCTCATAACTTGATTGTACCAGAGGCTGGTAGCTGGACTGCAATGGCATGCCTGAGGAAGAGCTGGACAGAGTAAGAAACTGACTACTGGGCAGCATTTGAGGTTGGGAAACTAACTGCACTGGAACAGGGGATATCTGGTATTCAGCTAGAGAGATGGTGTCTGAACTCGTTTGTGCCAGGGGCTGATACATGGGTTCCACTAGCAAAGCTTGAGGTGTGTAGACAGGCCGAGATAAAGACTGCTGGCTAGATAGCGCTTGAGCTGGTGTTAAAATGTACTGGAGAGTAGATGTGAGGGGTCTGGGATGGTTAGGCTTTGCAGGTGGCTGGTTGCTGGACTGTATAACAGGCTTGGTATGCTGGGCTAGAAGACTGGTTCTAGATGGAGACTGAAACCTCCTCTGGTAACCGTGCTGAGGTAACTCTTGGCATGAATAAAGCTTGGAGCCCATCTGGTGAAGCCCATGGGAATGCACTGGCTTGGAAATCGGTTGCCCATTCTGTTCAGCCACATACTCATAGGTGGACTGTCCTGCTTGCTGGCTGATTGGTTGGGCTACAGAGAAACCTACATGTGCTGGCTGTTGGAGACCTAGCTGTGCCACCCACTGGTAGTTAGGTTGTACTGGTTGGAGAGCAGGTGGTGCAATAGAAAAGCTGACCTCTGCTGGCTGGTGGACACTGGGCTTGGCCACAAACTGGTAGCTGATAGGTTCCGGCTGGGCCTCTGATTGGTAACTGACCTGTACCAGTTGCTTTCCATTTGACTGAGACACAGATTGATAGCTGGCTTGTTGAGCAGTCGGTTCGGCTACAGACTGGTAGCTGGGCTGTACTGGTTGTGGTACACTTGCCTGGCTTGCAGACTGGTAGCTGATTTGTGCTGGTTGGACAATTTGTGGCACAGACAGGTAGCTGGTGTGTACTGGCATTTGGAAAGCAGACTGGGCCTCTGATTGGTAGCTGGCTTGTACTGGCAGTTGTAGAGCAGGTTGCGGCCCAAACCAGTAGCTGGTTTGTACTGGTATTTGGCTAGTGGACTGCGCTACGATATTAAAACTTGGTGTATGGAGACTAGTACTGGATGGAGGCTTGGACCCAAACTGAGGTCTACTTTTGTGGGGCTTGAGAAAAGTCAGGGCACTGGGCTGAGCCGCAAAGACAGAACTACCATGTAATGGTTGCTGGTCATTTGATTGGGAAACAAATTGGCTTGTCTGAACCAGCTGCTGGCTGGAGGCCTGGGCCACAGGTGTGTCAACTTCCGGTTCAATTACCTGGCTACTTGGTTGGACCACAGAGAGGTCAATGACATGTGGAGGCTGCACACCACTTGGTTGATTTACAGTCTGGCCACTGGACTGGCTGACAAGTTCATAGCTAGCTACAGCTAGGCTGCTTGGCACACTGCCATATTGTAATATTTGGAAGCTAGGGTGTGATGCAGACTCCTTTTTAGGTTTTAGAGGCTTTGAAGAATTGAATATTGGATTTTGAACTGGCCTGGAACCGAAAACAATATTGGAACCAGATTGGTGGGGTTTACCTTTCAGAGGCTTATGGGGCCCTCTATTGGCATGCACTGCAGACTGGAAGCTAGGCTGTGGTAGTTGTTGGTCACTGGACTGGGATAACTGCAGAGGGCTAGACTGGGTTATGGTTCCAGAACTTGCTGGTTGCTGATTGTTGGACTGGGAGCCAGTCTGCACTTCGGCAGTTAGCAGCACAGGGTTAGTAAGAGAATAACTGCTTTGCTGTAATGGCATCAAGACAGAGGAAGAACTGATGACTTCTGATTCTTGGACATTGGTTGACGGACTCACATCATACCCAGACATGCCAATATTCACTGCATTTCCCATAGTACCATAAACAAGACTACCACTTCCAACTGAATCCACATCAGAATCCTGAAGTGGGCTTCTAGTGGACGAATCAGAGCCTGTTTTTTCAACGGTCATGAGAATGCCTGAAGAGTCAGCCTGAGAATTATAGCTTCCGGTGTCATAGCCCCCTTTAACTGCAGCACTGTAAATGGTGTTCTTGCTGGGATTATTAGGTCCAGGATGTGCTTCATTGTTACCAGGGCTAAATTCATAAACTAAATAAAAATACAATTAACAGAGTTCAGTTATATAGTTGGATTAGAAGTTATATGAAACAAAAAAATAAAAATCCACGTACCAGTTGCAACATCACATGCACCAAGGGCTAAAAGTACTGCTAAACAATAACTGCAAAAGAACAACAGCCATTTAATAAGTGTTAGACTAAACCACAAACAAAGAAAAAAAAATCTTAAAACAACACACCTTAAAATCCACATTGTTGTTGCACCCATGGTAAGCCAAGTGAAACCAACCATCCACTATTTTCAACAAATAAAATGGCAAAATTAAGATAAAAGATTTCAACACAGCATGAGGTACAGCTTCTGATCTGGCCCTTCTATAGTATCTGCAACTACCAATCACTAATCAGTTGTCACAGGAATCACTAATGGATCATTAGTTTCAGGTGTCTATTGTCAGGTGTTACGCCGCAGTCACACTAGAGTTTAAGTGCGTTTGACATGAAGCACGGCTGCAGTCGATAATCAACGAGATTAGCCGAGTGCAAGCAGGGGCGGCGTTGAAAACGAAGCCGTGAATCCGAAGTCACACTAGAGTTTGAGCTTGCGAAATTCTGTCGTACGGCGCTGCGAAAAGGGGCGGGATTAAACAAGATGATTAGACATTTAAAAAGCGAGCGATTGCTCCATGTTTTAAATTTCTGTCCAGAGAGGTCATGTTTTGATCCTGGATTGGTCTCACGCACTCAAGTGATGCGATTTCGCAGGTCAGAGTTCACCAAGCTTGAACTTTGCACTGCAGCAACCTGCGAAACTCGACGCATGACCCTGCGTTTCCGGTCTGACGCATTCGTGTGCGTGTGAATGGAAGTCTATGGGGAGTAAAGTCCAGTGTGACCGCGGCTTTAAGCCGGCCACTTTGGGGGCTCAAAGTTGCTGCAGTCATGATTACCGATCACATGGCGTGATCATTTATTTATTTATTTATTGAAATAACAACAAAAGATATACAGTACAAATAAATCAGAATACAGTCTCTACAAACTATAGTTCATTTTTTAACAATAAGAGAATTATAAATTAAATTTAAGTAGCCTACATAACAAATGCATGAAAAATAAGGGGAAAAACAGAGGGCACATAAAAAAGGAAATAAATATCCTCGAATAGGATTATTTTGGATAATGAAAGCATTTAAAAAAAAAACACTTTGATCCAAAAAGATTGAACATGATGACCAAAATAAATGAGTTACACTTTAAGTAGACATTTCCCAGAAAGAGCAGGTACATCAATGACACTTTTAACATTTCTGCATAAATGGCTTGACAGGAAATAAAATATTTTAGAATGATATATTTTTATATTTAATAAAACATTTTTTTTACTTAATTTGCTAAGAAATCACCAGAATCTATGATGATAATTATTTTATTGCAAGTCTGTAAGACTTATTTGGGTTAATATTTAGGATATTTACTAAAATATATAATTTAAATCGTTTATGGAGCTGAATACAGTAGTCTGTATGAAAAGGCTGAATAAACCTATGCAAACAATCTAGTCACTATGTACAAATTATTTAACAAAAGATGATACTGCAGTAAAATATGTGTAGTCTTTTAATAAGCATGCTGTGTACAAGATAGAGATGGTATGAAAAATTAATTGTTTGTTTAGAAATTTGTGAGACGGAATTTGTCCAATAATAAACGCAAAACACAAGTGGTTGTTGTCATGCGGTGAACTTGGCAAATCGTGTAATATAGGTGTCATCATCGCAGCTGCCGCAGTCATTCTTCAGATGCTGCACTGGCTGAATCAGTCGTCTGATCTCGGAGCGCTGTCGTGGTACTGTCACGTGGCGTCCGCGCAGCATCAATCCGGACAACATTTCTAACCGGCATGCATGAAGTCGAACACACCTTTTGTGTGTGCAAAATTCTGTCATATGGCGCTGGGAAAGGGGGCGGGATTAAACAAGATAATTAGACATATAAAAAAGCAAGCTATTAGTCCATATTTTAGTCATGTTGTGATCCTCGATTGATCTCACGCAGTCAAGTGATGCGATTTCTTGATGCACAACCTTGCGTTTCCGGTTTAATGCATTCGCATGCGTATACATCAACATGTTCTTAAATTGTAAAGTACACTTTTTTCATATAAATAAATAAATAAAAGTTGCTTAATAATTAATGTACTGATATTATTTTTCTGATTAACTGCATGTCAGGTAGGCTAGTTTAGTTCCAATGTATTGTAAGGAAATATATAAACTTTCCTGTGATGATAATTGTATTAAGCTGTGTCAGCAGCATTTACACAAATATATTTAAACTTATAAGAGACAAAACATCACATGTGTTAGAAAACTGGCCCTGCGGTACATTTTTATACAAAATTACAAATTTTAGTTTGAATAGATACTAGATAATATCAGACAGGATATAATTTATGCTATATTTTATTTTAGCATATTCAGCATGAAGCAGTTACATTACAGGCTATTCATCTCTGTGATTCTTTTGTTGTCTTATATCGTTATCTCTAACCTGAAAAGAACATGAACTTAAAAGTTAGCATATGCAGACTTGCCTTAAAGGGCCATGAAACCCCCCTGTCTCAGCAGGGTTTCACACCTCTAGTTTGGAAAAAGTCGGGAAAGTGGGCGTGTCCAGCTCTGTTTAGGTGGGAGTGTCGGGAGTGGAAAGAGGGAAGGATTTTCAAAATGGGAGTTTCCGTTTGGGCACGCACGAGGCAAAACAAACATACAGGTGCAGGGGAGAAAGACAGTCACTGTGTTTACATGGACATCAGTAATCGAATTACTTGCCAAATCATTAATTTGTCGACTTTAACTGCAGTTTGGCACTTTCACTTTTTATTCAGTAACATTTCTTGCATGTCCCCCGTGACAAACGAGGTATTGAAAGCGAGGAACTGCAGGAAGAGTGGAGTTTTAATGGTATGTTTGATACCGCACGGCGAATGGGAGAAAAAAAAATTCTCGGTAACTTATACACTTAGTAGGTAGTGTCAGAAAGCAGTGTGTGTATAGACTATCCTGTCACAAAATGTGGCAAAAATCCTACACTACGGTCAATATTTGGCTGCTGTGTTTACATTCAGAGAGCAACAGCGGATTTTTCAGTCTATAATATTGTACTATAATATTGCAGTGATATTAACGTACTGTAAACTTAATCATTTTCACTATGGTATGTCTTTAAAAACTGAAAGAGCACTGCTGATGATACGAAGTAACTTTGCCATCTGAATGAACAAACATAGGGCACTGCTCTCACACACTTACCAAATCTGTAGAGACAGGACAATCACACTGGAACTGTGTCTTTTTTTAAAAGGAGACGAGCGGCAAATCCGGATTTCATCATTTCCAGATGCAAAAGCTCTCGGGTAAAAATGTTCCTTACAAACGCATTTCTGTCGCGTGCGCTGTAATCCACATATGAGTCCATCAGTGCTCTCACAGCGGGAAAATGCAAACAAAACCTTCGTTGCAGCACATTAATAAACGCAGCACACTAATAAATGCAACACTGACGACCCGTGTCTCCAAATTCTTGTTCTTTCACTTGTTTTGGCAACACAACGCGTCTCTCTGTCGTCTGAACACTGTAACAGGTAAAATCTCTCCGAAATCTCTCTGTAGCCTCTCCGAAGCTATCATGCATATTAATAAAGTTGCACGTCATACACAATAGAGCGCTCTGATTGGTTTGAACAAAGTCTTTCTCATGAATCAATGCAGCACCCTCAGAGACGTCACAATGTTCTCACAGGTACAGACAGCCACTCTCCATGCTGGATTTACACGCAAGTATCTCATGGCCGTGACGCAGCTTCAAAAATTAGTTTCAAACCGGAAGAACGAATTTGCTCTAAGTATGCAAAAACAACCAATTTTCACTTTTTAGTGAAATATAGGTGTCCTAATAGTGTTTATTGCAGCGTGGGACACATATATGACTGTCAACAGCTCAAAAAATGTGTTTTGGTGTTTCGTGACCCTTTAAGACTTTAATAGGACAATATTGTTCTTGTTTTTGAAGATTGCTTGCAATAAAGTAATTTTTGTGGGAAAAGTGTGATCAGTAAAACATTGTTCTGAAAAAGTCCACAACATATATTTTACAGTGTTTACAAACTGGAAGTCGATTAATCACAACAAAGCCTCAAAAGTATAATGTTAAAAAAACAACACACACACGCATGCACGCACAGTTTATGTTTTGAGTTTTTACGACAAATGTCACATCCATAACGCTGGAATTGCTCATATATATATATATATATATATATATATATATATATATATATATATATATATATATATATATATATATAATACTACAACTATCAATTGTAAGAATTTTTTTTCTAGAAAAGTAACTCAGCACCCCAAATAATGTTTCAACCTACCAAAAATAACAGACTTATCAGAAAGAATAAACAAAATAACAACATTGCGATATACCGACATAATGCGCTAAATATTTTATACATTAAAGAAATAACCTTATTGTGGATAGTTTTTAAGCATTGCAGATATACTGAAAAAAGGGTTTATATACAATAAATTTGTTAGTGTTTTAAGCCTTTAATCTTCAATTGCAGACAAAAAAGTAAGATATAAAAACATTATTAGATTATTGAAAATCTGCATTGTATGTCTGGTTGCAGTATCATTTGTATTATGCAAATAAAACCTTATTATATAATATCAGCAGACATGTCACTGCATGGAATGTGCCAGCAAAGAAACAATTGTGATCTCTTTAACATTGAGAAGCTGATAACAATGCAGAAGTGAGAATTTTTTTAATAAATGATGCAGCTCATTAAATGAAACTTTTTTTTTGTCTTCAGTGATAGAGAAGGATTAATAAATCATATGTGGTGCTGTAGGAGTAGAACCTCCAACTATCACCAAATTCCAAGGCAGGCTATATTAATTACATTTTTGATTATTCTTTTCTTTACATTTATAGCCTTTTTAAACCAATGCAATAGACCTATTAATATGCAAACTTGCATTGCATATAGACAGAAACTTGATGAAACTACACTTTGCCAGTTCAACAATGCTATGATTATTAATATAGACATTCATTTAATCTTTTTCCATGCACACATCTCAAAACAATCAATTCCTTACATTTCAATAAATCGCTGCTTATGCAAACTGTGACATCTATAACTAATCAATTTAGAATAACACCCCTCTCAATATCAATACCCAGGTGCTTCAGAATAACTTAAAGCATTGTGAGAAGTTACCACCTTTGTAAATTTGCAAGGCACCATTTAGTCTCACTTTGCACATACCATGTACCAGCTTTGGTTTGTATTATACTTGTGGCATTTCCCCTTTACAAATTAGTAAGCTTTTGGAAATTGACAAAATTGCTTACGAGCTTCGATCACATTCAAAGGACAGATTTCTCAATGAGAGGCTGCCTTCTAAATTGGAGTACTGTGTAATGTTTACTTCATCTGTCTTACAGAACCCATGTCCACAGCTTTATCTCAACAGCAGCTGGGAGAGAATGTGGAGGATCAAGCGCAGAGAGAGAAATCCAGATGTAAAGATGAAATCAGCAAAGAAATGTGCAAGACTGCCTCTGGAGACAAGACCAAAACATGTAGTACACTCTGGACCAGTTCAAGTGAATTAGAATCAACTCAGGATAAGCAAGCAGCTCTATCCCAAGCCACAACTACAGGTTTCCCTGTTGAGTGTTCAAGTGCTAACAGTAAAAGTAAATTCACATTTCAAAAATAAGTCAAAGTACTTAATGCAAAACCTGTGGCTAAAGTTTGCTTAGTTCACATTTTTTTCCTTTTATTGCAGATGCAACAGACCATAAAAGGCAAGTTATAAAACTGAGGTCCACCCACAAATACTTCAATCATATTTTATTGACATTAGTAAACAAACAAAACTTAGGAACAAGAACACAAGATCCTAGGACTTCACTTGTTGCAACAGCCTGAACAGCTTCTGGGGTGAATGCCTACTGTTTGGAGCAGATCCAGGAGCATTTTGACCTGTGACCGACTGATAATTCACCTGTAGTGGAATTGTAAGTTCAGGTTGCACTGACTGAAACACAGACCCATGGTTTGAAACAGCCGGACCACTCAAGGCTTGGGAACTTGTAGACTGGAAACTTGATGGCACAATAACGGAAGAGGTCTGAAATCCAGGTTGTAGGACAGTCTCATAACTTGATTGTAACAGAGGCTGGAAGCTGGACTGCAATGGCATGCCTGAGGAAGAGCTGGACTGAGTGAGAGACTGACTACTGGGCAGCATTTGAGGCTGGGAAACTAACTGTCCTGGAACAGGGGATATCTGGTATTCAGCGAGGGAGACGGTCTCTGAGCTTGATTGTGCCAGGGGCTGGTACATGGGTTGAGCTTGAGGTGTGTAGACAGGTTCCACTAGCAAAGCTTGAGGTGTGTAGACAGGCCGAGATAGAGACTGCTGGCTAGAAAGCACTTGAGCTGGTGTTAAAATGGATTGGAGTGTAGATGTGTGGGGTCTAGGATGCTTAGGCTTTGTAGGTGTCTGGTTGCTGGACTGCTCACCAAGCCTGTTGTACAGAGTTAAGGCTGGGAGACTGGTTCTAGGTGGAGACTGAAACCTCCTCTGGTAACCGTGCTGAGGTAACTCTTGGCATGAATAAAGCTTGGAGCCAATTTGGTGAACCCCATGGGAATGCACTGGCTTGAAAAGGGGTTGCCCACTCTGCTCAACAACATACTCATAGGTGGATTGTCCTGATTGCTGGCTGATTGGTTGGGATACAGATAAGCTGACATGTGCTGGCTGTTGGAGACCTAGCTGTGCCACCCACTGTGAGCTGGGCTGTTCTGGCACACTGACCTGGCTTGCAGACTGGTAGCCGATTTGTGCTGGTTGGACAAGTTGGGGCACAGACAGGTAGCTGGTTTGTCCTGGTATTTGGAAAGCAGACTGGGCCTCTGACTGGTAGATGGCCTGTACTGGCAGTTGTAGACCAGGTTGGGGCACAGACAGGTAGGTGGTTTGTACTGGTATTTGGCTAGTGGACTGCTCGACAAAACTTAAACTTGGCGTATAGAGAGGACTAGTACTGGATAAAGGCTTGGACCCAAACTGATGTCTACCTTTGTGGGGCTTGAGAAGAGTCAGGCCACTGGGCTGAGCAGTCAAGACATAACTACCATGTACTGGATTCTGG
The DNA here is from genome assembly GCA_903798195.1 of Danio kyathit. Classification (NCBI taxonomy): domain Eukaryota; kingdom Metazoa; phylum Chordata; class Actinopteri; order Cypriniformes; family Danionidae; genus Danio; species Danio kyathit. Next base: position 33,727,770 of record LR812529.1, on the reverse strand, counting down.
TCATTTGACTGGGAAACAAATTGGCTTGTCTGAACTAGCTGCTGACTGGAGGCCTGTGCCACAGAGGCATCAACTTCCTGTTGAATAAGCGGACTACTGGGCTGGACAACAGAGATGTCAACATGGGAAGGCTGCACACCGCCTTGTTGATTTACAGTCTGGCCACTGGACTGGCTGACAAGTTCATAGTTAGCCACAGCTAGGCTGCTTGGCACATTGCCATATTGTAATATTTGTAAGCTAGGGTGTGATGCAGACTCCTTTTTTGGTTTAAGCGGCTTTGAAGTTAACATTGGACTTTGAACTGGCCTGGAACCAAAAACGGTATTGGAACCAGATTGGAGGGGTTTACCTCTCAGAGGCTTATGGGGCCCTCTACTGGCATGCACTGCAGACTGGGAGCTAGGCTGTAGTAGGTGGCCACTGGTCTGGGTCAACTGCAGAGGGATAGACTGTACCAAGGTTCCAGAACCTGCTGGTTGCTGACTGCTGGACTGGGGGCCAGTCTGCACTGAAGTTAACAGCACAGGATTAGGAACGGAGTAACTGCTTTGCTGCAATGGCATCAAGACGGAGGACGAACTGATGACTTCAGATCCTTGGACATCAGTTGATTGACTCACATCATATTCAGACATGCCAATATTCACTGCATTTCCCACAGTACCATAAACAAGACTACCACTTCCAGCTACAACACCAGATCCCTGAAGTTGGCTTCTAGTTGATGAATCAGAGCTTGTTTTTTCACTTGTAATGGAAATGCCTGAAGACCCAGCTGGAGAACTGTAGCTTCCGATGTCATAGCCCCCTTTAACTCCAGCACTATACCCGGTATAGCTGCCACTGCTTCCAGGGCTATATGCAATAACTACACAAAGCAAGCCATATTAGAATACAGTCACATAACGCTGGATTTAATAATATATTTAAAAAAAAAAAAAAAAAAAAAAAAAAAAAAAAAAAAAATAAACCCTTACCAGTTGCAACATCATCACTTGCACCAAGGGCTATAAGCACTGCTAAAGAATAACTGCAAAGGAAAAAAAACAGCCAGCTTTAGTAAATGAAAGGATACACTTTAAACAAAAACACACAAAACATACCTTAAAATCCACATTGTTACAGCACCCATAAGTCTTCCACTACTCTCAGCAAACAAACTACAATATGATAACAAAGGCTTTCAACAGATCATATGGTAGTGCTGCTGATTTGGTCTTTTTATAGTGGCTGCAACTACCAATCAGTTTGCCTGATTATTGCCTCAGACCAATCAGTTGTCAGAAGAGTCTCTAATGGATCATTATTAGATTCAGGTGTCTATTGTGAGGTGTTACACATTATTTTCACGGTATGTCAGGTGTTGTTTTGTGTCTTGAGGACATGTCCTCTATCATTCCTGCATGCCTTGAAAGTTAAGTTTAAAAGGAGACTCTCTTCAGCTTAATACTATTTTTAATCAATTTGTACAGCCATTTTGAACTAGAAGCTAAACTTTAGAGCTTACAACAACTTATCTCACTTTTCATATTTAGCACTGGAATGACTTTCCTAACAGATTACATTTAAGCCTAGTATAATATAATAAAAATCCACATAAAGGCAGATATTTAATGCTCAATTAATTCTTGCTAAAACATTTTGAAGCATGATAACACCATGCAATAAAAATATGTTTACTATCTTTTTTATTATGGTAATAATGGAGGCTCCATTTTGTATATGTAACAAGCTGTACTAATAGGCCTGCAGTGCAACTTTTATTTTTCAATTTGATCAAATTCAGTGAAGATTAAATAACTCACATAAGACTAAACATATTCCCCGGGTTTCACAAACAAGGTTTAAGGCTAGTCAAGATTAAATTGCATGTTTGAGCTGTCTCAACTCAAAATAACTTGCAGTGAGATGTCTTAAAATACGTCAGTGTAATTTTTTTGTCTCCAGGTGCACACCAGTAATATATTTTTCTATGGCCATTTTATAAATGTGGCTTAAATAGCCTAATTTATCGAAGGCCTAGTCCTGGCTTAATCTAAGCGCTGTTTGTGAAACTGGGCCATTACCATCTACATACATACACCGTAAAAGCTAACTTTCCATCTCATTTACATTTTCTCTGCATGAAACACTGTGGCACTCATAGTATAACACAAGTGCTTTTTGTGATGCTGACTATGTGGGGCTGATGGCATCTGAACTCTTCCCCTTCTCTCCTACACCCACCATCTAGTATTAGTCTTGAACTGTTCTCAGTATGGTTATATCCTAGAGGTCAGGAGTAATATGGCTCTATATTTGGGGAATGTTCCAGAGATCAAGCTTCAACAGACTCTACAGCACCAGAGGATTTAAATGAAGAGGAAGACCACACTTGCACTGTGGTGAAGACCCAGAGAGATACGCGCACTATTAAAACAAACACAGGAACAGAGGATCTCAGACACAGGCCAGCACAAAATGCTGAAGGTAAGAGACAAAATATCAAATGTTTTTAAACTGACACTACAGTAAAGTAATAGTAATCAAACCACACATTTTGGTTTGAATGAATATTAGATAATATCAGAAAAACAAGTTTGTTTAACAATCCTCTTGTTTAAAATTATTTCAGTTTTCCAATTTGTACTTGTTCAATAACTGTATGTATGTATATGCATGCTATATTTTATAAATATTCAATTATATTCAGCATGATGCAGATAACAGTATGGCTGTTCATCTGTGGTTCTTTAATAGTCTTTTATCATTATTTTGAACATAAAAAGAACACAAACAACAAAAGTGAGCATATACAGACTTGCTTAAAACTTTATGGGACCGAATTATCTTTGTTTTTGAAGACTGCTTGCAAAACATTTTAAAAGTAAATTTTAAATAGTAAATTTACAAGTGTTCAGAAACTGAAAGGTCTTCTCGTGGGCAGCTGTGTCCCAACCACATAGTATCATGTAATTGTATAGATCAGTGGCTTAGTGAGCAGTGTTTAGATCAATGTGTGAGCAATGGAAAATGTAACTTAAAAAAATAAGTTTAAATATGTTTAAAAATGTAAAAAAATATGTTTAAAATAAAAATGTAAAGCTATTAGAAAGTTTAAAACATATTTTGTACACTAGATAGATGGATAAATGTCCTGGGGCCTGTTTCAGTAAGGAGTTTAGAGAATAAAACCTGCTCCTGACCAGGTTAGGTTCACAGAGTAAGTTACCACGGTAACTGATTCTGAGTTAAAGTTACCTCTCTTTCAGAAACAGGCTTGACTTACCCTGCTTTCTCGAGTTTGACAAACCTGCCATTTTGAAACGGAAAACCTAGAGTTTCTCTCATTTCAGGGTTAATACTCGGAGTTTTCACTTAACCTCCTTTCTGAAACAGGCCCCTGGTCCTCCAGGTTGGGGGTTGAGTGTTGGGCTAACGACCCACCTTGTAAAAATTAGATGTTATGAAACACCAACATGGTGCAGCTAAATATAAACTTTGAATGGTCCTGGGAGTAAGTAAGATAGATAGATAAATGGATGGATGGATAGAGATGGATTTGTGCCCACATTGTTTTGAATGGCATGTATTGACCTTATTTTTCAATGTGGAAGTCCGCTTGTTTTGTGATTGTTTTAGAACTTCCAATTCAGCTGCCTATGGGAGAAATGACTAGGAATAATAAACGTCAGAAAACAGTCAAACTACTTGCTCTACAAACAAGTGTTTGCATGACTATACAGACAAAATAGAATAATATAATGAGAAAATATCAGTTTGCAACATCAAGCAGCAGAACAAGCTGTTTTTAACATATAAAAATGAATGGAAGTGAATGAGACCAGAAGTCTCGAGCCAAAACAATTCTAATGGCTGTGTTTAAACATGGAAAACATTTAGTCTAGTATAATCAATATGGTTTTCGTATTGCACTTTTGGAGTTACAATCAATGTCCTTATGTTTTAAGGGGATAATGTGACGACCATTTTTTGCTCCAGTTATTGTTTTATCAGCTAAATGGGTATAAAACAATACCAAAATCTGAAAGGCCACGAAGGTAGATTACATCATTTGTTTTATTATATTTTTCACCAAGAAAGCAGTTTAAATGAGTATAAAGATTTCTGAAAGCACATTGTACAGTATTTCTTTTTCATTGTGGTAAATTACTAAACCCCTGAGCGTCAGAATTTGTAGTGTGAGAACATAATAGTTTTTTCCATTCTGGGCTTCTGTCTAATTGGAAAGGTAGTTGTTTGGTTTTCTAAAATTGTAACAGCTTGTCAGACAGACCCTTCCTTTGAGATGTATTAGAGCCATTATACTGTAATCTGTGATTGCCCTTTAAAAAGAAATCATTCTGTAAGTCATCTTTTAAAAGAAGATATTTGATATCTGCCAAATTCAGCTCCATTGGAATGTTTGGATTGATTTTGACTGAATCATTAGTCAAAGTTTGAAAGGTTAGTTTTATAAAGTTTGTTTCACAACAAAATACATGCTTTAAAAGCCATTTGTAATGCATTTTGTTACATTAATCTAGTTTAGTAACTTAATTAAACAAATCCAAACAAAAAAGTTTAGCACAAAAGCCAGAATGATTTACATTATTGCTACATTTTGTCAGGAAAATCATATTAGGAAATCCTAAAATAAAAAAAAAAGAAAAGAAATTAAGTGAAATACAGCAATTTTGTTTTTTATGCTCTGCTTTGTTTTTTTTTCTGTCAAGAGAGCATCCACAAAAAATAATAAACCTCTTTTGTTGCTTTATTACCATAAACTACTCTCACAGTTGTTAAGTTTGCATTTCTTTAAACTTATTTTTTTCCTTTTCTCCAGGAAATGTGTCTGAAGAGTCAGAACACCAGACGGCTGGTCCGGAGGTGATCTATGATGATGTTCCCTGTGAAGATCTGTCTTCAGGAGAAGGTCAGTGTGTGTTTGTGTCTGTCATTCAGTGTACACTATATACATCTTCCAGAGTAGGATATGTTTAATTGCAGAGTGTGTCCGGGAGTTTAGTGTCCATAGCTTACCTTGGAAGATGTGCATGTGTGTTTATATATAGTTTTTAACCGAATGGAGTTATTAATGTGGAATTCCATAAATCATACTTGTATGATCATAATTATATTTGTTTATAAGAGACTTGTCATCATTTAGTAGGTCTAAGTTAGTGGAAAAATATTTTATTTTGAGTAATTAGATTACCTAACTATAACAACCTTCTTGTAAACAAATATATGGATATATAATTTATGCTCAGAACACCTATGTAGTTGACAAAACACTCATCTGCAGTGTTAAAAAAAGTTACTTTTGAAAGTAATGCATTTTAAAATGGAGTTAGTCCCCAAAATAGTTGTGTTAGTTGCTTTTTATGGAAAGTAATTCATAACGTTTTCTTTGAGTTACTTTTGCGTTACTTTTACTTACCTCGTTTCTTCTTTTTTTATATAAATAGAGAAGCTGCAATTAACAACACACTGTTTAACTTTTATTTACCTTTAAAAACACATCAAATAATAATAATTTAGAATAATGTTATCTTCTGAGAACTTCCTGACCCAGAGCTCTACATGCCGTATATACAGATTAATAAAAGTTTAAAGCAGAGATGGCCAAACTAGGGCCTGCGGGCCAAAGTTGGCCATCCTATCTGAGAAGAGAGGGAGAATGATGGGGATGGTATAGAGATTGTCATTTCAAATTTAATGTAACCTTTTATTTGTTTGTTATATTGTTGGGCTACATTGATTAAATTAAATGTTTAAATTTAAATGCTGTAATTTAGTTTAAAATGTACATAATGTCACCTGGCAGATAGAGGACAATGCAGAGACTTTGAGCAAATCAAGGCAAAGGCAGATTCTGCTTGACTAGTGAATTCAGCACTGAACTCCACTGTGTTAGAAATGTGTTTGTTTGTTTTTATTGCAATAAGTTATCATTAAAAAAGTTATACTGCATTAGTTAATACGATTCAAAGTGACATTTTTCTATTTATTTTTAAATATTATGAAATAAGTTAGGAAATTACCCATGGCAACTTTAATGTAAAATAGTTTGCTATATTTATCTTCAGCCCATGGCTCTCAAAGATGTTTGGATTTTGGCACTTCATACGAAAAACTTTGGGCACGCCTGATTTAAAGCAATGTGTTTGATGCTTTTTTACTTTTTGTCTTAGTAGTGAAGTAAAATGAGCATTGAGACAATCCCCTTTTACTTTTCTTCCATGCATTGAGACTAATGAGAATACTTCCAGCACAGAAATGTAAGGCTCTGCCATCTTAGTTTTTGTTTGTTTCTGCAGGAAGAAAATTCTCTCATTCAGTGCGGGATTCAACTTTAATTCAGCAATTAATAATAAAAAAAGCAAATTAATTAAACTAAAAAGTAACTCACACTACATTTTTTTAAAAAAGAAACTCAAATATTAGATTAGATTAGATTAGATTAGATTTAACTTTATTGTCATTACACATGTACAAGTACAAGGAAACGAAATGCAGTTTAGGTCTAACCAGGAGTGCAATAGCAGCAAGTGCAGGATACAGGTATAAGTTATAAAGTGCAGTTATAGAAAAACTATAGTGATATTTACAGATGGATGTACTATGAACATTATATACAGGTTGTGTTAGCTATGAACAGAGATTTACAATAGATGGATATATGTACAGGTTGCTATTAATAATCAGAAGTGTGCAGATATATAAACATGTGCATGTGAAGTGTGCAGATATATAAACAATTACAAATGTATATGTACAGTGGGTGTGTACATAATTACAAATGTACATGGGTATGTACAGTTAGAATAAATGAATCAGTGCAATGAATATGTGCAATTTTTAAATGTGCAAATGTTAAATAGTGCAGTGATTATGAGGAGTCTGAGTTATGAGGATAGTGGGGGTGTATCAGGGGGGCAAAGAGTCAGTGGGGGGCAGAGTTCAAAAGGGATACAGCTCTGGGAAAGAAGCTGTTCCTTAGTCTGCTGGTTTTTGTCCGGGGGAGCCTGAAGCGCCTGCCAGAAGGCAGGAGAGAAAACAGTCTGTGAGCAGGATGAGAGGAATCCTTAAGAATACTGCATGCTCGGCGCAGACAGTGTTTCCTCTGGATGTCCTCTATGGTTGGCAGTGTGGTCCCTGTGATGCGTTGGGCAGTTTTCACCACCCGCTGCAGTGCCTTACGCTCCGCAACAGAGCAGCTTCCATACCAGACTGTGACACAGTTCGTCAGGATGCTTTCTATTGTGCAGCGGTAGAAGTTCACCAAGACGGCTGATGACAGCTGGTTCTTCTTAAGTTGCCTTAAGAAAAATAGGCGCTGGTGAGCCTTCTTGACCAGGCTGGAGGTGTTGGTGGTCCAGGAAAAGTCCTTTGAGATGTGGGTCCCCAGGAACTTGAAGGATGAGACAGGCTCGACTGCCATCCCATTGATGTGGATGGGATCATGTGAGCCTGTTCGTCCCTTCCTGAAGTCCACAATGAGCTCCTTGGTCTTGTCGGTGTTAAGGAGCAGATTATTGTCGGTGCACCAGGTGGCCAGATGCTGTATCTCCTCCCTGTAGGCAGTCTCATCATTGTTGCTGATTAGACCAATCACTGTGGTGTCATCTGCAAATTTGATGATGGTGTTAGAACTGTTTACAGGCCTACAGTCGATGGTAAAAAGGGAGTAGAGGAAGGGGCTCAGCACACAGCCCTGTGGTACACCAGTGTTGAGTGTGATGGTGGTGGAGCAGATGTGGCCTGATCTAACATTCTGAGGTCTGTTAGTCAGAAAGTCCATAACCCAGTTGCAGAGAGACGTGTCGATATCCAGGTCTCTAAGTTTGATCATTAACTTAGAGGGTATGACAGTGTTAAATGCTGAGCTGAAGTCAACAAACAGCATTCGTGCATAAGTGTTTTTATTGTCCAGGTGTGTGAGTACAGAGTGCAGTGCTATGGAGACTGCATCTTCTGTGCTCCTGTTGCCACGGTAGGCAAACTGATGTGGGTCCAGTGTGGATGGCAGAGAGTCTTTCAGATGTGCCAGGACCAGCCGCTCGAAGCATTTCATGATGATGGGTGTGAGTGCTACAGGGCGGTAGTCATTCAGGCATGTTGGGCTGGAGTGTTTCGGCACTGGCACAATAGAGGTGGTTTTAAAGCATGTTGGCACAGCTGCTAGGTTAAGGGACAGGTTGAAAATGTCTGTGAATACCCCAGCGAGCTGTTCTGCACATGCTTTGAGGACGCGCCCAGGAATACCGTCTGGTCCAGCAGCCTTACGCACATTGATCCGACTCAGTGCGGTGTGGACTTCTGAGTTGGTGAGTGTGATGGGTGAGTGGTCGGTTGAGGAAGTGATCCTGGTGTAGGGTTCTTTATTGTCTCTTTCAAAGCGGGCATAAAAGTCATTAAGCTCGTTCAGGAAGGAGACGTTTGTGGCTGTGGGTGTGGACTGGCTGGGTTTGTAGTTGCTGATGGCCTGTATGCCCTGCCACATGCGCCGAGGATCAGAGTTGGAAAAGTGCTCCTCTAGCTTTAGCTTGTAACAGTGCTTGGCCTTTTTGATGCCCCTCTTCAAATTAGCCCTGGAAGTGCTGTAGGCCTGTGCATCCCCTGATCTGAAGGCAGTGTTGCGTGCCTTCAGCAGGAGGCGCACCTCCTTGTTCATCAATGCCTTGTTCATCAATGCCTTGTAGGCATTATTAGCCTACTTAGTTTTTTAAAAGTACTTTACTTGTTAGAAAAGTAATGCATTACCCCCAACACTGCCCATCTACTGTACAGTGTGTAAAGTTATGTAACCTGTTTCTTTGTACCAACCTGTCATTGTCAGAATCCCTATAAAAGGCTGTACTCAAACCTGCATTTCTCTGTTTGTCAGCTGACTTGATATATGAAGACGTTCAGAAAGAGGAGGGCTTGCAAGGGCCCAATAATGGCTGGAGCTCAAGTGAGTTTGAAAGCTATGATGAGCAGTCCGACTCTGAGAGGCCGCCAACCCGCAGCAAGGTGCGCGTGTGTGTGTTTATGTTAATACAAGACTCCCCACAACTGCAATAATTACATCTTGCCAAACGTCTGATTTATCTTCACACACATTTCCACATTCCTCATCATGATAAACCACAATGGTCCTTAAAAAGATTTAAACCCTCCAAGGTTGCAAGCTGATTGATTGTTATGTGTTTTGATGATTTATTTGTGCTGCTTTGATGGTCTGCAGAGGCTTGCTGTGCGCTTCACCAGCACAAGAGGGCAGTGTTGACCAGCACTTTCTAAATCGCTACTAACACCAGGCGTAACTGACACACTTTTCCACTGCTCTATATTGCTGCAAATTTGAATTCAGTGTGCACTGCGTTATCTGCCCTTACACGTTCATGAGGTCACACTGGTATGGAAAACACTTTGCCCAAGCGGCAGTCCCTGAGAAACCAATTTCCCTTGGCCAGACTCACCTTTACCTCCGCTGAATTAGGCTCTGTAAGATTCCTGCTGCCAGACGACTCCCGATAAGCAAGAATTAGATTGCTGAGCCTAATACCACAGTGATTTCAGCTCAGTTTTACCAGCTATTCCTCCAGCATATTTAGTGCATTTATAATTGGAGAGGAATGATTTTTGGTTAAAAGGTGTCAGGTGTTCCTGTTGTAGACTTGTTAAGAATAAAATGAACTCAAAAGGACAAGCAAGCTACTGCATGAAGAAATTGGGATTTTATTATGCAAAAAAAATTATAATAGTCATTCCTTCGTGCTAGTTCTCTCTGTAGAAATATTTTTTCCCATTTAAAAGCTCAAGGTCAGTAAGTTTTTGTTTGCCAAATTTTTATTCAATTCAATTGATGAATTACAAAATTGTTTGTCAAAAAAAAATACAAAATACTAGATTTAGAAAGGATGCTACAAAGTTTTGTGTTGTTCAGTTGATCAGAGGATCCTGAAAAACATTCATCACAGTTTTCACATTGACATAATTAAAAAAAAAGTTTAAGCATTGAATAAGCATATTAAAATGATTTCCGAAGCATTATATGACACTGGAGACCAGAGTAATGACTGGAAATTCAGCTTTTGAAATCACATTAATAAATTACTTTAAATGTTCTCACTGGCCACTTTATTAAGTACACCTCACTGGTACTGGGTTGGACCCTATTTTGCCTTCAGAACTGCCTTAAGCCGCGGTCACACTAGAGTTTGAGCTTGCAAAATTTTGTCGTACGGTGCTGCGAAAAGGGGCGGGATTAAACATGATGATTAGACATTAAAAAAAGCGAGCAATTGCTCCATGTTTTAAATTTCTGTTCAGAGAGGTCATGTTTTGATCCTGGATTGATCTCACGCAGTCAAGTGATGCGATTTCGCAGGTCAGAGTTCACCAAGCTTGAACTTTGCACTGCAGCAACCTGCGAAACTCGACGCATGACCCTGCGTTTCCGGTCTAACGCATTCGCGTGCGTATGAATGGAAGTCTATAGGGAGGAAAGTCCAGTGTGACCGCGGCTTTAATCCTTTGTAGCATATATTCAACAAGGTACAGGAAATATTCCTTAGAGATTTTGGTCCATATTGACATGATAGCATCACGCAGTTGCTGCAGATTTGTTGGCTGCATGTCCATGATGTGAATCTCCCATTCTACCACATCCCAAAGGTGCTCTATTGGTTTGCGGTCTGGTGACTGTGGAGGCCATTTGAGTACAGTGAACTCATTGTCATGTTCAAGAAACCAGTCTGAGATGATTCACACTTTATGACATGGCGCGGTATCCTGCTGGAGTAGCCATCAGAAGATGGGTACACTGTGGTCATAAAGGGATGATACAAAGCAGGATGTATTCATGCTATCATGTCCTTGATGCCAAATTCTGACCTTATCATTCGAATGTCGCAGCAGAAATCGAGACTCATCAGACCAGACAACGATTTTGGTGAGCCTGTGCAAATTGTAGCCTCAGTTTCCTGTTCTTAGCTGACAGAAGTGGCACTCGGTGTGGTCTTCTGCTGCTCTAGCTCATCCGCCTCAAGGCATCTTCTGCATACCTCGGTTGTAGCTAGTGGTTATTTGACTTACCGTTGCCTTTCTATCAGCTCGAACCAGTCTGGCCATTCTCCTCTGACCTCTGGCATCAAAAAGGCATTTGCGCCCACAGAACTGCAGCTCACTGAATATTTTCTCTTTTTCGGACCATTCTCTGTAAACCCTAAAGATGGTTGGGCATGAAAATTCCAGTAGATCAGCAGTTTCTGAAATACTCAGTCCAGCCCGTCTGGCACCAACAACTATTCCACGTTCAAAGTCACTTAAATCACCTGTCTTCCCCATTCTGATGCTAGGTTTGAACTGCAGCAGATCGAGTTGACCATGCCTACATGCTTCAATACATTGAGTTGCTGCCATGTGATTGACTGATTAGAAATTTGCGTTAACGAGCAGTTGGACAGGTGTACCTAATATAGTGGCCGGTGAGTGTAAATTAAAATATAAAATAATTGCAATAATATTGATCAGTTTTATTGCCTTTTTATTAAATGAACAGAGAAAATAAAAAAATTAATAAATAAAAACCTTTTCAATGACAGTAGGCATGCTATGATCTTAAATTTTCATTTTGGTATAATAATTGCTGAGTCTTAATCACAATATATAGTGAGTGTTACTTCATTAGATATAAAAATGCCCATGATAACAATATTATGCATATTTATTACCAAAATAATATTGTATTATTGAATACTGTCATTGTCTAAATGCCATGTGTATAGCTTGTTTCAATTCTTTCTGTTTATATTCTTTAAAAAAAAAATTCACAGAATTAAATTCTTTTCAATGCACAATTTAAATTATTTCAACAAAATCTGCACCCATGAAAGATTTCAGGAATACAGTAGACAGTGAATACAGTATAAATACTTTCTTTAAACACAGATCAGATTCAGACTGTCTGTGTCTGCATTTTGGTCACAGTCTCTGAGTTTGTTTTGGAAATTTGCTTGACTCAAATTAGCATTAGCGAGGGTTTACATTTTGTCATGATCTCATCTTCCTCTGTCTATCCCAGACGTCTTTCACTCAAAAATGATTCCATGCACTTAGTGATTATAATTTCTCTTGCATTTGATTTTGTTTGATTTTGCTTTGCCCTCATCCCTTAGTTTCCCTCTTTTAATGCTTACTCCTTCGTCCCTTCCTCTCCTCTATGTTATCATGCTATTGCGCTCTCACCTGTGGCCTGTGTTGTTGCTGTGCTGATACCTGTAGCTGTCCCCTGATGTGCGGCGACTGAGAGACCGTTACACCAGGACCAAACAGGAGCTAGCCATGAGACTGGGGGGCAAACATCAGGTACACTCATTCACATTTGGGGGCAGATTGGGAGTTATCACAGCTCAGAGTTTTCACATGGGACCATCACAGTCAGCTGCGTTCAAGGTTACACTTCTTGACTTTCTCAATTTTCTCTGCTGAAAAGGACCAACGTGAATGTCCATGCTGGTCAGTTATTGCTAACCAACATAACCATGCTGTTCATCTGGAAAGATTAAATATAGTACAGAAAGCATGGTGGCATACTGACATCCCATCATCCAAAACACAGTGTATGCTTGTCTTCTTCAGCAGAGTATTTTCTTTACGTTTGAGTGGTTCTGTCTCTTTCTCTTTATTTAATCTGTGTTCTGAATCACAGTGTCTGTAGTGTTCACCGCTTCCTACAAACAGAGCAAAACATACCTAGAAGTTTAGTGCACTTGATAGAGTTTGATCAAACCCAAAATGACACAAGTTGTATAATTTTGTACAATCATTTATTATTTTATGTATTTTAATAAGTGCAAGTGAGTTTGCATGATCTTCCTGTGTTGGCGTGGGTTTCCTCCAGGTGCTCGTTTCCCCCACAGTCCAAAGACATGCGGCATAGGTAAATTGAATAAGCTAAATTGGCCGTAGTGTATGTGTGTGAATGCAAGAGTGTATGGGTGTTTCCCAGTGCTGGGTTGCAGCTGGAAAGGCATTCACTGCGTGATAACATATGCTGGATAAGTTGACGGTTCATTCCGCTGTGGCGACCCCTGATGAATAAAGGGACTAAGCCAAAAAGAAAATGAATGAATAATAATTGCAAGTCTAACTAACCCAGCAACATTTTTTGTTTGTTTGTATAAACGATGTTTAATAGACGACCTAGCATTGATATTTTCGCTAAAACAAGGCTAAATTTGGACTATGTCAAATAGTAGTAAATGACTACACACGTTGTAACGGGAAGTGATGCTGACAACAGGGGTGCAGATCCAAACGCATGGTTTTATGAGAATGGTCAGGCAAGCAACGGTCAGCTGACAGATGTATGCAGGCAAATCCAGAGTCGTGGTCAAATACACAGGTGAAAGTCAGTACAGGCAGGAAGCAGACAACGTAAACAAACAAAGAAGGCGAGGGTCAAAAACAAGACAAGGCAAGGAAAACGCGTCATAATGTTCACAAAACTGTTCAACAAGACTCAGCACTGAAGTGTGTGTGTGTGTGCTGTATACAGTAAATGGTAACAAATAGTAATAGTAATCAGTTCATTAGTAGCTTCAGCTGTGTCTCTCTGCAATCATGGGGATCTAGGCCAGGTGTGTGAGTGGTGCATGACTGGATCTTGTAGTCCATTTAATGGTGGATTTGTAGTTCTATGCAATACTGTGTGTTCACCAGCGATCTGCACAGGCTGGATCGCTGGTGATTGTGACACACGGGAAGTCTTTCTAGTCTGCTTGTAATTAATAGTCAATTTTGGACCATTGATTTTCTCAAATTTACAGCTGAGTTTCATCTTTATTTTAGCCAAAACATCTAAGTTTGGACGTCTATTAGACATATTTTAAACACACAAATATGTTTGGAGTATAAGTGTGTTTTTGTTTTATTTAGTTTTGATCTTGTAAATTGCAAAATATTTCATAATATTTGTGTTATTACTGTATTTTTGGTCCACTTTAGTATAAAATATTTTTTGGAATCTCCTTAAATTTTGAGTGGTAGCCTGTTTTCCTATATCATTTTAACAGTTGGACTACAGCAGTAACCACTCTGGAGGTGGACTGAACAAATCTAAGATTATAGTGTATAGTGTATGTGCTACATGCTCCCTGAGTTTTTAAATCTGTGTGTTTTAATCTTGAGTTTTGAATTTATTGAATGCAATAGCCCAGGGGTGCTTAAACTCGGTCCTGGAGGGCTGGTGTTCTTCGGGTGTGTTTAATTGGGGTTGGATCTAAAATATGCAGGCCCTCCAGGACCGGGTTTGGGCACCCCTGCTATAGCCCCTTGAGATAAAAGATCTCATTTCTGAGGGGAAGAGATCTTAAAGAACTCGTTCACCAATCTTTTAAAATTCTGTCATTAATTAATTACCCTCATGCGATTTCAATCCCTCGAGACTTTTGTTCACCTCGAAAAACAAATTAAGGTATTTTAAATGAAAACTGGGTGACGCAGTGGCGCAGTAGGTAGTCCCCTCACAGCAAAAAGGTCGCTGGTTCGAACCTCCGCTGGGTCAGTTGGCATTTCTGTGTGGAGTTTGCACGTTCTCCCTGCGTTCACGCGGGTTTCCTCTGGGTGCTCCGGTTTCTCCCACAGTTCAAAGACATGCAGTACAGGTGAATAGGGTAGGCTAAATTGTCCGTAGTTTATGAGTGTGAATGAGTGTGTGTGAATGTTTCCCAGAGATGGGTTGCGGCTGGAAGGGCATCCGCTCCATAAAAACATGCTGGATAAGTTGACGGTTCATTCCGCTGTGGCGACCCCGGATTAATAAAGGGACTAAGCCGAAAAGAAAATGACTGAATAAATAAAAACTGAGATCTCCCTCATCTTTCATTGACAGCGGTGGTCACAAAACATTCCTGAAAATTCTTGACCAGTTCTAAAAATTAACCAAAAACATTTAGGCCCAATCTCAATTATATTTTTGTACTGCTACCCCTTTCCCTTGGCCCTTGAAACAGAGTGTGAAGGGGAATGGCTTAAAAATTTACACCTAAGAAATGGGACACCACTACAACACCTCCACACATCATCATACTGTATGTCATCGCGATCTCTCGCTTCATATGAGACCGACGCTGGCGACTGCTGTAGTTATTCCAGTTGCATTATTTTTTGGTATTTATCTTCAGGAAATCACTAAAGTTATCGATATCATGTTATCATAACGATAAAATGTGGCAATAAGATCGTAACTGTGCTATGCATTTAAACTGTGGCCATATTCATCTATGTAAACGCACAAAAACAACATTAACATTATACCAGACATTGTAAAAAGCTCATTGCCAGCCACTTGACTTTTTTGACAAGGCATTTGAGTGTCATCGAGTGACAGATTGTTGTGGGACTACTATATAGGAGTTATCATTAGGGATTATACAGCAGATATTGAAATTTAGCGGTTTTAATTTTAGCGTTTTTTTTTTTTTTTTTTTTTTACAGCATGGCGGTAAAACACAAACACGGTTATGAGTGTATTGAAACATTTGCTTGTTTATTGTAAAAATTCGTAATAATGCCAAAAATATACAAATTTGTGCATCTCCTGACTTCCTTGTGCAGCCATGCTGCCGTTGTAGCTGGTGTATTCTGGGAAATTGTCTTACCTCTTGGTTTCGAGTGTGGTCCTGAAAAATCTCTGTTTGAAGGACTATATAGCCCTTCCCCTTAGCCCTACTCCATCAAGCTAAAGAGAATTGGGACACCCCTACCCATTCAAGTGAACGCGCAAAACAAGGGGTAGGGTTAAGGGGAAGGGCTAAAGGGTAGAATTGGGATTGGGCCTTAATGTGACTTCAGTGTTTTAACTGTAATCATATAAAGCTCTAAGAACACATTTGTGCACCCAAAAACTGTAAAATGCCTTTGTTCACCTATATCTTGCTTATCAGATCAAGATGTGTGTTTAATTCAGTCAATAAGACACTTGCATGTTGCACTGCTGACTCTAGTGACAATACCTCATATTGACCGTAGAAAAGACAAAGATGAAACAGCCATTTATCAGTTATTGAAAGTTGAATCACTGAAGTTACACGCAATGTTTTGACAATATTTCCTATAGTTCCTTTTCTAGACTTCTCAGGATTTCTCAGGAACGTTGCTGTCTATGGAGGGTCAGAGAACGCGTTTATTTAATCTAAAATATCCTAATCTGTGATACAAACATGAACAAAGGTCACAGTGGATTGAAATGACATGAGGTAATAATGCATTTTATTAACATAATTGTATTTTTTGGATTTCCAAAAGATATACAGCATGTAATCTACTCCTCAATGGAGCCTGTGGTCGAAGTTAAAATGCTTCCTGACTTTCCTTTTGATTTCCTTAACGATCCTTCTCTTTCTCACTTTCTAGCATTCTGTCATAAACAAATCTTTCCAATCACTTCCACTATAAAGCTCTTAATTTTGCTTCAGCTTCCTTAATCTCTCATTTGATTGGTATGAGGGTGGATTATTATGGGAACACTTGTAAACAGTGTGAAATGTAAACCACTCTCATGTGATTCACGCAAGACATTTCCACATGCTCTCTATTAATGACCTGCTTTTGCAGAGATGGGCCGCCCCCTTCTTTTTTAAAGTATAAAAATATCACAGCATTTTGAAGTTCCCTCACAGCTTTGGATCTTGTGGGATTGAAGCAAACCCCTTTGAGCACACACCCAACAGCTGCCCTGTCGCACTGAACTGGTGTGTTACAAATGGCAGGCAAACCCAATCATGGCTGTTTACGCTCCAGGGCTTGAGATGGTCGACCTTTTACCATAAGAGTTTATTACGTCACCGGTTATGGAGGAACTCCAGCTGGGCTTCCCATGATTCTCTGTTCCCCTCTGGTCCCTGTGCAGGTCCATCAGCTGATGCGGGCGGCACGCAGCGGAACGAAAGATGGCCTGGAGAAGACCAAAATCGCTGTGATGAGAAGAGTTTCATTCCTACATAAAAAGGACCACTCAGGTAATCTAGGATTGATTTCATATTTAGAATTTATCTGCTTTTAAGTACCCTTCCTGACTACTGTTCCTTTGATAGAAAAAAAAATCATATTCAGGAAAGAGGCTATTATACATTTTTAAATGTTTTTTTTCTCTTCGGATGAATGATTAGCTACACCTCTTTAGATATGGTAGATGGTCTTCCCACCATACACTGAGACATGATAGAAAAAAAGGTAGAGTTTAATAACGCTCTTTTTTTAAATTCGGCTTGAAAAAGGGAATTGGCGGTAGAGGTTGAAAACAAGATAAAAAATATTCTAAATATTCCTGCTTCTGGATTTTTTTTTCTTTTTTTAAATTTTTCCCATATGATGTTTAACAGAGCAAGAACATTTTCACAGTATGTCTGATAATATTTTTTCATCTGGGGAAAGTCTTATTTGTTTTATTTTGGCTAGAATAAAAGCAGTTTTTAATTTTTAAAAATCCATTATAAGGTCAAAGTTATTAGCCCCTTTAAGCTATTTTTTTCCAATAGTCTACAGAACAAACCATCATTATACAATAACTTGCCTAATTACCCTAACTTGCCTAGTTAACCTAATTAACCTAGTTAAGCCTTTAAATGTCACTTTAAGCTGTATAGAAGTGTCTTGAAAAATATCTAGTAAAATATTATTTACTGTCATCATTGCAAAGATAAAATAAATCCGTTATTAGAAATGGGTTATTAAAACTATTATGTTTAGAAATGTGATGAAAAAATCTTCTCTCCGGTAAACATGAATTGGGGAAAAAATAAACAGAGGGGATAATAATTCATAATAATTCTGACTTCAACTGTATATACTTACTACCAAGGTCCTTTACAGTATATCGAAGTTGATATTTAGCCACACTATGTTTGGTGTTTTGTTACATAATTTTTTTTTTTACAAGGTGAGTTATTAGCCCAACGCTCAACCCCCAACCTGGAAGACCAGGACATACACACATACATTACGGACAATTTAGCTTACCCAATTCATTTATAGAGCATGTCTTTGGACTTGTGGGGGAAACCGGAGCACCCAGAGGAAACCCACGTGAACACGGGAGAACATGCAAACTCCACACAGAAATGCCACTTGACCCAGCCGGGACTCGAATCAGTGACGTTCTGGCTTCTATTTCGCATTTTCAAAAGCTGTCCACATAAAAATACAATATTTATTTTGCAAGCTCACATTGTTATTCTTAAGGTGAATAATTATTCCATGCTAGGTAATCTTTAGTCAAAGTGTGACCATTTGTTTCCGCATTTCGAGCCACCTTTTTTGTTGAAGTCAACTATGGCTTCCATAGCTATTCTCAACCATGCACCTTTGACTGTTAGTGTGCAAAAAGAAAGACCCACCCCTAATCAATATTTTGTTTCAGTTGGAATTACATCAACATAATGAAATAAAAGTCTCAGAAACTTCCAGTGAAAATGGATTTTAACACTAGAACTACAGGCTGCAATTTTGAAAATTTTTCATTTTTTCAATTTTATTAAAATTACAAAACACAAAAGAGCTATGAGTATTTCTACCTTTTAATTACAGTACCATAGCGGTCAAAACAACCCCATGCATTTATGGTGCACTTACACATTGCTATTCGAACCATGCCTAGGAGCGTTTCCCAGTTCGTTTGACCAGTGATCAATGATTGTGAACTGTCATAGTTTATTAAAGACGCAAAGCACTCGCTGCACCTTCAGCAAACCTCCTAATACCTGCAGCATGAGGACTTTTATGACAATGTATGTGGATCTGTTTGGCAAAATATTTGACAGCATGTCACTGAATCCCAAATGACTAAAACGATATAACCAAAGCAATCTCAACTGTTAAACTGAACAGTCGCATAATGGATGACGAACAGTAAGCGTGCTTAGGCTCAAAAGGTAAAATGCAGTGTAAGTGCAGCTGTCGGGGAGAGGGGAAGAGGGACAATCACATTTTGGGACGGTTTAAGGCAACTGTACTGAGTGAGAGTACACCCTCAGTGTCTGCTACTTTTCCTGGTGACTTTAAATATGTGTGCCTTTCTTGTCCAGCAACTTCTTGCTAACAAAAACAGCTTTCTGTTGGCAAAAACATAACTTTACTTCAGATATGGCTTTCAATAGTTTCAATAGGTACTGAAATTTTAAAAATGTTCTTTTGCCATTTCCATTTTCCAACATTTAAGTGCTGTTGAGCGCATACTTAAACACATCTGATTAGCCATTGTTTTTACATGCTCGACAGAAATGACTGTGATTGGCTGTAAAGGTCATCAGTTCACCGCTCTTTACTGCTGTTCACCGTGTGCAAACACTGATACAGCGACACTGGAGCATTTTAAAGCCCTGAAGATCAGTCAGTTCATCCACAGATCACTTGTGAGTTCATAGACAGACCAGCTGATCAGCGGTGTTTAAGAATGTGGTTAAAGGTTAGGGGGAAATGGACGTTTTTAAAATTTCAGTACTGGTTGGTACCGAAATTCAGTTTTGTGACAACAATATTCAAAAACAAATTTTTAAAAACAATGTAAACCGTAGACCAATCATTAACTGACCAATCAGAGTGAAGCAGGCTTGTGAAGAGGAGGTGTTTATGCAATCTTTAAATTGTTTGAGGTGAGGTGATTTGAAATGTTCTGCATATTATGAGAAACAAATGAGTTTTTGATGTACAGTATTTAAAATGCGTACAAAAATGGGAAGCTTAAAAATAGCATAATAGGGGCAATTAAATATAAAACATTGGGAGAAGAGCTGAGAGGCACATTTGATGCTCAGGAAAATTGGCTGGGATTGGTTGCCATAATGTCCTTCTGCACAATAGGGAATGATTACCATTTGGAAATAGAAACTGGGACGGTGCCTTATGAAATTGCAATTTTAACGAAGCACCACACTGTGTATAGTGCTAAACATTTGATTCTGAGGTTCTGTTATTTCTTTTAAAATTTTAAGAGCCTGAAAAAATCATTTGAAGATTTTAGGCCTTTGGGAAGAGCTACAAAATTGTATGTCGGATGTTTTTCCTTTGTAGTCATGTGGAGTGAAAGATGTTTGGATGTGACTTAGTTCCACCTGTTCTTTACTGAATGTGCTTTTTTCCTTGTCTGTAATAAGATAGCAGAAGAATATGTATTCTTATCTTTGCAGGGAGACATGATATGTTTTGAACGTGTTTTTGTGTATCCTGTGTTCAGATGACACTGAGGATGATACAGGGTATCTGGATGTGATGGTATCTGAAGCAAAACACCCACCTGCACAACTGGGACCAATGCCAGACGGGCTAAGCAGCCAGCAGGTGTGTATATATGTATTTATTGGTGTGAAAGTGTATTTTAAATTGCTTGTGTATGTAATCCAAGCCAAAATATAAGGGATTATTAAGGTAGTAAAATTGACATAAATATAATTAACAGTTTTTTTTCAATCGCTAACCCATACCCATAAAGTGCTTACCCGTACTTCAGATACTTTTTCTCTCAACTCCAAATGGATAATTTTCTTCTCAAAAATACATTTCATTAAATATATACAGATATGTGCCAAAAAATTTGAATATCGAGGGAAAGTCCATTTATTTAAATAATTTATTTCAAAAAGTGAAACTTGTGTGTCATATTAGTTCACTACACACAAAGTGAAATATTTCAAGCTTTCATTTGTTTCAGTTTTAATGATTCTGGATTAAAGATGAAAAAACTCAAATCCAGTATTTCACAAAATTTGAATATTTCATGTGACCAATTAAAAAGGATCTTAAAACACATGTTGGCCTTCTGAAAAGTGTGTTAATGTACGGTATTATGTCCTCAGTACCTTTTGCACTAGGCAAAATCAGTCTTTGACACAGTTAAGTTGTTATGGTAGCCCAAGTTGCTTTGATATCGGGCTTCAGCTTGTCTGCATTTCAGAGTCTCTGTTCTCTTTTCTTCCTCTTGACAATAGCCCATAGATTTTCAATAGGGTTTAAGTCAGGTGAGTTTCCTTGCCAATGAGAACAGGGATACCATGGTCCTTAAACCAGGTACTGGTAGCTTTGGCACTGTGTGCACGTCCCATGACCTGCTGGAAAATAAAATCATCCTCTCCAAAAAGCTTGTCTGCAGCAGGAAGCATGAAGTGCTCTAAAACGTCTTGATATAGAGCTGCATTGACTGTAAACTTGATAAAAGACAATGAACCCACACCAGCATATGACATGGCTCTCCAAACCATCACTGACTGTGGAAACTTCACATTGGACTTTAAGCAGCTTGACTTTTGTGTCTCTCCGCTCTTTCTCCAGACTCTGGGATCTTGATTTCCAAATTAAAGACAAAATTTGCTTTCATCTGAAAAGAAGACTTGGCGCCACTGGGCAACAGACCAGTACATTTTCTCTTTAGCCCAGCACAGACGCTTCTAATGTTGTTTTTGGTTCAGGAGTGGATTGACGCATGGAGTTCTACAGCTGTAGCCCATGTTATGCAGATGTATGTGATGGTTCTTAATGCTCTGACACCAGCCTCAGTCACCTTTGCTTGACAATCCTCTCAAGGCTGGACTCATACTTGTGCATCTTTTCCAGCCACACTTTCCCTTCCTCTTAACACTCTATTAATATGCTTAGATACTGCTCTCTGTGAGTATCTAGCTTCTTTTGCAATTGCCTTTTTGTGAAATACTGGATTTCAGTTTTTATCATCTTTAATCCATAATCATTCAAATTGAAACAAATGAAGTATTTCACTTTGTGTGTAGTGAACTAATATGACACACAAGTTTCACTTTTTGAAACAAATTATTGAAATAAATGGACTTTCCCTCAATATTCTAATTTTTGGCACATACCTGTACCAACTCTTCATTTAAAAATAGAGCGCATCTTTTTCTGAACACACTAACTTTACCAAAACACTGGAAATCAAATCAAACTACACCAGGTTTCAAAATACTGGCTATTGTTGACATTGCAAAAACTCCAGAGACTTTTATGTTTCAGTTTCACAGGTATTTGCATGCAAAACATGCAATCCACCATTTTGACATGTACAGTAATGTTTACATTCAAAAGGAATCCAGTAAAAATCCTTTACTATTTACTACAGGAGGTACAGTAGAAACACGGTATGATAGAAAAAGTTTTACAGTATTGCTTACAGTGAACAAAATATCCATGAAACACACATTCTGAAAAAAAAGCAGAAAAACCCTGCTAAAAAGGGGGGTATCTAAAAAAGCACTAAATGACTGTTTCTAAACTCTGCGATCTTTATGGGTAGGCCACACGTTTTCATCAACATCACTCCTCTAAGTCCTCCTTTTACTTTATAAGTGTAAATGTAATAGAAAAAATAACCCCTGCCACTGAGTCTAAGCCAGACTGGAATCAGCTGTGGTTGGCCCAACATAAATCAGCTATGTGTCAATTCAATTGTTTGTTTATTACCAGTTGAGATCTATTTTGATATGGTTTTTGAACTGATATCATTGCAGAAGCAGAGGTTTTTATACTGTATCTAAGGTTTGGAGTATTGTTTTTGCTGTTGTGGGACGTTGTGTGTTAACATTCATAAATAATACAAAAACAATTCATAATTTTGTTGGGATGTATACAGTAACTTGTCTGTTAAGAAAATGTAAGCATTGTGGAAATGTGTTCACTGACAGCCTATTGGGGAAAAACTACATGAAATGTGTGAATGGTATGGCCACAGAAGATCAATGCTGTGTTAATTATGTTTAGAGTTTTAAAATTGTCAACTTATTGGACAAACATTTGTTAGTGACTGAAAAAAAACTGTAAAACAAAATGATGACCTGTTCATTTTCAAATTCATACAAATGTATATCTATTTTAAAAAACAAAAGCAAAATAAATGTTGTATAATATATGTTATATTATATTTGTTCAATTGTCTAAACTGTTTAGGTAGGTAGGTAGACACAGTTTTAGTAAACAATAATGCATTCAAGTTATCAAATATGACAGTTAAGGCATTTATGATGTTACAAATGCTAATTTTGCACAAAAGAAATACTATTTGTCCTGTTTACTATGACTGTCATTCATCCTGTCCACAGATTGTTAGACGCCATATTTTGAGCTCCATTGTGCAAAGTGAGAGAAGTTACCTGGACTCTCTTAAAAGGATCCTGCAGGTAAAATAGATAATTTAATGTACTGTCTCATTCCATCTACCTGTATCACTGCAGATGTATTGGTGAAACTAAAAAGCAAACAAACAAAAAAAAAACCTTTGACAAGGTTCAACTGTGGTAATTTGTCAGTGTCTTTTTTGTTCTGTAGTATGCTAAGGTCAAACTGGAATTTAATGCTTTTATATGTATAAAAAAGTTGCTTCGCTTCTGAGGTGAAATATTATTATACTGTAGTGACATTTAGTGTTTCTCAAAATGTTTGTACTATGTACATTAAAATGTTAGTCAAAATGTCACTGTTAATTTGTATAAATTGTTTTTGAAAGGGGCGGCATGCGTTTCAGTGGTTAGCACTGTCATCTCACAGCAAGAAGGTCGCTGGTTTGAGTCCCGACTAGGCCAGTTGGCATTTCTGTGTGGAGTTTGCATGCTCTCCCCATGTTGGTGTGGGTTTTCTCCGGGTACTCCAGTTTCCTCTACAGTCCAAAGAAATGTGCTTTACGTGAATTGGATAAACAAAATTGGACAAAGTGTAATAATGCGAGTGTGTATGGATATTTCCCAGTACTGGGTTGCGGCAGAAAGAGCGATGTGTTAAACATATCTTGGAATAGTTGGCGGTTCATTCCTCTGTGGCAACCTCTGATAAACAAGGGACTAAACCAAAGGAAAATGAATAAATGAATGTTTTTGAAATGGCTATAAATAATAGCCCCTCTTTAATCCTTTAAAATATGTTTTTACCAATTTCTCTGGTTAAATTGGGTTTCTAAGATCACCCAAAGTAAATTTAGAGTTTATTATTATTTTAATGATAAGTGCAAATCCAGCTTTTAAAGCTTCAAAAGAAAAGATAACGCTATAAATTGTCTTTAATATGAATTTGCGTACACATTTGCCATCTTTAAATGGAAGCATGCAGGACTGGCGGGTTTCATAGTGGGGAGTTTCATTACACATAATTCTGAACTCAGCTAGTGGTTGGAGAGAAAAGCGTTTGTTATCACACTCCTTTGAAGGCATAGGCACCGTCTAAAATTGAATCACAGATCAATGACAGCTTTACGCTCTATGAAATCTAGTCACTCAGGATCTATCTCCAAGCTTTGTTGTCAAATCAAAGCTCTGTCGGGTGTACTTTACAATCCCAGCTCTCTTTATAGCATGCTAGACATGGTCTAGGGTGGTTAGATCACGTAAATGGCCCCAAAGCAGGGGGAATGGGAGGTGGTGTAATTAAGTTTAGCAGTGCTGTTGCGGGTAGACAGATCTTTAGTAAAAGAAATAGTCTCATTGCCTCATCTTTTGTCTTATTTTCTCTTTGTCGATAATTCATTAGCGCTGGAGACTGCAGGCTAGGAAAGAAAGCAGTCATGAAAAATCTGTTGTGTCCCCAGTCTAACTAGCAAAATGTCTTTGCTTTTAAAGATTAGGTCTTATTGGTTATCTATGGACATCACTTCTTGTTTTGCAATTTAAGGAAATCAAGCCCAAACAAACATTTAGCTCAGCCTAATGCGAGTTTGAGAATGTTGCAAGACAGTCAAACCCTGTATCAGAAGGAAAATTAGCATTAACAAGTCAACTAAAATTGAGAATTATAAAGGCTTACACACATGAGGGACTTTCTCATTTACTAGAACTATTTGTGGATGTATTTGTTTTTTGGTGTTTGTGCTATTTTTCTAGCAATAGTTCTAGCAATGCCATTTGGAGGAACTAAATTAGATCCTGCTTCAAAATATGGTCTAAAGCCTGATTAATTCTTCTGTGTTGAGTGATTGTCATAGTCCACAGTGTGTACCTTGCACATAGCCAATGCCATTATAAACACTTACACGTCTGTGTTCTATCTGTGCTGCTCTGGAAGTTACATGTATGAAACACTAGTAGCCTGTGGGGTTTCTGTATTGCAATGTTTTCACTGCATCGTTGCATTTGTTTGCTAGTATTTGAGTTTATGCTGGAAAAACATGGAATGCCAGTGTAGCAGTAACTTAAACTCCCACTTAATTCAGGGTACAAAGAGGTGGGAGCCAGTGAAGGTTCAACAACTTTAATCATAAAGTAAACACAAAGCAGAAGTATACACTGGGAGCTCCAACACACAGGTCTTGACACTTGTTAAACATTCCCTCCACCAGCTTTGCCACATGGTTATTTGCTTCACCCACACTTGTGACTATTACCAAGCGAGAATCACAGATCTTGAACTCTGTGTTATTACAACCTGTAGTTAAATGTTTTGAGAAGTGTGCGTCAGGGTCCGCTTCAGATATATGATTTTACAAAGGCTATGCGGTACCTACAGTACCACTGGACGTGATGCCGAAGTATAATCGGTCACACTTTATTTTGATTTTATGTTACATGCCAACTAATTCTCATTAGATTATAAGTAGACTGTAGGGTTAGTGTAAATTGACATGCACTTGCAAAGTTTCTTGTAGTCATAGTTGAATGTCTAAAGGAGCAGTTTCAACAGATATTAAGAAGACAGTCTACTAATACTCAAATGAACCATCAAAATAAAGTGTTACCGTATAATCCGCCTTAATCCAGTACAATATGAGCTACATATCTATACTTTTCTATTATCAGAAGGCGATAGTGATTCTGGTGGACAGTAATCCTCCAAAACTGAGTACAAACACCCATCTTTAAACATTCTAGTCTGCTCCCAAAAGACAAAATCAAGCATGGAAATGCATGTACATTTTTTTTCTCATGCAGAAACCATTTCAATCAGATGTATGCCACAATAAAGGAAAAAGGCCAAATGAACTTCCAATTCATGCCGACTTTCAGTGTGAGAATATTTGTACAGATTTGACTTTTTTCCCCTTTTATTTAAATATTTTTGGTGTTTCAGATTTCACAGACAAAGACAGGAGATTTCAGGAGAGTTCTTTTGACATGTATAAATTTGAATTTTTGGTATTATATTTTATAACGTGAAACAGACTGAATAAATCCAACATCCTGTAGCTTGAAACCAAGAAAAGTTCATGCAGTGTAAAAAAGATTGACTAAATCATAAAAGTAAACCTGAAAATGGCTCCAAATAAGTAGGGGAATCAGGATATCTATGCATACATCTCCATGTGTTCAAATACCTGCAGTACTGTATTTCAAATATGTATTCATATATGCAAATTGGACATTTTGAATCTTGCATTCAAATGAATGAAATGGATAATGCGTAGTGAGACTTGATTTTTGTTCACCTTGCTGTTAAGATTAATTCACCACATTTTTAATCTCTTTCTCGTCAAGGTTAGGCAAGTCAAAGCTGTAAATGAATTATTCCTCATGTATAAATATAAAAATGTCTGGGTAATGTCATAAATAAGAAATGTCTCCCTTTCTCACGGTCCTTTAGGAATACCAGCGACCGCTGATGGAGGCTGAGCCTCGGATCCTCAGTGTCAGGAAAATCCGGCCCATTTTTTTCCGTCTACGAGAGATCACGCAGTGTCACTCCATGTTCCAGATAGCCCTGGCATCTCGGGTGGCCGAATGGGACTCTTGTGAAAAGATTGGAGACCTGTTTGTAGCTTCAGTGAGTATGAAAATGCCTGAAAATGACTGGCCTTGAAACTGCACTACAGAACACTGAGCATTGTGTTATTTTGCTTCTGAACTATCAAGCTGTATCAGGTACTAGCAGTTCTCTGTTCCAGTTTGCTTTAAAAGCTTTGCCAATTACTATGAGTGAGGATAGCTGTCTCCTACCAATGTAACAATGTTGGCACCATTGGGGCTGCAGGCCGTCTAATGGACTAATGAATGAGGTTTCTGTTGTGACCCTCCTCACAGGCAGCATCCATAAGCAGTTCTCATTATTCTTCTGTTAAAAGAGTGCGTTTGGCCTCTTTGACCTGCTTTTATTGCATGGCACTAGTGGTCTTTATAAAGTCCCTGGAGGACAAAGAACTACCCTAGACAGACTGCTGTGCATTGAAAAGCAGAAAATAGACCCACAAACTGCACGACATGCATCATATTGCATCGCTTTGCACAGTTTTTCTGTTGTCAATTGCATATGTACACACTGCGGGTTGAAATTGCTAAGGTTGAACTAGTAGCGACTGAAGGAATAATTTAATTGCATTTAGATGCTTTAGAAAACAGGTAGTCACACAACCTAGTATCTATCAAGAAGCACATACTATGCAATGTATACGTAGCTGTTTGTGAATGTAAAGGTCTGCAAATTTCAAAGATCAAAGTGCTTGATAAATTGAGTCTTCCGAAAGAAAGAAAAAACTAATCTGAACTTCCTTTCAGGTAAATCAGAAATTCCAGTCTTGCCTCCTACACAAATCTATTTAGGTTTGCTATAATGCTAGAATATGTCCTTCATTGACTTCTTGTGTACAACATCTAGATAGACCCTCGAACACTGTAGTGAGGCCTGAAGTTTCGATTGTGTTATCAAAACATTAAGGTGGTACTGTTTTTCGGTGGCACAAAACACTAATCCATTTAGCATGAGAACTCTTGCTAGACTGATATATGACCAATGCTATAGTGACTATTCATATTACTGTTTATTACAAGTGCTGATGAAGCCTCTGGAGCTAAACTTTATGTATGGTAATGGTTTCAATAGATTATGCCATCTGACCAATCAGAACAGAGTAGGTTTGTGGGGATTTACTGTAGAGAAAGCAGATATCCTATTATTATTTTTTTTGGATAGACCTATCCCTTTTATATGAGGCTCCCCCTTACAAAAAATAACTGCAGTAAACTGAAGTAAAACTGCAGTACAACTGCAATATACAGAAGTATAACTGCAGTAAAATGGATTGCAAATTGCAATTATTGCAATACAATGAAGTATAAACACAGTTCAAATACAGTACAATAAAGTTCAACAGTAGTATAAATTGCAGTAAACTGGAGTAAAAACAAGTAAACTCCGTCTTTACTGCACTTGTGCTGCTGTTGTCTAATATGCCAATGGTGTGGTAAGAACTGTACTGCACTTGTGTTACAAGGGGTTCATTCTTCAACATCTTCCAAGAATATTTTGTAGTTTTTTCAGGGATGTTTTCTGGATTCAAGTAATTTTCTAATTAGAATTTTAAGAGTTTGTTTGCAAAAATGAATAATAAAAAATAACTGCAATAAACCGAGCAGTACAACAGCAGTAGCCTATATACAAGGATAACTATGGTAAACTGAGAGGGACAATATAGTGACATGTTATATCATTTATTGCACTTAGGTACATAAGTATTTAAAATCCACTTTAGTTTTTATTATGTATTGCCGTATTGTAGGTGTATTTCTGTAGTTACTTATACTTCTGAAAAGTGCAATACAATATATTTTGATAGTTCTTTAGCAGTACAACTGAAGTACTAAAAACCTCATTTGGAAACCATCCACCTAGCCGGAAAACTAGTAGTTGTACTGCAGTTTTATTGTAGAAGTACTTCAGTTGTATTGCAATAGCGGTATGACAGTTGTACTGCATTATAGTAGTAGCATCACTTCAGTACTATTGCAGTAGTTGTACTGCATTTGTACTGTAGTAGTACTTTAGTTGTATTGCAGTAGATGCACTGTAGTTGGTTGTATTATAGTACTTCAGTTGTATTGCAGTAATACTGCAATATATTTAAAAAATGCATTTTTTTCGTGTCCAAAAAACTGCACTTTTCAGAAGTTAACTAAATCTGCAGTATTCCTTTAAAAAACTGCAGTATTCTTTAAAAAAAATTGCAGTAATTTTTTTTTTGTAAGGGCCACATCAAAATTAGGAACTTTTGAAATGGGATAACTTATTAAAATTCAGTTGATAGTTTCTAATAGTTTTTTTTCTACTGAAATGCTGCCTTTTTCAAGGTGTTGCAACTGTTTCGTGTATTTGCCCTGCATGTGAGTTTGTTGACAATAACATCTTTACCTGTGTGTATCATTTCTTGCCGTACTCAGTGGCCCCAGAGGGGAGGTACAGTTTGACAGGGGTTAATATCTATTTGTGGCTCGTTAATGTCCTCTCCCAAGTCCTGCAAGCACTGCTGCTGTCAGCAGGTCTGTTCAGCTTCAATCAAAGCAGAGCGAATGGATGGCTGCCATTTTGCCTGCTCTAAAACACCCGGCAGTAATGGACTGTCAAAGATGTTTAGGTCCCTGGGATGGCAAACAGTGGTGCTGCGCTGCATAAATACCCCACTAAAATTACTGTTTACTTCCATCCCTTTGCCCTGTAATCACCTTTATAGTGGCCTGCCCACCACCACAGCAAAATTCAAGAGCAAGCTCAGCTCTGAAGGAGAAAGCGTGCATGTTGAGAGATGCTCAAGCAAAGTGGAAAATGAACATAAAAGCAAATGGAATTGTTTTTCTAAACCATTTTCTCTCTCGATTTCCCCATAGTTTTCCAAGTCTATGGTGCTGGACGTTTATAGTGATTACGTCAATAACTTCACCAATGCCATGGCCCTCATTAAGAAAGCCTGCATGTCTAAACCAGCATTTCTGGAGTTCCTCAAGGTAAGAGCTGATGTTTGCTGCCAGTAGCCTCTTCAAGAAACTAAAATCTGCTCAATATCTTTTAAACGTTTGTAAGTTACATATTTTTCCTTGCACAGGAGCAAGTAAATGCAAGTGCATCAAACAAAACACAAACATGTAAAGAATGTAAAGAAAATCATAAAGATATAGAATGAAAGAATGTAGAAACAGTTTTTGCTCATTAATTTTAGAAATAAGTACAAAGAAACTGCAAGTAGGGCGTCACGGTGGTGCAGTGGGTAGCACGATCGTCTCACAGCAAGAAGGTCGCTGGTTCGAGCCTCGGCTGGGTCAGTTGGCATTTCTGTGTGGAGTTTGCATGTTCTCCCCATTTTCCCAACAAGTCCAAAGATGTGGTACAGGTGAATTGGGTGTGCTAAGTTGTCCGTAGTGTATGTGTGTAAATGAGTGTGTATGGATGTTTCCTAGTGATGGGTTACAGCTGGAAGGCCATTCGCTGCGTAAAACATGTGCTGGATAAGTTGGCGGTTCATTCCACTGTGGCAACCCTAGATTAATAAAGGGACTAAGCCGAAAAGAAAATGAATTAATGAATGAAACTGCAAGTAACATTAAAATAAAATGAAAAAAATGAAATTGTAGTTTCCTGTAAAACATAATAATGTCTCTAATCTTCCAATTTACTGCTCATTTGCATAAAAATTCAATTTACCAATGGTGTTACCTGAAAATATCAAAAACACAGAAGTACTCGCAAAAAAAAAAAAAACAGTATTTATCACACCACCATTTAATAAACACCATTTTAGTTATAAATGCAATAGTAGCCATTTGTACTTCTAGTGCAATTCTAGCCTTTCTGACTCAGGAGAGTCATACATTATGTCATTTAAGGTAAAAAAAAATGTCAGGAAAAATAAGCCAAATGTTTGTGTAATTTCAAATGTTTCGTCTGTTGAACACACAATAAGATATTCTGAAGCTAGTAACCTGTAGAAACAAATACTATGGATGTCAAAGGTTCTGGGTTTTCAGCTTTCTTTAAAATATCTTCTTTCGTATTTAACATAAGAAAGAAACTCTCATAGATTTGAGACATGTAAAGGGCAAGACAAGTTTCATACACAGTGGTAATTCAAAGTGCTTTACACACTCAAAAAATATATATTTTTTTAACTTGTTCAAACTACTTAATTAAAATGAGCTGAAACAACACAATTCTTGAGATTTCATTGGGACAACTTAATTTTTTATGTTCAATCCACATAAATGTGTTAAAAGTGTTAAAGTAACTTAATAAATTTGTGTTGGCACAACATGAATGAATTGTGTGGAACCCTGCATTTTTTACAGTGCATAAACGGGAATAAAAGAGACTAGTATAAGAAAATAAAAACGAATAATAAAAGTGATTAAACACAGATAAGAACAGATTAAAATGTGTTAAAACAGGTTATAAAAAATGAAAAAGAATGTAAGTAAATGATAACAGAATTTTTGGGTGAACTACCCCTTTAAACTTTGTACTGCTGGGATATCATGTCATTATAGACATTTTAGGGGTAAACAATGAAAGGCAGTGGGGTCCAATATTTGATTGGATTGCAATGATTTTTTTGTTCAGTGTGCATGATGAAACATTTAAATTAATACTATATTAAAAAGTAAAAATTTACCAAAAGTGTATTTTGTCTAACTGCAATGGCAGATTTTTTTTCCAAGCATGAGCATTTTGAAAATAAGTATGAAGTGTTTTCCTATTAAATGCAACTATAAACATCCAATGCTGTGTAGCATCTTAAGTAATTGTGTGAAGGGTTCTTTTATATTATATTATATTATATTATATTATATTATATTATATTATATTATATTATATTATATTATATTATATTATATTATATTATATATATTATATTATATTATATTATATTATATTATATTATTATACCTGCTATAATATTTTACCTCAAAATGAGACAAAGACTAATTAAAAATACAATAAATCATTAAAGCATGAATTGCTTAAAACAAGAGCACTCTATATTTTGGATAATTTCAGGGAAGCCACGTACACTTTCTAAGTGTTGCATTTTTAATTTAAAATATTTTACCTGTTAAAATATGAGACTCAGGCTATCTGTTCTATTAAATTCAATAAAGCACAAAGATGTGTACAAGGCAACAAATTTAGAGACTGACTGGAATCTTTATCATCTACAGAAGTGACTGAACTTCACAAACACACAGTCAACAGTACTCTAATATCCTGCTTTGAAACCTACTGGAAAGCTCTCAAGTGCTCTCTGACAGTGCAGCGTTTAATGATTGCCGGAGTCTGCTGGCAGGCGCCAAAGAATCGATAGTTTAATACTAACCTTCACCCACCTTTCTGACTATCTAGAGTGTCAAGATTCCTCTGCTCTATATGTGGAAATGACTCTTTCTACCATTTGCTTTTTCTTCACCTTCTTTAAAAGTGTGGGTGCTTGTCTTTATGTTCACAGAGGAAGCAGGCATCGAGCGTTGACCGCATAACCCTCTATGGTCTGATGGTGAAGCCTATTCAGCGCTTTCCACAGTTCATACTCCTCCTGCAGGTCAGTATTTACCCATAAATGTCGTTTAGAGCTCTGAAGGGGGCGCGCTCTTTCAAGTGACTGGAAATTAGTTTCCAGGCAAGTCTATTAGAAACTGAAGGACTGGCTAAGAGTATGCCAGGTCTTCTGGCAGCTTATTAGTTCACGGGTTTGCTCTTTATTTGGCCTATCGTGGTGGAACAGCATTGAGTTTATATCAGTGATTCTCAAAGGCCAACACAATATCTTAAGGACTGTCCTTTCAAAATGTTCATCTTTAATTATGACAGTGCCGCTTGTTTGGAAAACTTTCACAAATTCCCTGATATATATGTAGCTTGTGCTAAATGGCAAAAGTCTTTGGACACCCCTCCAAATCATTCAATTGTTGTGTTCCAGTCACTTGTCACATGTGTATAAAATCGAGCACATAAGCATGCAAACTGCTTTTACAAACATTTGTGAAAGAATTGGTCACACTTAGGAGTTCAATGAATTCCAGCATAGTACTGTGATAGATTGCTACTTGTATAATACCAATGTGTAAAGTCCAATTATGAAACTTCCTCACTACTAAATATGTCATCTGTCAGTTTTTAGTGATATTATTAACAAAGTGGAAACAATTGGGAACAACAGCAATTCAGCCATAAAGTGGTAGGCTACATTATATCTGAGGCACACAGAAGTGGCCAACTTTCCATGGAGTCAGTAGCTACAGACCTCCAAACTTCCTGTGGCCTTTAGATTAGCTCAACGACAGTGTGTAGAGAGCATCTTGGAATGGGTTTCCAGGACCAATCAGCTGCATCCAAGCCTGACATCACCAAGTGCAAGGGGTTCAGGGGTTGGGTTTGGCCCCTTATTTCCAGTGAAAGGAACATTTAATTCTTCAGCATGCAAAGATATTTTGGACAATGTCATGCTCCCATTTTTGTGGGAATATTTTGGGGATGACCCCTTCTTGTTCCAAAATGGCTGTCCACTAGTACACAAAGCAAGGTCCATAAAGACACAAGTTTTGTGTGGAGGAATTTGACTGGCCTGCACACAGTCCTAACCTTAACCTAAAAGAGTATCTTTAGATAAATTAGAGCAGAGATTGTGAAGCAAGACCTTTTTGTCCAACATCAGTTGGACCTCATACATGTGCTTCTAGATGAATGGTCAAAATTCCCATAAACGCACTCCTAAACCTTGTGCAAAGCCGTCCAAAAGAATTTGAAGCTGCATAGCTGTAAAATAGGGACCTAAAAATCAAGATGTCTTTAAAGGCAGATCTCCTAAAACATTTAGAATAGATTTACTTCATAATGGACTTCGATGAATACAGCGGTATTGAAGATAACTTATTTTTGAGATTAAATTCAGCTTAATTATTTTATTATGGTTATTTAATTGTTTTAACAAATTAAAACACTTTAAGTTATCCTTAAACTTAGAAAAAACAGTTTATATGATTGTTGTTTTAAGAAATACAAGGATTGTTTATTAAGAAATACAACTTAAACTTGAATTAATCAAAATCTTAAACATAAGCAAGCTCATTGCTAAAATAAATTAGGTACTTCACCTCAAAATTGTCATCCTTTTGTAAGAAAAAATGTTCAAAAGCAAGTCACATATTGAAATCTCATTTATGATCTGCTTTAGAAATATCACATTGGCTTCAGCCAGCTCTGATGACAATGAAATGTCTTGAATTCACCAAATTTCCATCTGCAAAGTGTTCACAAAACTGTCTTGCTCTCTTAATTTCTATTATGGACAAGGAATAAGTCAACCACTAAACTGTAGCACTTCATTTCATACTTCAGTAGGCATTGATTACTCATGAATTTAGATTTTTTTTTTTTTAGATGGTCTGACTATAAAGTAGCCTATTTAATAGCAGATTATACTCAATAAGATTTGATGATGGCAGACTAAGAGCTATCTTTTCTTAGCTGCTTAAATTAACCAAGAACAGATATTTTAGATATAATTGCTAAGCTATTCTTTCTCATATAATGCAGTGGCTGGTGATTTTTACTTTTTTGATACTTAATTTTATACTTAATTATTCTTGTGACTTGGACATGTAGAAGTCCATCTATAAGCCCAATGATGGACCTAACAGCATGGTCGAAGGTTAAATGCGTGTAAACCTTTTCTAGTGTTTCTGAAAAGATGTTTGTTATTTATTAGAATTTATTTATATTTGTTTTTCAGCTCTGAATTTAATCTGACTCCAATTTTAAGTGACCGTCAAATTTAGACTGTGTTTCTAAGTGTAAGAACGGATCACATTCATCATTTATGACTCAATTTAGAGTTTTCATATAGATCTGATTCTCTTCAGTTATACATTCATTAGGGACCCTATGCCGCACAGAGTTGTCACGGCCCGAGATTTGCGTACATTCTCACAAACAGGATCTCAACATTCTGAAGTTAGTCAGAGGATGCAGAGTTAACTAATAGCCAATTAGTCCGGTTGCCTCCTGCTCACTTGTACTAAAAGTGTAGTTAATTTAGTAATTTCCATACAACTTGCTAAATCAGCGATAACCAGAAATCAAAAGTGCAAAAGCTCAGCGACTCACACACTGCACCAGGGTATCTTACCTATAAGATCTCAATGACAACTTTGTACCTTTCCCTTAAATACTCAACTCAGAACAAACAGCCATAAATTCAAGAGGATTAAAGCTTCACAAAGACCCTTACCTCCTAATGAGTTGAGATGTGAACCCTTTGCTCTGGAGTGAAGCATCTGGCAAAGATCTTTATCAAAGCCAAACCCCAGATCAACATATACAAGTGAAATTGTGAAATATTACAGGGAAATTGAGACCACTTTACCAATCACACAGAGTCATTTATAATGATACCAAACATGAATATAGAGCTACAAAATACACCATATTAAAAACTTGGACATTCTGTGTGAAATGTGTGTGATCTGCTCTGGTGGAGAAGGTAAAGTAAAGGGCAGAAAGGGGCCTCAGGGTGGGTGATTGAAACAGTTGAACAACTGGGTTCCTGATCTTGTTCTAAGATTAGAAAGTTTACTGTTTTAGTGCCTGACAATTCTCTTGGTCTTGCCTCGTGGAATTCCAAAACAGTTCTCAGGGCTTGATATTATGGAGAGACTTAGGGCATACTCAAACTATGTACAGTTGCGTTGAACCGGGCCAAAGCACGCTTGTCCCCGCTCCCGTCTCCCCCGACGGTCCACACTCACATTACATTCGGGCCTGGGCAGGCTTATGTCATCGATGATGCGCAGTTTAGTAAGCGCTTTTGCTCAGCACAGTGGAGATTTCTTTAGTTATATCGTTTAAGTCGTTTGATATGAAGTCCTCGTGCTGCATGAATTAGGAGGTTTGCTCAATGAAAGCAAACTGTCATAGTTTATTAAAGACGAAAACCCCATACTGCACGACAGCTGCGCCTTCAGCAAACCTCGTAATTCATGCAGCACGAGGACTTTATGATTGTTTATGAGTGTTAAAAGTGGCTGATCTGTTTGGCGAAATATTTGTCTGCGTGTCACCACATATCAAACGACTTAAACAATATAACTAAAGAAATCTCCACTGTGCTGACCGAAAGCGCTTACTGAACAGCGCATCATCAATGATGTAAGCGTGTCCAGCCCCGAATGTAATGCGAGTGAGGGCCGTCGGGGGAGACGGGAGGGGGGACAAGCGTGCTTTGGCCCGGTTCTAGGCAACTGTACATAGTGTGAGTACGCCCTTAGCCATCCTTACAGACATGAGTCTGTGCAAGTAAATGCAAGTGCTTCAAATAAAATTGAAAAATATGCAAAAACATAAAAAGCAACAACACAGAATGTAACGAAATCCATAAAGATATACAGTAGAATGAAAAAAAAAAGTGGTAGA
The DNA here is from genome assembly GCA_903798195.1 of Danio kyathit. Taxonomy (NCBI): domain Eukaryota; kingdom Metazoa; phylum Chordata; class Actinopteri; order Cypriniformes; family Danionidae; genus Danio; species Danio kyathit. The sequence goes on along the minus strand of LR812529.1, from coordinate 33,691,653 downwards.
ATCAGTTTTTACAGAATTTTTACAAAGATTACAAAGAAACATAATGAATTAAGCATAAAATTATGAAATGAAAATACTGAAATAGTAGTTTCTTGATTATTCAAACATGTTGAATAATGTTTTTATTCTTTCAATTTGTTTATTTGCGATTATAATCATAATTTCAGATAATATAACCTTACAGAATAAGACATTAACTAGTGCTTTTGGTACTAAAAAACTTAAAATATGCTAAAAAGCAACAATTTATCACCCCATAAAATATCGAAAATACAACACTGAAGTAATAAAAAACATGTTTATTAGTATACTAATAGAAGATTTAATTTTATTGTCTGACATGTAGGTCTAAATTATGTAAAGATTAAAAAACATCTTCTGATTTATCATTTCTCACACTTTTATTTAATAAACAACACTGTATTGTTTTGCATGCAATAGTAGCCATTTGTCGATCTAGTTTAATTGCAGCCTGTTTGACTGAGTTGTAAATGGCATTACTATGCTGATATGCGAGTTAAGGCTAAAACGTGTCAGGAAAAAAATAAGCCAAATGTTTGTGTAATTTGAAATGCTGTATTGCATGTACTGTCTATGGTACCCTCATCCTTCTCCACTGTCTCTCAGTGAGAGTTTGTGAAAGATGGTTGTTTCAGAGGTAATGATTCCCAGAGGGCTGGTAACATGCTTCTCTCCTGAACGTGAGCTGCTACTGTAATTCTGACCCTCTTTTCTTGCAGTTGAGTGAAAGTGAAGGGACCTGCGGGTTTAAATGAATGCTAATAGTGCTGTATTACATTACAATGGCTAATACATTGTCTGTGTGATAGAGGCGCATTCATTAAGACCATTAGCTTGCTCATTTTTTTTCTTTCTAATGTTAAAGGCCTGCATACACAATGTGTTTTCAGGAAAATGTAAAGGGGCAAATGCAGTGCTTTTTAGGATGACCTGTTTCTTTATTTAGAGAAGGGTTGTTCTCTGTGTTTGTTTTATGTTGCTGCAACAACTGAATCCGCTAAATTAATGAAAGCAACTTGCCTGACATCTGTATTACCACACTAAGTGCTGCTTTTTGACAGCCAACAAAAGTTTCTTCTTCATATTTGCAGTCTCCTGACATTTCATTTCAGACAACTGTACATTATGAAATGTAAATGGAAGGCCCGACTTTCCATTCATTTGATTGGACAATAAAATAAAAGCTTTGCCTTAAAAAAAAGATCTTCAAACATGAGTTAAAAATTACAGCAGTGTACACTTATTTATTTAAATGTACTGTAAGTCCATCTATTAGCCCAATGACAAAACTAACAGCATGGCCGAAGGTTACATGCATGCAAACATATTCTAGTGCTTTTGAAAAGAATTTAGTTATTTTTTAGAATTTATTTATATTTGTTTTAGCTCTGAATTTAATCAGACTCCAATTTTAAGTGATCGTAAAATTTAGGTTGTATTTTTTAATTGCAAGAACGGATCACATTCATCATTTATGACTTAATTTAGAGTTTTGATTTATATCTGATCCCATACTCTTCAGTTATACGTTCATTAGGGACCAAACGCCACTCAGAGTTTCACGCCCCGGGTTTGCGTGTCTTCTCATGGACAGTATGTCGACACTCTGAAGTTAGTCAGAGGATGTAGGGTTAGCTAATACTTAAATAGTCTGGTTGCCAACTGCTCACTTATCCTAAAAAGTAGTAGATTTAGCCACTTCCATACAACTTGCTAATTTCAGCAATTAGATGATTAAAGATCTCCATGCTGTCATGCCAAAACGTCTCCGTACAGTCAAATGTGTCTTTAGAATCAAAAGTCTAATCATGTCGAATCATAAAGGTAGCGCAGACACCACTTAATCTACTGGATATAAAAGATTTCAGGAGAACTCAGAATAAGTCAAAACTTAACATTTTATTTGTCAGGTAATATTATATTATGCCAATTACATAATAAAACAATCAGAAAGCCAATTTAGAGATGATACTGTCAAAATACAACATCCATTACTCAAAGATAAATCAAAGAGTTAGAGATGCACACCTGACCCGAGAAATAGCTACGTTGCAGCATAGAAATCTTAGAGCCTCACGTGCTGCAACGAGGTGTCTTGGCTACAAGATCCCAATGACCCATACAATATCACATCCTTACCTTATATACTCAACTCAGAACAAACTTCACCGAACAAAGCATCACCGAAACCCTTGCCTGGTGAATTTGAGGTGTTAATTATCTCTAGAGGGGAAAAAACCAAATCAACATATACCAGTGAAATATTACAGTGACATTAAGAACACTTTACTAATCTCACAGAGATTGGTTATTAAAACCTCAGACATTTTATGTGGAATGTAAATGATCTGCTTAAAGGTCAAGAATGGGGACCTGGGGTGAAAGGAGAAGAGTGAATTCCTGTATTCTTCCCTGATATTGTCAAAGACATACAGTCAGGAAGATTTAATCATGATGATTTGAATAGAATAGTTGAACAGCTGGTTTCCTGATCACTTCTCAGATCAGAAAGCTTGCATAGCCATTCCTGGTCTTGTCTCATGAAATTCCATAACAGTTCTCAGGGTCTGATATTCTGGAGAGATTTAGCCATCCTTACAGTCCTGTACATTTTTAATGATTTTTATGGTTTTAGAGATTATGAGCTGAAATAGGTTAATGGAAACCCAAATGTATATAACATGTTACATTAATATAACATCAGTTAAACTACAAAACTGACACAGAGGTATGTATAATTAAAATCAACAGGGATGTTGTTTATTTCTGAGTGCATTATGCTGCATGTAGGACAAAACTACTGTATGTGTTTTTTTCTGCGACAGCTTCAGAGCATTATATCAGTTTGCATGTATACCTGAATTCCCTGCTTCATGTATTTATCAGTACCTGAGTTTCATGCTTCATTTATTTATTGATAAATAATAAACTAAAGCTGCACGCACTAGAACATTACTGAAAAAAATGTGTGATTTCAGACACATCAACAATTAGAGTTAATTCCTGTATCTAATCTAATCTTAATCTAATCTGACCCTTTTTAAGGGTCAACTCTGCATTACTAGTTCAGATGGCCACAACAAATGCAAGGTGCATAAGGTGGTTAAAATGCAAGGCACCCAGGTCACATGAACAGCACACAAAATGCTCAGTCAATAGAAACACAAGTTTTGCATCCATCATTGCAGTCTCCTGACATTTCAAGCAGCTGTAAATTTAAACTGCAAATGAAAAGCCTGCATTTTCATTGGACAATGGTGAAAAAAGGAATGAAAACAAGCACTTTTTCTGCTCAAAGTTTTTTACAATACAGTCACTAATAAAAACATAAAAACATACAAAATTTGACTACTCCCTGCAGTAACTTATCATTTATAAACTGCTACTCTCTGATGATTTGCTTATTTATCCTTACTTGAATAAAAGCGTCTGCTAAAAGACTACATGTAAATGTAATAAAGTAAAAAGAGACAAAAGAGTCAACAATGAGAGTTAATTCCTGTGCTAAGTCCACTATGATAGACCTTTTTGGGGTCAACTCTGCATTACTAACTCAGCTGACTACAAAAAATGCAAGGTGCATAAGGTGACTAAAATGCAAGGCATACAGGTCACATAAACATCACACAAAATGCTCACTGTCAATAGAAAACACAAGTTTCTCTTCCATTATTGCAATCTCCTGACATTTTAAGCAACTGTAAATTTTAACTGTAAATGAAAGGCCTGCCATTTCATTAATTTGTTTGGACAACGGGAAAAAAGGAATGACACCAAGCACCTTTCTGCTCAATTTTTCTACAATACAGTCAATGCTAAAAAAAATAATACAAAATTTTACTACTCCATGTAGTAACTTATTATTTATAAACTGCTACTCTCTGATGATTTGAAGTGCTGTTTTATCCTTACTTGCAAGTTGCTTTGGATGAAAGCGTCTGCTAAATGACTACATGTAAATGTACAGAAAACAATTGGCCTTTGATTTCAAAAACAAAACAAAAAAGAGTTCTGTGTGATCAGGGCCTGCCTTTCTGTGTTCTCTGCCTTTAGGACATGCTGAAGAACACTCCCACTGGCCATGTGGACAGACTGCCCTTGCAACTGGCTCTGACTGAATTGGAGACCCTCGCTGAGAAACTCAATGAGCAGAAAAGGGTGGCTGATCAGATCACTGAGACTCAGCAGCTGGCCCGCTGTGTCAGTGACCGTTCTCTCAGCAAGGTGAGGAAAACACACACATGCACACTTTTTTTTCTTCCTCAGCTGTGATGGCAGAATGATGCTGCTGCCGCCTTGATGTAATCAGAAGAGTGTAAATCCTAATCACGAAACCATTTCATGGTTTCTTTCTGACTTCCTATTTTCGTAGACCTTTTTGCAATTACTTTACACCAGCTGGTCCCAAGGTCATCGTGTTCACACTGCTCTCATTGTAGCGAACCGCAGATGTGGTTCATCACATTAACTGATACACTTGAGTTTGACAAGCAGAAAATGTCACAGACAGCCATTTCATAATTAAGACAAAAGCACTATTATTCCATTTTATCTTTTGAAAAAAAAAATGCTATCAAAAGTATAAGGAAATTAGTGATTTTATGTGGTGAGAATATTACATCTTACATGTTTTCCTACTAAGAATCAGGATTATTATCGTAAACTAAAACCAGAATTTTTTTTTACCTAAAAGAAAATCCAAAATAATTCAAATCCACTCAAATTAAAATATATAATAAATAAAAAACATAATTGTAACTATTTTCAGTGGTCACATATTTTACCCATTTTACAAGATTTAAGACTTAAGTTTCAGCTTAAAATACCTATCAGATTATTTATTATAACCTTCAGAATTTTCCCTTTTTGCTGTCTGATTATATTGTAGCTGTTTTTGTAGCCTGGGGCTTTACTGTAAATGCAAATGAGCTGCTTCTCCCCCCCACCCCCCACCCCCCCACCGTTCTCACATGTGTGTCTGCTTCTCATCATGCGTTGTGTCAGATAAACCGCAGTAAGTGATAGAGACAGACTCGGATGAAGCTGAAATACAGTTCATTAGTCAAAAATACCAAATAAGTTTATTTAATGTATTTGTGGTGGAGTTTATTCAAGCCTTTCTGAAATTATGAGTCACACACAAATGATGTTTGCAGTACACACACACAGAAATATTAGGGTTTATTGACACCATGCAGCCGTGTTGATTGTAGCGGTTAAGAATTACACAGCGATTTTACTTTATTACAAACATGCTCTGGTTTAAAAACATTTTAAACATATAAAACTTACACATATTAAAACATATAAAAATCACAGAGAGTTGTAATGAATATTTTAATATCAGTTACTTTGGAAAAAAATTGTTGTGTGGACATGTGTATTATGTGTATTGGCGTCTGTCGGTCAATTCGATGGGTGGGGAAAACTGCACTCCTCTGTCATGTTGCAGTGGCCCTCAAAATCGCTGGGATTTGGGTCCGATTTTAACTTCAGGAAATTGTAAAAAAGAGACTTGTTGTGTTTATAAACCTCCAATATGGAAGTGGACACATTATACCTACACAGTTCTGTCCAAACAGCTTGCAAAAGTTGATTTTCATCATAGGTGCCATTTATTAGTATTGGTTATCAAAAGATTTATTTCAAAAAGAAGGAATGAAACCCACCCCAAACTGTAAACTTACTGTTGAGACAAATTGATTGATACAGAGATTTCTTTCATTGTAGTAGCACAATGTAAGTTTTCTACAGTTTTGTGGCAGGTTCACCCGCTGCCAATTAACTGAAGCTCAGCGGTAATTCTCAGCCACCGGTGAAATTCTTGGAAATGTTGGGTTACTGTTATGAATTGTGACTTAGAGAGGAGAGAGAAAAGTAGAGGGAAAGGTGTTCAGGTGCTACAGCACCTTGAGATAAGCTTGCCTATATATTATTCATTATAAATATCTCGTTACTTAGCGTTCCCTCAAATTCCCTCTTTAGTCCAGCCCTGACAGCCTGCGGGCCTTATTGCTTCATTTTGTTTTCTGTTTCAGACAAAACAGAACAAGATTTTGTTTTGGATTTTTCTGTCCATCAGATTGTCACAACCTGACATGATTAATAATGTAGAAAAAACAGACATTCATTTGAAAACTAAGTTGTGCCTTGGCAGTCTCGGACACACCAAATTGACAGTTGGTCATTGGGCAGTGTTGGGTCATCGGTGTGAGTTTTTCAGGCCAGTTCACTGTGTTCCTCACTTTGCTTCTCTTTGGGCTCACATTGCAAGGAGTTTGTCAGATTCAGCATGTAGAATTTACCTTAGCCAACAGTAAAAGAGAGTGCTCTGATTGGCTGTTTAGCGATGAATCTGATTTCCCTTTGGGGAATGACAATACAAATACTGCCACCTGTAGGTATGGAAAGAAACCTCCTCTCATGCAGGCACTGAATTTACATTACACAAGTCGACTGTCATCTATTTGGTGTGTTCGCATGCAGCTTTTTGGTTTAGAAGAGACCACACAACAGATGTGAAGAGACAACAGTCTACAATTTGTGTCACTGCTAGTTTGACATTAGCTTAGTGTGTCCCAGGCTTTAGGGTTTACTCACACTAGACGATCTGACCCAAGCATATTTGACAACAGTAATAGACCCTGGTCTTTTTAAAGAAGTGGGCTCATCTCTAACCATGCACACTATGGTCAACATGGGGACAGTAATGGTGACAATGTTATTATTACTTGGATAGGGTGACTAGGCATCCTGTTTTTTCCCCTGGATTTTGTATCACCATTCATTCATCAATAGATGGATCACCCTGTATTGATATGTGTATCATATAAGTATCGCATGAGAAACTAGTGAAGGAAACACAGGATTTCAAATAAAAATCCTTTAATTTTTATGCTCACTTAATGTGGTTTTGGGCTTGTGAAATAGGCTTATTGTGTATAATGGAAGATGGAAATGCATTTGCTGAATAAACTCTGACATAAAGTAGTACATGCTACACCCACATGACTAATCAGCTGTTTCCATTATGCTTACCTTTTATACTGTTGGTTAATACTACAGTCAGATGCTCTAATTACTTAGTAATTAGGCAATTCACCTAATACACATTTTTCTTTTTTCTTTTTGCAATCTTTGAAAAGATTCACTTTAGGAAGCAAACCTGGCTAATGTCAGTTTTCCTGTATAATAGTTGTTTCTTTACCTTTTAAGTGTCCTCCAGTTGAAGATGGCTGTGCTCTATTCAGTTACCCCATAGTTTTCCATACTTTCTTGGACCTTTTGTCAAATAAAACATGAACTGGCATCTGTCTGCACCATCGTTGATTGACTGTTTAGTTTAACAAAACAGTCCAATCATGAAAGAAGATGTGTATGCGATGACAGTGAGCAAATAATAGCACTGGTAGAAAGCTGTTATAAATACAATGATAAGTTGTTATAATATAATTATATTAACCCAACTGTTATTTGATATATTTGTTGAGAAGTTAGTTCAAGCCTTTCTGCAACGATGAGTAACACACAATGTTGTTATAAAGTTCACGCACACACACATACACACACACACACACACACTCAATCATGGACATACATTATGTTAATGTACAAAATAAACCTGATTTAACGTCCACAAACTAGAATTGAAGCATCTTCTTTTATAATTGTAATGACACTGTGTGGCTGTGGTGATGAATTACATAGCAATTTTAATGTCTTTATTACAAACATGCACTGTTTTAAAAAAATGTTTTTAAACTTGTCAAACTCATTCTTGAGGTGCAGATGATCACAGAGAGCTGAACAGATCTTTTAATCCCAGTTGCTTTGCGCACGTCCTGTCTTGTGGATATGATTATATGCATTACTTCAGGGACGTCTGTCAATCAGTTCGGTGGGCAGCGAAACAACACTCCTATGGTACGTTGTGGTGGGCCTCAAAATGGGAGGGATTTGAATCCTATTTTTAACATCAGGAAATTTAAAAAAGAAACTTATTGTGTTTTTATCACTCCAATATGACTGTGGACACACTATACCTACACATAGTTCTGTTCGACTCCCCCTTTTTAATAATGAATATAGACTTTTGATACATATATACTGTAGACAGTTAAATTTACTTATGCAGGCTCAGACCTGTAACATCCCCGGCTCGTCCTCACTCACCCAATCCAGTATCACCATCTCACACCAGCCCCATCCAATCACGAGAACCTTCCCCTGAGTATTAACTATCTGCACCTGTTCACCATTAGCCCGGACACTATATAAACTCACCTCCTCCGTTCACTCATCGTCCGGTATTGAAGTCGTATGGTTGTCTTCACCCAAGCTCCCTCGTCTTCTCTTCTTCCATGGATGTTCCTCCTGAGTCTTCGAAATCATCGCACTGATAAAGGGAAGTGTCTTTATTGTCTTACCACATCTGAAGATCTATATTCACCTGCCAGCACTTTGTGCGCACTGCCACCAACGGAGGTGTGAGGATTGTTAACCCAGTCTTGACTGTCGCCAGGTTTACCAGGCGAAGACGTATGAGGTGTTCCTCGGATGATCTTCCATTGCCCAGCATTGTGTGATAACCTTTTATGATTTACGTTGAATAAACTAAATGAAAAGATAACCATCTCTGACTTCTTTGTATACCAGCGTGACAGAATACCGGACCAGAAAACAACAACATGGAAGCTAACGCCACGCTACCCGGAAGTGAGTTACCTTCCGCATCTCTGAGCGCTAGCTCCAACCTGGTGGTGACACCGAGTACTCCACTCGCTCGACCAGCGAGTTACTCTGGGGATCCGAGCACCTGCAATGGGTTTCTACTACAATGTTCTTTATATATTGAAGCCAACCTAGTGCAATTCCCTAACGAACTTTCCAAAGTTGCATTTGTGATTTCTCTCCTCTCAGGTCGAGCCTTACAATGGGCAGATGCGCTGTGGAGTACTCGTAGCCCAGTGATAACCACCATCCAATCCTTCGTCACTCACTTTAAGGAGGTATTTTCAGTTCCACTTACCCCTTTATCAGTGCACGACGAACTCATGAGCCTTTCCCAAGGGAGGATGTCAATTCACGAGTATACGCTGCAGTTTCGGACACTTGCCGCCAGCAGCGGGTGGAACCCTGTGGCGCTTCTGGCTGCTTATCGTAAAGGGTTGAAGCCCTCCCTCCGTAAACAGATGGTCATTTATGACGACAATGCGAACCTTGAATCCTTCATCAAAAAGGCTATTAGCGTGTGTCAACATTTATCTGCTTGTTCTTCTCTCTTTGATGATTCTCCATCACCGCCCAAACCTCCTACGATAATGCAGGACCCTGAAGAACCAATGGTTACTGACTCCTACCGGCTCGATGCCACAGAACGCCAACGGCGTATTCGACATCAGCTCTGCCTCTACTGTGGAGAATCCTCTCATCGTATAGCCACCTGTCCCATCCGTCCACCTCGACTCGTGGTGAGTAAAGTCATCCTCACACCCACAGTATCCACCATACCTCATATTGTTGCAGAGTTGGTAATACACGATCAAACTTTTCCCGTACATGTTTTGCTGGACTCCGGAGCCGCTGGGAACTTCATATCCTCCACCTTTATCTCCCGCCATAATATTCCTTCAGTGAGGAATGAAGTCCAGTACCGCATTACCACCATCCAGAGGTCACCGCTAGGAGAAGGAAAGATCAATCGCCGTACCAAGCCTATCACCCTTCGTCTGGATCTGAACCATCAAGAGAAACTTACCCTTCTTATTCTTCCTCGTGCCAATGTGGACGTCATTCTGGGACGACCGTGGCTTATTCAGCACCAACCCCGTATTGACTGGGAAACTGGAGATATCCTCGAGTGGGGATCCAAGTGTAAAAGTAATGGTCATATTACCCCCTCTACTGGTCACTCCACTTCATTACCCCTGCAAAATACAAGCATACAAGCCACTTCTCCTTCCAGCCATCCCATTCCCTCAGCCTATCATGAATACTTGGACGTCTTCAGCAAAGAACGAGCCACCCAATTACCCCCTCATCGGTCCTGGGATTGCTGTATTGATCTGTTGCCCGATGCCAAGTTGCCACACGGAAGGATTTATCCTTTATCCCGTCCTGAACAGGAAGCTATGCATAACTACATCAGTGAAGCTCTCCAGCATGGGTTCATCCGACCATCTACATCTCCTGCCGCCTCCAGCTTCTTTTTTGTTGCAAAGAAGGATGGAGGACTCAGACCATGCATCGACTACCGTGTGCTGAATGCTGCAACCGTCAAGTTCGCCTACCCTCTACCTCTAGTTCCAGCTGCCTTAGAAGAATTGAGAGAAGCTAAGGTGTTCAGCAAACTAGACCTCCGGAGTGCATACAATCTCATTCGCATCCGCCAGGGGGACGAGTGGAAAACGGCCTTTGTTACACCTTCCGGCCACTACGAGTACCTCGTTATGCCCTACGGACTGGCAAATAGTCCATCAATTTTCCAAAGTTTCATGAATGAGATCTTCAGAGACTTCCTTCATCATTTCGCTATTGTTTACATTGATGACATCCTCATCTACTCCCGTACTCTTGAAGAGCATCAAGATCATGTGACCCAAGTACTCCAACGTCTACGACAAAACCATCTATTCCTCAAACCCGAAAAGTGTGAATTCCATCAAACCACAATATCCTTCCTCGGGTATGTCATCACCCCACAAGGAGTGAGTATGGAACAATGCAAAGTAGATGCTGTATCAAAATGGGAATACCCGAAAACCATCAAAGAACTCCAGCGTTTTCTGGGATTCGCCAACTTCTATCGGCGGTTTATCAAGAATTACAGCATCCTATCAGCTCCACTCACTTCCTTGCTCCAAGGAGGAAAGCGAGTACTCACCTGGACCCCTGAAACGTATCAAGCCTTCGATCACCTTAAATCTAAGTTTACCACAGCACCCATCTTGCGTCATCCTGATCCCAACCTCCCTTTCATCATTGAGGTGGACGCCGCAGATACTGGAATAGGCGCTATCCTCTCCCAATGGTCTGGTGAACCCAAAACCCTACATCCTTGTGCATACTTTTCTAGGAAATTGACTGCTGCGGAGCAAAACTATGGAATCGGTGACCGCGAGCTATTAGCCATCAAACTGGCACTGGAAGAGTGGCGTCACTGGCTTGAAGGAGCCCAACATCCCTTCACAGTCATCACTGACCACAAGAACCTCCAATACATACGTGATGCCAAACGTCTGAATGCGCGTCAAGCTCGTTGGTCACTTTTCTTCGCCCGATTCAACTTTCACATCACTTACCAACCAGGGCACAAGAACGTCAAAGCCGATGCCTTATCCAGACTTTACTCACCTGAGCCTCGTAATGATTCCCTCGAATCCATTCTTCCTCCTTCCATCTCTGTGGCCCCTATACTATGGCAACTAGATGAAGAGATCCGACAAGCCACCTTAGAAGAACCAGCTCCCCCTGGTCTCCCTCCAGGCTTGTGCTACGTACCCACGAGATTTCGCATACCACTCCTTAATAGCACACACACCTCCCTCGGCTCAGGACACCCAGGTAGCAGGCGAACCCTCTCGCTCATCAGAGAAAGGTATTGGTGGCCTAAAATGGCCCACGATGTCACCCAATACGTTAAGGGTTGCTCGGTCTGTGCCATCACTACCACTCCACGCCATCTACCTGAAGGAAAGCTGCTGCCGTTGCCCACTCCCCGCCGACCCTGGACGCACCTTGGTGTTGATTTTGCCACCGATCTACCCCCCTCTCAAGGCTACACCACTATCTTAGTGGTTGTAGATCGGTTTTCCAAATCCTGCAAACTAATACCTCTCAAAGGTCTTCCCACAGCCCTGGAAACTGCTGAGGCCCTGTTCCATCACGTCTTCAGAAACTATGGTCTTCCCGAAGACATCGTGTCGGACAGAGGTCCCCAATTTATCTCCAGGGTCTGGCGGGCGTTTTTCCACCTTCTGGGTACTACCATCAGTCTGTCTTCTGGCTATCATCCGCAAACCAATGGGCAGACCGAGCGTAAAATCCAAGAGATTTCCCGATTCTTACGCTCCTATTGCCATAACCATCAAAATACCTGGAGCCAGTATCTTCCGTGGGCTGAGTATGCACAAAATTCTCTTCGTCAATCCTCTACTGGACTAACCCCTTTTCAATGTGTCCTAGGCTACCAACCATCCTTGTTTCCCTGGAATGGGGAGACATCAGAAGTGCCCGCGGTTGATCACTGGTTCCAGGAAAGCGAGAGGGTCTGGGACTCAGCTCACGTCCATCTTCAGCGGGCAGTCCGGAGGTATACTGAGCAAGCCAACCGTCACCGGCTACCTACTCCCATCTACCAACCAGGAGATAAAGTATGGCTCTCTACCCGAGACATTCGCCTCCGGCTGCCCTGCAGAAAGCTGAGTCCCCGCTACCTGGGACCATTCACCATTCACTCCCAGATCAATCCTGTCACCTACCGTATCAACCTTCCACCACAGTACCGTATTGCTTCATCCTTTCACGTCTCCCTCCTTAAACCCTACACTAACCCTGTGTCTCCTCCCTCTACAGAACCTGAACCACCCCCCCCTCCCGACCAAACAGAAGTCATCAGTGATCACATCTACCAGGTCAAGGAAATCCTCAACTCCCGGCGGCGGGACGGTCAGCTCCAGTACCTCATAGACTGGGAGGGCTTTGGCCCTGAGGAGAGATCCTGGATCCCTCGTGATGACATCTTAGATCCATCCCTCCTCGAAGAATTCCATCAGAGACATCCCGATCGTCCAGCTCCACGAGGACGTGGCCGTCCCCGCCGTCGATCTAGGGTGCCAGGAGTCACCCGTGGAGGGGGGGGTACTGTAACATCCCCGGCTCGTCCTCACTCACCCAATCCAGTATCACCATCTCACACCAGCCCCATCCAATCACGAGAACCTTCCCCTGAGTATTAACTATCTGCACCTGTTCACCATTAGCCCGGACACTATATAAACTCACCTCCTCCGTTCACTCATCGTCCGGTATTGAAGTCGTATGGTTGTCTTCACCCAAGCTCCCTCGTCTTCTCTTCTTCCATGGATGTTCCTCCTGAGTCTTCGAAATCATCGCACTGATAAAGGGAAGTGTCTTTATTGTCTTACCACATCTGAAGATCTATATTCACCTGCCAGCACTTTGTGCGCACTGCCACCAA